>JAWZYV010015005.1:600000-1121139 GCA_038373885.1 Cheiracanthium punctorium | reverse complement strand
CAGTTGAACGTTAGAACATATATACTCAGCTAAATCAAAACCTATTGAAAAATTGAAGTTTTGTCTTTAATTAAGTTCTAAAATTTATCCTAGGTTTAAATGTTTTGCTTATTAAATTTTTGCTTTCCAAGTTTTCAGCTTCCGTAATTGACTTTGCCTTAACGTTTTCAGTTCAATATAAATTTGGGAACATTTTCCATTAAGAATTGCGCAAAACGTTTCAAAGTCATCTAGAATGGAAGATTGATTCACCCCATCCTACTACAGGAAGCTGTCGCTCTAACAGTCAGGAATTTCGAGTGCTTTACTCCATATGTAACTTGAATGCGCCTCAAAAAGTCTACCAACCAAAGCATCTCCCTGCTTAGGCAGACAGCCATCGTGTAGCTTTGTCCCTTAACCACGACACTATTATTCCCGAACACTTTCGTTTTCGCCCCACTCGCCAACTGCTCAGAGTGGTTGAATTTCTCGCAGACTGTCTAAATAGCAAAGTCTAAATAAAAGTAAATTAGATTTCTTTTGTGCAAAAACACAGGAAAAGATAGCGGTATTAAAAAATATCAATTTTTGAAGCAAATAAATTAGAGGTTTTTACCTTTTGATGGTGATTCTATAAAGCGTCTATTGTTGCGTCCGCTACCATATTCCCACAAATAAAATATTTTCCAGGTATAGAATTAGATGCAGTAGATGTATGTCTTCTGATGCAACGTCCTATTTCTGAAAAACTAACATCCTCAATATTCGAGGCATGAATTTGACCTTTATTAATATTGGAAACATTGGGTCTTTGGTCTTCCCATACATTATCAACACATTCAAAATCACGTTTTTCTGTCTAAATTTTCATCTGAATATAAATTAAAATTCCGCGAAAAGTCTTATAAGAATACTAGCCGCCTCCGGCGACCAGTTGGTTCGCCATCTTAATAAATCTTGTTCGGAGAGAATCCTGTTCCTCACCGGCTTCCTTGGCACTGAAATCTCTCAGATTCTGAATGGAATTTAAAATTAAGATGGTTACAAACAGCAGCGGCCCTACGGTAAGTGTCGCCCCCTGCTAATATAAAAAAGATGCCCCTTTTATGCTCTACTTAGTTTTTGTGTTCGAAATGACGCCCCTTCGAAGCCGGCGCCCAGATGCGATGCTTACTGTGTCGGGCCGCCCCTGGTTACAAAAATAAGATGGTTAAATGATAAAAACCTACAAAAAGGAACAAATTATTTTCGTCCTATATAATTCTGAAGAGCTTCTGGATATGATGGCCTTTATCAAAAAACAGAAAGGGAAAAGAAAAGTAAGAAAATCTAAAACACTTTCAGATTTTAAATACGCACAAAAGTGCTATATATTAAAAGTGTATTATAATCCATGGGTCTTCCCTATTATCGTTCCTTATTTCATTCAGTTGGAAAGTATATCATTATTCATGAGTGTGATTAAACAAAATTAAAGTTGGTATTTCTAACATCCTTTTTCTGGATGTAATACATTAGAAAAACCTCGGTTGTTCGAGCCTCGTGACGGGGAGACACCCCCTCCCCCGAACCCCCCAATTTTTTAGTTTCATTATTGCAATATTAAAACGATATTATTTGACTATGTCATTTTATCTGGCATCTTTCGAGTATTTCGCCTGGTAACCCTATGTTGAAATTTTAATTATTTTAACACTAGCTGAAAGTCGTCAAATACGACGGACACTTTATTATATACAGAGCAAAATTCTATAGAAAAATTAAAGAATAAATAGAAAAATTAAAGAAAATCTGAAACACTTTCAGATTTTAACTACGCACTAAAGTACAACATATTGAAAGCGCATCATAATCCATGCATCCTCCATATTTTCTTTGCTTATTCCTGTAAATTGGAAAGTGTATCCTTATTCATGAGTGTGTCGTATTTTTCTCCCTTGTTCCATAAAACATATCTTTGCATTCGAAATCGCCTACTAAGACTGTTTTACAATTTTCGCCAAGCATCTTCCAACTTTGCCCTTTAAATACTACACTCATGTCCATAAATTAAGGATAATTCAGAATCACACAGAAATTAATCTCTAAAATAAAAATTTCACCTGTGGAATGATCACACACATCTTGAAGAAGAATATGCAAATTACAGGAAACCACCAGATGGCGTGGATGGTACGTCACAATGACGAGAGTGTAAGAGAGAGGCATATAAGGAATGGTGGCAAAGAAGTAAAATTGTTCACAAGCGCTGTGAAAGCCTTTCAGTGCAAAAACCGCATAGTTATGGCACAAAGGAGGCATTTGGATGATGTTTTACGTGGCAGAATTATCGGACGACTGGAATGTGGACGTACCCAGCTGGAAGTATCCGAGGAACTTGGAATCGCCCAGAGTGTCATCTCCAGGCTTTGGCAACGATTCCAAGATGATGGTAATGTGAGTAGACGTTACAGCACAGGTCGCGCCCGAGTTACAACGCCGAATGAGGACCGCTATTTGGCAGTTACTGCCAAAAGAAACAGACGGAGTACAGCATTAGACCTGTCTCGTCAGCTCTCTTCAGCTACCGGTACGACAGTTTCAAGGCAGACCGTGTACAGACGCTTAGGGCACATTGGTCTATATGCTCGTAGGCCTGTCAGATGTGTTCCACTTACCGCAACTCACTGTCGCCTGCGATTAACCTGGAGTAGAGAGCATGCATTGTGGACACCGCAACAGTGGTCTTGTGTGATGTTTTCCTACGAGTCCAGGTTTAGTTTGGAGTCTGATTCTCGCCGGACATTCATCTGGAGAGCGCCAGGTACCCGTTATCACCAAGAGAACACTGGACCATTGAAAGACACCGTTACGGTGGTGCAGGATGGCTCGTTTGGGGAGGAATTATTCTTGGTTCCAGAACTGACCTGCATGTTCAGAGTGTAATGATGACAGGCCACATCTATCGGGATGTCATTCTGGAACAACATGTACGTTTGTTTCGGGGCGCCAATGGGTGCTGAATTTGTGTTTATGGATGATAACGCCCGTCCTCACCGTGCAAACATTGTAGACGAATGCCTTCAATCGGAGGATATCACCCGTATGCATTGGCAATCATACTCACCGGACTTGAATCCAATAGAGCATGTGTGGGATATGCTTGGCCGACGAATTGCAGCCCGTCAACCCCCTCCCACCTGTCTACCGGAACTTCGGAGTGCATTGCTTGATGAGTGGTGTAATATTCCCCAAGATCAGATTGATCATTTGATACTCAGCATGCCTAGGCGTTGTCAGGACTGTATTGCATCGTCCGGGAGACATACTCCGTATTAACCATCCTACTAACCATGTTATACTGTTTTTTGTAAATAGGTTCTTTTTTGAAATTTGGTCAAGGGAGTAAAACTTGCAATTTTTATTATGTCAAACATATAGCATCTTTTTTGCTCTTTACTTTTTGTTTAATAAATAGACTTTACAAATAAGTCAAATTTGTTTTGCTTCTTTCTCTTTCTTTGCCTGAACTTCATTATCCTTAATTTATAGACATGAGTGTATTTGGAATGTGTATCATAATCTATAAGTATGCCATGTTCGTTTTTCTTGGGTTCATTTTTACTTTAACGCTCCGACTCTCACCAAAATGGCGATAATGAAACATTATGCAGTTACCACGACGATTTTTTGTACGTGGCAATTGTAATTTAGTATTAACATAGTGATTTGGAACAACTGTAAGTACAGCATTCCATTACATATTTATTTATTTTGGGTTGCCAATTAAAGTAGTTTTAATAATTAAGTGTCTTTAAATTCTTTAACTGGTGCGTTTATCGCTAATTTGTTCAATTTAATTTTAAATTCTTTTCTGAGCGTTGAAACTTGCGCATAAAGACAGATGACCGCGAGACAGATGACTGTAAAGTACGCCACAGAGTGGCGGTTATTTAGGTTGGAGAGAGTGGAGGCGTTAAAATAGGAATCAAATCTTTCTTGTTCCATAAAACAGATCTTTGTAATGCAAATGTAGCTTAAAATCGCCTATTAAAGCTGTTTTACAATCTTCGCCGAGCATATTCCAACTATACTTCACCACTTTAAATACTGTTCGGAATGGGCATCATAATCCATGAGTGTGACGTATTTGTCTTTCTCGGTGCATAAAAAACATCTTTGGAATTAAAATCTATATTAAAATTGCCTACTAAAACTATTTCACAACCATCGCCAGGCATGGTTCGGTTTTTAAAGTTTTTTTTTTCAGCAAACTTGGTGATCAATTATCAAAAATCGCAAACCTTGTCAGATTTATTCTCTCCCGCCCCCCGGTTTCGCGTTATGTGGCAAACACGTTTAAAAAGATTTTCACCATGGCAGTTCATCTCTACAAAAACTGTCTACAAATCATGTCTACAAAAACCTGTCCACAAATCATGTCGACAGAGTCGAATTGACAAAGTCTGGGCGTGAACGAAATAGCACCCTAGTGCTAATAAGCGATAAAGCGACAAGATAAAGAAGACTTTTTATGACTGCAAAATGTATTTAATAAACCACAATGTTGTTTCTATGGTGCAAAATTGCACATTTGAAGTTCCGCCACGTCTGATCTCTTTGACTTTAAAAATTTTTCTCTTTAGATGACACATCTACGGACCAAGATCTTTTTTTAGAGCCCTCAACCAAATTTTTACACATAGCTGTTCTTTCAATTTTATTTGATACCGGAAAAACATGTTTGAAATTAATATACAGAAAAAATTAAGGAAATAAGCGATAAAGCGCCAAAATAAAGATAAATTTTATGACTGCCTAATGCATTTAATAAACCACAATGTTGTTTCTATGGCGAAAAATTGAACATTTGCTGTTCCGCCATGCTTCATTTTTTCAACTTTCTCTATTTTTCTCTTTTGATCACGCATCTACAGGGTACGGCCTTTTTTAGACACTTTATTTTTTTAATTTTTTTTTACACCTAGCCATTCTCTAAATTAGTGGATACAGTAAAAACACGTTCCAAATTAACAGATAAGCGATAAAGCCCTAAAATAAAGAAGGCGTCGGCTTCTCTACTTTAAAAGCGGTTTCTTATTTCACGTAATAGTTAACTCTTTAAATCTGATTCTATTTTTTAGAACAACACATTTATTATCACTACACACTGTTGCCACATTTGCCATACAACATTTACAAACGGATGCAATTTTTAACAAATATTTTTCCAAATAAATCAAACCTTACGGAACTTACGCATATCAATCGTTTACGAAAGATCTTTTTTAGAACAGCACATTTATTATCACTGCACACTATTGCACCACAACATTTACAAACAGATGCAATTTTTAACAAATATTTTTCCAAATAAATCAAACCTTACGGAGCTTACGCATATCAATCATCTGCCAACAATGGGGTTAATAATCCACAATGTTATTTCTATGGCGAAAATTTGCACCTTGGCCGTTCCGCCACGCCTAAACCATTCGACTTTTTCTGATTTTCTCTTTTGATGGCACATCTACGGGCCGGGAGCTTTCTTCAGACACCTCAACCGAGCTTTTACACACAGCCGTTCTCTCAATTTAGCTGCCGGAAGAAAAACATGTTTGAAATTAATATATAGATGTTTATAGAAAAATATTGGTGATGCATATTCTACAGCTTACGAAATATTGTAACAATAGATTGAAGCTGTTGTGAACTAACAGTATTTAAATATATGTAAAAAATACATGTGAAGCATGTTCTACAGCTTACGAAATATTGTAGCAATAGGTTAAAGCTGTTGTGAACTAATAGTATTTAAGTATATGTAAAATTATGTGGCATACTTTTATGTCGCATTTTTGGGACACATTTTTCATTCAATTTTCAATAAAGGGGGTGAGAGAAAAACTGACATAGTCATTAATAGATGGAGAAAAGCTGCACAGAAAAATGCACAATTCCAACTGAATAAAAATTTCAGAAATTTATTCTCAGGTGTATTCAGCAGACGATAAATTACGATAAATTGCGCCAAGAGTTAGAATCATCTCCCCAAAATCGCACGCCAAATTAAAAAGTTGCACATTTTAGTCTTGGGTAATTTCATTCCTGCTCTGATTTCCCATGCACACGATATTTTAATTTAAAAACAACCTTACAAATAATCTAGAAAAAAAATCGTTATTCTTTTATTTTTACTTCAAGAGTCGGAATCATTTAATAAACTTGCCGAATAGGGCAACCTAGATAAGCTTAATCGTCGCTTTTTCCACTGTGCGGTTACAATTACGAAATGGCGGAAAGCAAAAATTATCCTTTTGCGAAACGTTTTTTTATCGATATCTCCTAAAATAATTCGAAATTTGAAAAAATCGCTTCGAGGTGTGTCGGGACCTGTCATGGAGAATTTCCGTACAAAATTTGGTAGGTCTACGATCACCCGTCTGTGAGCTACACGAGACACAGACAAACAAACAAACAAACTAAGTAACTAACGGACAGTTTACACATTGCTTTATTTATATAGATTGCACTTTGCAGACGATAATATTAAATGAAAAAAGTGAAATAACAAACACAGTGATAATATTGGGTCGGCAAAAAAGTAATGCGTTTTTTACATGGAATTCAAACAAATAAATTTTCAATTTTCATGAAACCATTCTTCAAGTTTGACCGTAGCTGTTTAACATTCATGCTTGTATTCAGAAGAGCAGACAGCAGCCTCTCACTCCTGCCAATATTTCACCTGTCTAAGAGAACTATCAAGGGAAATACTCAATAACAATTTCAAAATTAGAAAGATTTTCAAAATCGTGAGCAGTCGTTTTGCATTTTTCCTTTAAATCATGTGTACGAACCAAGGAACTTATGAACTCACGAGTCATTTGGACCAGTGACTAAATATTCTAATTTCTACCCTTGATATTCTTACTACAAAAAACTTTAAGAGAGATGGAAAAAATATTTTCCTTGAAAATAATGTTTATTTCTTTTAACTCTCTTGAGCGAAATGAATGAAAGGCGAAACGTTTGGAACCTACAAATAGCGTTTTTCAATTTGCAGAAAGTTCCTTAAAAAAGCGAAAAAAATAATTCCCAATATCTCCGGAAATTATCGTAGAAAATGGGGTGTATAAGTATGGGTATCGTATAAATAATGGGTATCGCATAAATATGGGTGAAAATTTATATTCAGGGTAATTTGAAGGTTTTCTTTCGTTTAATAAAGTCAAAATACAGTGTTGCTATTGAGAAAAACGAAGTTGATGCAGAATTAAATATGAAGACGGCCCCTTATGCAAATTAAATTAATAGCAAATTAAAATATGCGTTATTTGCAAACGAGTTGTATATATAACTTTCCTCTATGACGAACGACGGCGAAATAAAGAGCAAGTGGGACATTTTTTATTTTTTTTACCGCAGTTGTACATATTGCTGATTTGTTATTTACATTATAAAAAAAGTTGTTTTTCTGGACGTGAGCACGCCTCAGATGAAGGCCCCATTCATTCAATGTTTGAGCAAAAAAGGATTGTAACTAAAAAACTGGAAATGCAGCCTTGAATTGGCTTGGTGCTCCATGAAATAAAATTTTGTCATGTCTTAACAGCATAATGAATATCGGTAATGTTCGGAATGAATTATTAGCTGAGCTGCCAGATTATGATTTCCGAGAAGACGTAAACTGTAAAAGACCTAAGGCGGTCTTACTCTTAGATACCCTCTAGAAACTTTGCAACCATTATTCTAATTACTGTTATTGTGTCTTTTGTTTCTAACATTGGTTCATCACCAATCATTTATATTGTTATCTCATTTTTTATCTATGTACATATTGCTGGTTTATTATTTACATTGTAAAAATTTTTTTTTTCTTGACGTGCCCACGCATGACACGGGGACCCCAGTTATTTAATGTTTGAACAAAAAAGGATTATAACTAAGAAGCCGGAAATGTAGCCTTGAAAGGCCTAGGTGTTCCCTATGATACAATTTTGTCATTTCATGTCTTAACAGCACATTTAAAAGTTTGACCTCTACCAGGGGCGTAGCCAAGGGGGGGTTAGGGGGTCATAACCCCCCATGAGGAATTTTTCGCCATACAAAATGTATATTCTTCATTACATTATCACACACACGTATACATATATATGAGTTTTAGTAGTCGTAACCACCCTCATGAAAAATTTCTGGCTACGCCCCTGATTTCTTTGACTGTGCATCGGAGGTTGAATAAAAAACAACCCTCGTACAAAATTTATATTTTAAATAACGAAAATAGTATAATATCATTTCTTTTCGCTGTGTCATTCCCAGCTTAAACCAAGCGGGCTGTTCAATAGATGAGAATTGTATTTAAAATTTTTATCGAAAAATTCATTCACAAACAATTGTAGTTTCAAATCATATTACTTTCGTGGCACCCTTAGTTTCAAAGCCTATCCACCGCGACAAGGTGGTGCCACATCGGATAGGGATCGGTTTTTAATTGTCCCGAGGCCAAAAACCGTATAAAAAGCAAGTATATTTTCAGTTTTTAATTGTCGTGAGCCAAAAACCGCATAAAAAGCAGATATTTGTTCGGTTTTTAATTGCGAGCCAAAAACCGTATAAAAAGCATTATTTTTTGACACTTTAAACTTTAAAGCAACAAAAAATACCAGCCAAACGTTTCCTAACCTTTTTGCTTCTGGCCTGCTGTTCGTCGCTGAAAACCATTAACGGCGCTACGCTGAAAAAGCAGTCATCCAAAAACCTTTCCATCAGATCGGGTGGATACCAGTGGTGGCTCGTGGGATACAGCAAGTACAGCCGGGCTGCACTTGAAATTATCAGCACATACTTTAAAATAATTTATTCTACTAATTTTCCTAAATTCAGATTAGAATTATGGAATTCCTACGGTAAATTAAAAAAAAATCTCAAAAAAAAAAAAAAAAAAAAAACCGTATTGTGGCCGGATCGCTCATTCAGAAAAAAAAAAGCACTTTAATCTTCCCGCAATTCAATTGGGAAAATCTTTGGTTCAGCCCAGAGCGCTGAGAAGAAAATTGGCAGCACCGTTGCCATGACAGCGATTACGTAAGCAGTCCCTCCGGCATAGGTTATAATGGGGATACGCAGCTAAGACTCAGCTCATCAAAGATTTTGAAACGTCGGCAGCACTTGAAAGAGCGCGGTGAATTCGACCCACTGATTGGCTCGAGAAGTGAGGGAGGGGGTAAGGAGGATATATGTTCGGCAAACTCTCGACTTTATATTGCTGAATTTATCAAGAAGGTAAACCTGAATAGACGCTTATGAATGGACAATTACCCATCAAAGCAGTATTGTTTTTAAGTAAGCAAGAACTAGCATTTAGAGGACATGGCGAGCCAGAAAATTCTTTAAACATGGGAAATTTTAAAGAGCTTTTAAAATTATGGATATCTGAACTAAAACAACGCCTTTTTATGAGGGCATCACTGACCGATTCGCAAGTTTAAAAGAAAGGAGGATTGATTTGACTTATAAAAAATAAGTAAGTTTTCTTCTTTTTCCTTTTCTTCTCAAGTTATTGTTACAAAAGACAATTCTAAGGATACTTCGAATCAGACACGGATTAATGCAATTTTGAGGATAAGAGCGGCTGCTTGAAATTTATGTCCATTTTATGGAAGTAAAATAGGATCTCTTACATTTTTTATGTAATTTCTTTTTTTTTTTTTCCCTCGGTGAGGGCTTAATCCGCCAGCTTTCGAATTCAGTAACAAAGATTTTCCATTCCTGTCCGGAGGAAGGGGGGGGGGGTCATATGCTTCCGGCTGCACTAACAGTTTTGACCACGGGCCGCCACTGGTGGATACTGCGGAGAGGATTCGGGTGCTGCAACAGACAGCGGAGCAGCCGTAGCGTACGAACCGAGCGAGGAGTTGGCGTGCACAAATTCCTCGTCATCACAATCCGGGCTCACTCTGACGGACAGCGAGACCCGGATCTGAAGCAACGGAAATACTTTCGCCACGCCTCGAATATAAAAAAGCGGCCAAGAAGAAAGCCGAAAATGCTACAGCACTGCCATCAAATATAATTTCAGATAGCAGCACCAAAACGAACGGTACAAAAAACATTTTGCACCAAAATAATCAAACCACTTAGTTCAAATGCTTAAAAAGTATGGTAAATACAGTTTCAAGCACCGAAATAAAGCAGTTATAGAAGAAATCCAAGCATCTATTCTAAGAGCTTAGAAAGAAATGATTTGTGTTTGCTGATTGTTGCAAATATTTCTCATTGACAACAATATACGTCCCCAATTTCAGCTTTGAAACTGTAACTTGGTATTGTTTACAACAATGTATTACAGTTCCAAATACTATTTTACTGGATTCATTGTTTGTAGAAATTTTTGCGTTATATTGCGATGCGTTGTTTCAGCCGCAAAACTCTTTGTTTACACATGGTTTGGGGGGATACTTCTCTATCCACTGGTCATTTGTCTGCCCCAGAGATCAGAGTGATCTCGCAAACTATAGTATCACTGAGTCCCGTATCAGTTTACGTTCTTTAGAGAATCAAATTAATAGTAGAGGGCGGTTATAGTTAAATTTCCCCTACAAACAGCATTCTGCAACTGTAACCGGTGAGCAGATTGCTACCCAATTTGGCATATGGAAGCATGAGATGCACTCAAGGGAATTTTTCAGGACGTTTAGCTAAAAAAAAAAAATCTGATGTGTCCAACACATGACTTCCTTGCACGTCTATTAATTCAAAAATGTTTTTTACGCACTTCCTCTAAACTTATTTGTTTGAAAGAGATAAAATATCAATAATAGTAAGGTATAGCGATTTCTAGCCAAATATTTCGATATCGCCAAGTTGAGTTCAATTTGAAAGATTTCCTTCTGACACTTTATTTGGCGATATTTCACCAAAAGCCGACAAACTTGAGATAGTTTGCGAGATTTTGGGGATAGCCAAAGTAGTCATTGACCACTGAATTTCAATGAATTGAATGCATCCATACACCTTAATGTATTTAAAGTCATTTGGCTCACCCTGTAAATAAATTCCTAGTCGATTGCTGTCAAAAAAGATATTGAAAACAGTTAGATATTATAATATAGTTCTAAATACAAAAGTTCAAAATTCTACGGGTTAAAGTTTTAGAGTTATACAAAATACGAAATAATTTTTGGCGCCAAATTTGGCGATATTTCGGCGAAACTCGTCAATGTCGACGACATTTGGCGAGATTTTAAGCATGGACCAACAATGACAGATTATCGCCAAATTTGGCGATATTTCGCCAAAACTCGCCAAGAACGATGACAAATGGCGATACTTTGGGCATGGACCAAATGACTGACTATCGCCAAATTTGGCGACATTTCGGCAAAACTCGCCAAGGTCGAGGACAGACGGCGAGATTTTGGGCATGTACCAAACAATGACTGACTACAATTGTATTATATTGAAGATTTCCATAGACATTAAAGTACTGAAATTCTTTTTGGTGGTCCTGTAAAGAAACTCCAGTAGATTGGAACCAAAAATCGAGATGCACAACTAGATGTTACAACAATCTTACATATGAAATTTCATAATAGTTTTTGAGATTTGAGAGTTAAATATGCACACACGTACACCAAAAGTCGCCAAGCTTGGCGACTTTTGGCATAGTTCTTGAGGGAGGCACGTGACCGTGGTCGGACCATTACCTAACTTATGTGGTAGGACGGTATTGTGCTTGAAATGGATGAATGCCCCTAAAATTGCCATTGACCGTAATGTATTGGAAATCTTTTGAGTGTTCCTGTAGCAGAACTGTAAATGATAAAGACACTTTTTTTAATGGAGAAATTCATTTTCTAACTCTTTACAGCATATATCACTCCTGAGTCGTTTGAAATAGCCCAAAACCTCTAAAAAACGCTTTGATGAATGTCGGCCCATAGAGCGTAATGTATTTCGAATCTTTTAGGCGGTTCTGTAGATAAACTGTCCAGTCGAATGGAACCGAAAGGGGAGGTGCACAACTAGATGTTACAACAATCCTAAATATAAAGTTTCGACATTCTACGCCTAATAGTTTTTGAGTTAGGCGAGTTTAATGAATTTCGGCCCATTGAGCGTAATGTATTTCGAATGTTTTGGGCGGTCCTGTAGATAAACTATCCAGTCGAATGGAACCAATAGGGGAGGTGCACAACAAGATGTTACAACTATCCAAAATATGAAGTTTCGACATTCTACGCCTAATAGTTTTTGAGTTAGGCGAGTTTAATGAATTTCGGCCCATTGAGCGTAATGTATTTCGAATGTTTTGGGCGGTCCTGTAGATAAACTATCCAGTCGAATGGAACCAATAGGGGAGGTGCACAACAAGATGTTACAACTATCCAAAATATGAAGTTTCGACATTCTACGCCTAATAGTTTTTGAGTTAGGCGAGTTTAATGAATTTCGGCCCATAGAGCGTAATGTATTTCGAATCTTTTGGGCGGTCCTGTACATAAACTATACATTCGATTGCGACCAAAAGGGGAGGTGCACAACTAGATCATAGAACAATCCTAAATATCAAATCTCAACATTCTACGACCAATAGTTTTTGAGATATGCGAGTTACATACATACGTACGTACGTACGTACGTACAGACGGCATGGAAAAACTGACCACAATAGACTCGCCGCTGGTCAAAATGAGTTGCAGACGCGTTAATATGATCGTGCATGCTAGCCTACGATGAGATGCATCGAAAAAATTCTTAAAATTAAATTTAGAGGTAGTCAAAATCGGTTTTTTTGTCGAAATTTGGCCCCCAAAATTTTTCGGGATCACATTACTTCCTTATACTACGTACAAGGAAGTAAAAAGTCTACTAGATGGCACTTTTCATGTTGAAATCAGCTCAAATATTACCCAAAGGAGTGAATGAATTCCCAAAGGCTATTGAATAAATGTTATTGATTCCTAGATTACGGTGCTTCTTAGCCAACGAGGCGATAAAAAATTTAATTTGGTAACCTTGGAGACTTTTGTTTGTTTTCTGAGACAAGACGGGAAAACGCGCCAAATTAGCAATTTTTAAAAACGCGCCAAGAAGCATCGTAAAGTAGGAATTAACCCAAAATTTTAAATGTTTTTATTAAAAAACGAAATTATTTCGCAGTTAACTGCACGAAAAACATGATTTCTCAAGAACTAATGAACTATAAATGATTTAACTTAGCATGCATATTTCTTGGACCTGTGTGAGAGTAATAGAACACGGGTTTTGATGTAGATCTATTTTATTATATTTTACAGCTTTTTTATTTCAGAAAATAGAGTGAATTTTGAAAAAATGCTTATTCACTGTACTAAACTAATCATACATCCGAAAGTTTTGTAAGTACGACTTAACCTGCGGTCAGTTCCATTACCAACAGTTAGATGGGTACACATGCAAAGCCGCAGTTGATTATATTGAAAAGCACTTTTTGAAGATCGTTTTTACCAACGATGACATTTTCATTAAATTTTTTAATAAATTACATTTTAAAAAAAATAAATATAAATATGAGTTCTTAAGTTTTTCCTTTGAAACACACCCAAAAACATATTCAGAATGTTACATATTAGCAGGGAGCCAAGGGGGAGGTTAGGGGGGGTCCTAACCCCCCCATGAGGAATTTTTTGCCATGCAAAATGTACATTCTTCACTACATTGTCACACTCACGCACACATATATATATGAGTTGTAGTGGTCATAACCCCCCCCCCCCATGAAAAAGTTCTGGCTACGCCCCTGACCTCTACTACAGATATTTTTTAAAACCACATCCACATTTAAAAAATATTATTGTAATTAATAATATTACTTTTTTGAAGCCATTTTATAAAGAACTTTAGAATCAGAAAGGCACACAGAAATGCATAATACTGTAAAGATTTTCTGTGCTTACATGATTTGCAGAAACGTTTTCTGAACCTAGTGAATACCCGTTTATGTATTATTTTAGAAATAACTTGCTGAAGATCTGGATCTGTGTTGACTTTCGTCAATTCAAAGTTCATTTTAGATAAGAGATTTGAGATTTGAGATGAAACTTCAAATATCTCTGTAGTACGATCATCCTTGTTTTCCTTGCTCCTAAAATAATAAAATATTTTTTTAGTAAGATGTGATTTCTGAGATAAGATTTGAAATACCCGATCTGTCTTTTAAATGTGTGGAACCTAAACTACATTTCGAATACCTTAATAAAAATTGATTAATTTTTCTCGTTAACAGCCAGAGCCAATATGTGCAAGGTACATATCCGCCACTATACGTTTTCTTTCCACAAATTCCTTAGCGATCTACTAAGAACACCCCAGGAATTAGCACCGGATCCTCCTAGATCTGCGTATTAAAAAAAATGGTCTTAAAAATCCGATACAAGAGGGTTTTTATTAATGAAGGTGGTTAACACAAGTTCGCATTTGCTGTTCCGGGTAGTCTGCCAGTAAAGGAGCAATAGCAAATAACGGGCTATGAAAAAATGACGTCCGCACGAGAAGGAAATAAAATGTAAAATATCTGGAACTGCATGAAAATTCACATTATTTCTAAAGCACGAGTGGCAGGTATCTTTATGCTTTTTCATTTTTCGAGTTTAAGAACTGTAAAAATGTGTGGTTTCACTTGATAGGTGAATTAGGCAACTTAAGTGGCAATGATTCATAAAGATGATTCCGTTACTACGGAAACTGTAAAGTTGTTAAACATGGGATATAAAATAAATTATTTATGTTTACTTTGCTAAAAATGTCATATTGACGTAATTAACATCTCCAATCGATGGCGATTATCCAAACTGATCCACAAGCTAAGCTTCATAACAATGACAAATTTTGAAATTCGTATAACCGTGCACTACATAACATCAATTTGAATAATATTACACTTTTCAGATACTATTCTAATGTTTTTCAACACATATGTTACACGTGTGCATTACTTGCAAGGATAGCCCCTTGACAATTGGCGCTTTTGAAATCTCCTTTTTGTTTTCCCAGCCCCAAAATAGTAATTATATGTGCTGGTTACACAAACGGGGCTTTAGCCAATGTGATTATGCTTAACGGATCTAGCATCCAACACAATCACATTGATGAAGCTTCCAAAAGGAAATAGCCTAATCAATAAAGTTATCACGTTTTGAAAAAAGCGTCATCTGTAATTTTAAACTTCTGCTATCCAACTG
The DNA here is from genome assembly GCA_038373885.1 of Cheiracanthium punctorium. Classification (NCBI taxonomy): domain Eukaryota; kingdom Metazoa; phylum Arthropoda; class Arachnida; order Araneae; family Cheiracanthiidae; genus Cheiracanthium; species Cheiracanthium punctorium. Next base: position 1,105,954 of record JAWZYV010015005.1, on the reverse strand, counting down.
ATTTTACTTGCAATTCGAAAATTATTAACTTTAAGTAATACCTTCTGAATTATTTCTCACTCTGCTTTTTTTTTAATTGTCGTGAAATCGACGTAATTTCTACTGCATGTTTTCAAACACACGAGATTCTGCATCATTGTACTAGCTTTACAGCTTTGTGTAGACGGAATAAATCAATTTATATTAGGAAAATCGCCAAAAATTGCAACCATGATGCATATTTTTTGTCTTTTATTAATATCATCTAAAATAATTTGAATTTCGAAATTTAAGTTAGCAGGATATGGCTTCCGCGGAATTTTCCGAAGCCGTGGACACTTTCAGCGAAACTCAATTAATCGCCGTTTTGGAGGAGAAAAGGGTTGCCATTGAAGAAAAAAAAATGGGTGAGAATTTCTCAACCTTTCCCGCAAACTGAGTGAGATTTTTATAAAATGGGTGAGAATTTATCAATAATAGATTTGGGATGGGTAAATATCTAGTGGGTAGGGTATTTATTCCTGTGTTGGGTATATACCCAAAATCCAGGTATTTATGATTTTTAGTTATTTTTATTGAGTATAACTGGACCTCCAAGTCTAAATCAAGCACAGTTACATGCAGTAAAAGTGACCCAGTTTAAGACACTCCCCCCCCCCCCTACCAGGATCTGAAGCCCTCTTCTTTTTGTTTCTTTCATCGACTTCAGTTCTTGAGAATCCACTTTTATACTCTGTGTTCTTTTTTTTTTTCTTTCAGAAACCGATTTGTAGGGTGCGCGAATTTCGCGCAGTAATAATTTTTTAATGCGAGAAAACGAAAAAAAATGCGAGATTCTCGCGTTCTCGCGCTCTAGTGAAAACACAGGAGATGATGTTACAGACAGACAGACGCGCACATATTTTATCAGCATAGAAGATACATAATATATTTCATCTTATTTATTTCATTGCATAATTACAAGGGGATACAGGCAGGGCGATCTTCGTGTAGTAAAACCTTGGCGTGAATTGTGAAAAGAACATTTTGAGTCCTAACTTTTTATGAAGCCAAACTTCCGATTCTAATAGATTTTAAACCTTCTCTGGAATAAAAGGATCATTTTGCAAAAAACCGATCGGAAATCAGTAAAGTAGTTATCTAGATTTTTCGGAACATGCACACAAAGCTGCAACAATTCCAGAAAATGATTAGCTTCTGTTGGCAACAGTATATTTTTAATGTATGTTTTTTTTTTTTTTTTTTTTTTTTTTTTTTTTTAAACATAGCAACCACATCAGATGCCAAGCTAAAATGATTTACTATTTGCTAAAACAAAAATTATTCTTTACAAAAAGTGTTTAATTATATGCCCGGATTTATTTCAGCTATAATACACATTTTAACTTTCATTTCTTTTTATTGATATAGTTTTAATACCAGATATTAAAGTTGGTATGTTTAAATGAAAAAAAAAATTTCATAATTACCGCAGTGTAATGTCTCTACTAGTTTGTTGCATGCAGAATGCTGACTTTCGGGTCGGGTATAGTTAACATGACCACATGTTTTCTTTGAAAACGGGACATCTACTACTTTTTCGGCAATAGTGTGCTTATTCTCTTCCTCAAAACGGGATATTTACTGTTTTTAAGGTAATAGTGTAGGGAGACTGAATTTCAGGTCTGGGTATCTTTTTAGTTGTTAAGAAAACGCGCAAAAAAGCTTGTGCTAATGTTAATTTCAAAATAAAATGAAAAAACAAACCTTTGCTAAAATACATATAATATAAAAAATTGTGCAAGACGTGCGTTTTCGGGTGGTACAAGGGGTAGGCCCTTCCCCGACTTCAAAAACACTATCCGACACAAGGCAGGAAGGTAGGAGAATGAGAAATGTAGACAAAAGGACAGCACAGAAAAAAGAAAATTCTCATTCGGAAGGAAAAAATTACCTATAAAACCAGAGTGAAAGGGAAAATAAATTGGAAATCGGGAGGTTGGGGATTAAGCAAAAGAGGAACATGACTTAAAAACAAAAAGAAATAAAAATTAAATAAATTGAAAAAGTTGACAAAAAAAAACATTAAAAGAACAAACACAAAAACAATACATACCCCATCGTTTTCTTTGCATCTCGAGAAGGGAGAGAGGGAAGTTAGTTATATATATATATATATATATATATATATATATATATATATATAAATATATATATATATATATATATATATATATATATATATATATATATATATATATATATATATATATATATACAGAGAGAGAGAGAGAGAGACACTGCCGTTTGATGATTTTAGATTATTAGCGGCCTCTATTGAAATCGTTACCGTGGGTTGCTGTCTTTCTAAAAACGGGACATTGCAGGGGACATTTTCTAAAAGCGGGACATTACGGCGTCCCGAAGCTGTGCTTGGGGACAACGGGACAAGCCACCTAAAAACGCGACTGTCCCGTTCAAAGCGGGACGTATGGTCACCTTAGGTATAGTTCAAGCTAGCAGACGACGTAAGACGTGGACAATTTCTTAACTTGCTAGAAGGATGACAGGTCGCATGTGAATTGGAGAAATTGGTATATGTGAGGTATTGATGGAAATCGCTATTGTAGAAAAAACAACTTTACAAATTTGTCTGAAGTTGGTTTCCCGATTTAAAAAAAAGGGGGGGGGGAATTTATGCATAAGTTTTGCCCACCTTTAATAAAGTTATGATTTAAAAATTTGCTTTTTGGCCTTTTCCCCATGCAGCAACCAGATATAGAAAATTCGAAAAAAAGAATTATGCCATAATTTTGTCCCAGTTCTGCCCAACCATGAATTAGTTTCGACCACCTTTTAAAAGTCGAAAGTCGAAAATCGAAAATTTCTTTTTCTTAAAGCGTGAAGTTGGCACCCCCAAACAAGAATTATTAAATGGAAATTATGCATAAGATTTGCCCGTTTTGGCAAAACATTATTTAGTTTTTCGCACCGTTTATGTTACTAACCGTCAAGGTGTGGCCCCATACCTTAGTATTTTTTGTATTAATACAGTGTAGGCCAAATTATTGGACTCATTTCAACGAAAATCATGTTTCTTTGTTAACACTATTTGTCATTTAAATTTATGTACGTTAGTGTTGCTACAATTTTGGGTATTATCTGATGGTGACCATGCCAAGTAATGACATAGCAAATGAATGAAAAGACATAATTGGCGTCCTTTTCACTTATACAAGGTCCGGTTATTAATTTCCAGGACTGATGTAACTGTAGGAGAACGAAAAGCCGGAAGATGGCGCTAATGATTGAATATTGAAGAGCGTTTTCTTGCGCATGTGCAGTGCAATCGGCGCCATTCTGAAGTAAGTGATTCTCGTGGAAAGGCGCATTAAAGCGTAGCTCTTAAATTCCTGTTGTCGAAGTGGAAATGGAGCAAAGAATTAACAATAAATTTTGCTTCAAATTGGGCAAGACAGCTGCGGAAACCTACGAAATGTTAAAACAAGTTTACATCGAGGAAGCATTATCCCGCTCAAGAACTTTTGAATGGTTTAAACACTTTCGGGACGATGAGGAAATGGTGGAATAATGGTGAGGAACGAATCTGGAACAAATCTTGCGCTTGCCTAGATCTTGCGTCAAAATTCGCCGAACCGTCTCTTTGCCCATGTTCAATTCATTGGCGAGTACTCGAATAGTCAAGCGACGATCACACTTCACCATATCGCAAACTTGTTCAATTGCTTCTGGCGTGCGTACGGACTGCTGCCGACCGCGTGTGGACGTGACCTGTGGATCATCTTCCACGCTTTCGCGCCCGCAAGAAAATGCTCTTCAATATGCAATCATTAGCGCCATCTTCCGGCTTTTTGTTCTCCTACAGTTACGTAAGTCCTGGAAATTAATAGCCGGACCTTAAAGTGACTATAAAGTTATATTTGCCAGTGATCGCCAACGCCTTCCCGACATGTTTCTCCGGCTTAATTTTTGTGGACCGATTTGCGTCATTTTCCAATAGAGTTACCAGAGAGCGCAGGGGAGGGGACTATGAAATGTGTAAAAATCGCTAAAATTTGCAATTTTAGATGATTTATCACAAAGTTTGGCAAAAGCTAACAAACCTACAGTTTATTGCAAAGCAGAAGTAAGTTAGAGTACGGTTGAAGAAGATTGTAAAACAGTTTTAGTAAGCGGTTTTAATATAAATTTCAATTCCAAAGAAGTGTTTTAGCGAACAGGGAAGAAAAATACGCCACAATCATGGATTATGATACACTTTCCAAGCAGTATTTATAAAGGTGAAGTATAGTTAGAATATGCCTGACGAAGACTGTTAGGCATTTTAGGAAGGTGATTTTAATATAGATTTCAGTTCTGAAGAGGTGTTTTGTGGTACAAGAAAGACAAACACGGCTCACTCATGGATTATGATACACCTTCCAAACAGTATTTATAAAAGAGAGGAATAGTTAGAATATGGATGACTAAATTGCAAAACCGTTTTAATAAACGCTTTTAATATAGATTTCAAATTCACAGAAGTGTTTTACTGATCAATGAAGACAAATACGGTACCCTCACGGATTATGATACACTTTCCAAACAGCATTCATAAAGGTAAAGTATGGAACACCTTTTAAAATTTTACATTTATAATGATAAGATCCGAATTAGACTATTTCTGAGAAATTACAGTGATATAATAAACTTAATAAAAGAACACAGTTTCTTTCAAAATAGTTACAAGAACTTTAAATTTCGAAAGTCACAGTACATAAAATAAACCTCTACGCATACTCGAAGTTATGCACACTCCTCAAACAAAAAAGTTTGTAAATATTCCAAGAAAAAGAAAAAAAAAATTGCTCTTGTATTCCATCTAACAAATAATAGTACCTAGAACGACAAACTTTGTACGCACAAAGATTAAAAACAAATACTGTTACATTTTAGAATAGATTTTTAGAGCAACTACCAAGAGTGAAAATTCCAACTCACCCCTCAACCACATAGGATCATGTGATATTTCACCAAAGTTTGCAATTTTAAAAGTACCAGAAATATAAAAGGGGACTTTCTTATATTAAAAAACAAAATTTTTGTCCACGTGGGCTCGTGCGGCGGGATCCTCCAAAATAGAATAAACGGCTGTTGAGAAGGTTAGCACATTTCTTCTTGTAGGTTATTATTGTAATGATGTTTTGATCACACCGGTATTTGTTGAACATAATTTGAGGGCATACTTATGACTGTTTTGCGTCTGCACGTTTCCGTTGCATATTTCAAAGGGTAGTGGTGCATTCGATTGAGTTCCAATCTGGTGCATTTATTATGGACCACCGTCGTTTGACTGGAATTGATTTTGGTGTGCATAAGACTTATAGTTCTTTTACAGGGCTACAAAAATATTTCGGCCTATCGAGAGAAATACTTGAAAGTGCGCTAGCTCCTAGAAGGTGCATTTCATTAAAGTCACCAAGGTTTGCAATTTTTCATTATTTATCGCCAAGTTTGGCGCCAAAAAATTAATTTTCAAAGACCGAGCTTGGACCGATATCATCCAAATTGGCTAGAAACTGCACGTAAAAGTTTATTACAAAGGAGAAGTATAAAACAGTTTTAGCAGGCCATTATAATATAGATTTCAATTACAAAGAAGTATTTTATGGAAGAAGGAAGACAAATAAGCTACATTCATGGATCATGATACACTTTCGCAAAAGTATTTATAAAGGTGAAGTATAGTCAGAATATGAATGACGAAGATTGTTAAATGGATTTTAATTCTGATAATGCTTTATGGAACAAGGAAGAAAAACACGGCATGCTCATGTATTATCATGCACATTCCAAATTGTACTTACAAAGGCGAGGTATAGTCAGAATATGCTTGGCGAAAATAATAAAACAGTTTTACTAAGCGATTTTAATATAATTTCTGTTCCAAAGCAGTATTTTGGGACAAGGAAGAAAAATACGGTACGCTAACGAATAATGATACAATTTCCAAGTTAATGAAATAAGGACAAAAAAAATGGAACGATGAATGGATTGTAATACGCTTCTAATGTATAGTACTTTAGTGAGTATTTAAACTGTGAAAGCTTTTCAGGTTTTCTCTTTTGTCTCTCCTATTTTTTTTACATTTGTGCTTGCTCTTTTTTATTAATTATTATGTGATGTACCTTGCAATTGGAAATAAAAAAAGATAGTTATGAAACGTTTTGCTTTGGCTTAAGACGTTGAAAAAGATAATAAAACGAGCGAGAAATTCGGTATCATCTCTTATTACTAGGAGCAGACTATCGTAACCTTTCTTTCATCCACGGCATGATTATTTTCAAATGATATACCATTGTCCCGGGATTGTAAAGACGTTAATTTACATGCAGAAACACTTGTCGTGGTAATTACAGTCTTAGAATTGGTTTCTTATAGCTTCGTCATTTTCATAATCTGATACATTTGCATCTCCAAAAATTTGAATTTTGATATACATAAACATAACTACTGAGAATTCCATAATTTAAACAACCACATTTTATAAATCGTAATTTTTTTTATAATAAAGAAAAACATTAACTTATAATAAGTTGAATTCACTAGCTTAAACAATTTCTGTAAAAATCTATTATTTGATTATTGGTACAAAAAATGGTTAGTTATGTTCCGGAATTATCGGCAGCTATCGAATCGCTAAAATATGCTTACTAATTACGTTTTCAACATGTTTATTGGAGTCACATAAATTCTAATTCTATTGAAAAAACACTCGAAATACTGGTGCCAAACTTTAAAATAAATAAAAACTTTGTGAAAAAACACACATAAAATGTTACTTATACTAATAACAGGATACGATCGTTTCAAAACTTTTTCTGAATATTTTTAAAGAAAATTTATTGTGTTTGTTGCAAGAATTGGAGCAAATGGGAAAAAAAAAAAAAAAATCCAAACGAAAGTTTAGCATCAACACCAACTTCAAGGCTCCTGAGAGAGATTAAACTCCCACCCTTTCAATATGTTGATTGATGAACATAAGCCCTTTGAAAATTTTATGTTATTTAAAATAAATAAATAAATAAATTCGACATTATAAAGGTAATTTCGGGCAAAAGATTTTTCACCGAGTAGTATCTACCAAAAAGCAAATAAATTTTTATATTTATAAAAATACTATATTTTTCCTGTCAATTCTATCTATAAATGAGTGATTATGTCCCAGACAGCACATAAGCTTAAATCAAGCTTGGCATTTCTTTGACTTTGACGTATTAATACAAGCTTGACCGTTCAATTCATTTTAAGCTTGCAGCAAGCTTGGAGAAGTCATTAGAACTGTCAAGCTTGAATACAACTTAATTACTGCTTGATTTGGAAAGCCACATCCACAAAGCAAATAATTTATCATCAGTCATAAATGTACTTGACCATAGAATTAAAAAAAGATTCTATATTTCCAAATATGGAAATTCTTCAAAATAAAATACAATTATACTACGAAATTGATTTCAAAATCAGTCGTTTGTATCGATTTTGGCCAGTATTGCCCAACATGAGTGTCGCGATATTGAAAGTTTTAAAACGTGTGCTGCTTTTAAGTTTATATTATGCTTATTTCCCTATTAGTAGAGTCTATAAATCACGCATAACATTATTTTAACTTTTATTCATCCCATGGAAAAATAAAAGATGCCGAGCAAGACTGATCGATCTCGGGAGAAAAACGACGTGACAAACATAACAGTCACTTCAAACTTTAGTCATGCCAGCGCTAGGCAGATTGGTTAGGACGCCAGCTTCCCAACCCTTAGGTCCCGATTTCGATCCCAGCCGCGGACGCTTGATGGAATCAGATTAAAATAATTTGAGATTGCAGCATAGAGGGGAAAATGCGTGGAAAAATAAAATATATGGGGCGAGTTCGCCGACGGGCACCCCGTGTCATTAAGAAATTTTTTTTGGGGAAAATTTATTAAGCTTGCTATGTCATGCTTGATTCAAGCTTGCTATGTCCAGCTTAATGCAAGCTGGGCAAGTCTAAACTTGAACACTTGATTCAAGTTGCATTAAGCTTACACGCTTGAAATTTTCAATCTTAATTCAAGTTTATTGACTTGATAAATCAAGCTTACTGCAAGTTTGATGCAAGTTTGCTGTGTTGTCTGGGGTGGAGCAGAAATTGCAAAAGAAGATTTAGGCGCATTCGAGCGTCAGCTGTTCTGTGCGAGTCTACCGCTTCAAGATTCAGTAGTATGTACCTAAAAAAGTTTGTCTTAATATTTATTTCAATTTTTTTGTAGTAGTGTAAAGAAAGAATTCCAGAGTGACTTTAGTTCTATAATACACAAAAATATTTTCTTCAGAAGAAAACTGAATAAAAAAATTTTCAGATTTCTGAGATTCATTAAGAAAAAATGTAATTTAAAAGAAGCCAAATTATTATTGAAGTATGGCAAGGGGGAGATAATTAAAATTAAAAGAAAACTATGTATTAAATATTGAAAATAATTTCATGTATCTTCATGTACAGGAAATCATTTTGTAAACAAAATTAAATTGGTTAATATAAAACTGCTATTTCAAAATAATTTAAATTCCAATTTTCCGCTCAAAGCCTCAAGATCGTGTCATCTGACGTTAATCTCACTTACGATGCCAAAATTTGTTACTCAGTGGTTTAACGTCTTTGCTCTCGGAAATATAGCACAGATGGAAATAAGGAAAACTCTCTAGAAACTAAAAAACGCACGGACTTCAGATTTTTAAAGTAGAATAATTTTTTTGAAAATATTTGAACAAAATTTTAACCCGATCGGCCAGACGGTGCATATTTATATGCTATCCAGACAAACAAACAGATTTGAAATGTCGAAAGCTGTCACAACAACTAGTTGAAAACAATTCATAAATCGCAATTTTTGCAATTCTCTGCTAAAAAAAATATAATAAAATTGTCGCCTTTGACAGATCTGCTTACAAATTTGTAGAAATACGTAAGAAAATATAAAGAAAAACTAAATGCTACTCTGAAAATCTAAAAATCCACCCTTTTCCCGATTTTTAGTAATTTTTAACTTTCTTTAACGGGGGAAGATTGCTCTGACGGAGTAAAAGAGTTCGTTCAAAAAAGATTCTCGAAAATTTCCAGATTTATGTTTGCATGAAGCCTTCAATTTATAATTATTTTAACAACCTAAGTGGCAAGAATGCTTTTTCGGTAACAACAATAATAAAAATTGAATATGAAGTTATTTATTTCAAGTAGACAAAGATTAAATGTATTGAGCGTGAAAATTTTCTGCCAAACTGTTTTTCTACCGCCCGTTGCAATTGACTACACAACCGGCTTTACCTTCTTGTGCATAGAAAGAGTAAAACATAAAAAAAAAAAAAACGTAGGTGGAAACGTCTGTTTGTTCCTTTAGGAAATAGCCGTTCAGTACATAGGAAAATATACTAAGTCTAAAAAAAAATGTAAATACCGTAAATACTATGCACGCAATTGCGTTATACTTTTTTATGAAGAGGGAAAAATATTTCGTGAAAAATATTCACAATAAACTTGATAAAATTATATAGCTGATGTAAACTGTTCGAAGGTTATTTAGACAAAACATTCTGTCTGATAAATGTAAGCACGCTAGTTAATTTAAATACCAATACATGCTTGCACATTTTATTTTGTCATAAATCAAAAATGAATAAATGAAAGAGAGGGAATTTTCATGTTTAAAACAAGTTTTTAGATCAACTTTAGATAATAAAAAAAGAGGGATGTTTAACATTTCCTTTAGTTTTCATATAAATTGACCGTAGTTTACGAGTTGAAACACACATAACCCGGATTTGGAGTTATAGTTCCTTTATTTGAAACTCTATTGCGCATTTTTGTTTCTGAAAAATGAACAAGTTGGTAAGTGAGCATTTGTTATTTGGGTATGAAACGAATTTCGAATTACCTACAAAAGATCAAGTTACTTGAGTAAATTTACCAGTAAATTAAGGCTAAGCGTCGTGCCCTGCTGGCCTGTGCAATCAAATACTATTTTCCAAATCTCGGGCTGTCTTGAAATGCTTTGCCGATGGTGAATGCGAGTGCAGAACTTTTGTAAGCGTCCGTAACTTTCTATTGCAAAGGGTGCCTTTAACAGGTTCTGCACTAAAGCAGAAAAAAAAGTATGCTCTTTTCGTTAGGCCATAAGATTATTCGAAAGTTAATGTTTTCTCTGAACCAATACGTACAAAAAAGAGCTAATAATTTGTCTCTGTCTAAGCTCATCTGCTACATATTTGTTTGCAAATGTCGTGGAAACACAAATACCTAAGGCAGAAAGAATAGAAGAGAAAGAAGAATAAAAGAGATTTCATATTTCCAGTGATTTAACTAAATATTACGTATGGCAAATTTAATTTTCAAAAGTTATTATTTATACTATAAAACGTTTTATTTTTAAACACACATCATTTGATATTTTAGTTCTTTTAAAAGCTAAAATTTACATTTTACCTATTTTAATTTAACAACTAATTCTGTTGAAGCATAAATTAATTAAAACAAAATTTAATGAAATAATAATTGCATTCTTTCCAACCATACTCACATTCATACATTTAAAAAGCTCCGAGATCCTGAAAAGAGCAAGTCATCGATTCTACTACTTTTGTACAGGCACCAACTTTTACACTTTTTTTTGGGGGGGGAAAATTATCTACTATTTCTTTTCTTGTTGTTACACATTAAAATTAATCCAAATATTTAACTTAAAATACAAATTGCGGTGGAAAATCGTCGGATAAAAGCGCAAAAGTTGGTAGCTGTGTGTTTGACTATAAAGTTTATTGTAGGTCTGCTGGCAGTACCTTAGAATTTCAGTGTGTCAGTGACGAATAGTGAAACTTTGATGGAATCTATTTTCGGAGCTGTAATTCAATGAAACTAATAAGTTGGGAATTAAGTACAAACCGAAACGAAATTTTTAAGGTTCTGCTTGCATTAGAAACAGAGATATAGGAGTTGAAAAGTGCCACCTGCAAAAGGAAGAAAAAATTTAGCATAACTTTTGCTTCCAGGAAGGGGTTCCTGGTAGCAACCGTTTCGTAGGACTCGTGGTTCAGACTAAAGTCCTGGAAACGTTGTCCTAAAATGGTCTATTTTGAAAATATTCCTGATTCTCTTAAAATTCATAAATACGTTCTTCCAAGTAGCACGAATATTTAGAACTCTGAACCGAACTCAAATGAAGCTCGGGGATTAATGGAGCACCTTAGCGAAAGCTTTATCTCCAGTTAGTAATAGGTGATCATCAGGCACTTAATCTTGAGGTAGGGGGGGGGGCATTGGGCCCGGATCAGAACAGATCAGTGGGGTCATGCAAATAGATGGCGAGCACTAGCGGAGCGCAACAACACCTCCTACAGATAGAAAGCCTAACAACTGAAACTTTGACGTCATCATTAGGCCTTCCAGTGATGACGTCATCACAGTTTTACTTTCACAAAGTAAAACTATTTAAAATTTCTGGTGGATGCTACAAATATTAGAAAATATCTTAAGTAAAAGATTAAAATTAAAATACCTTTCTCATACAAAATTATTCATTTCGGTCTATTTCCTTATCATATTATCTAATTAGTCATATCTAAAAACTGCCATTTTTCATAAAACTGTATTTTTTATCTCAAATTATTAAAACATTGTTATTCATGAGAAAATTCACCAGAAACTTTGTATACTTTTATTTTGTGAAAATAAAACTTTTAAGTGTAGGCCAAACGTTGACGTCAAAGCTACGTGACGTAGGAGTTGTTAGGCTTTCTTCATCTAGAAGGTGTTGAGCGCAAACACAACGAGGACGGCCTTGGGTCGTTTTCTGTAGTTCGGTTCAAAGGGGTCGTAGTCCGGATACCCGGCTACGATCTCGTTAGGAAGTTCGTTGAGAGAGCTGTAATAGCGAACTGCAAGCCTGTAAATGTGCTGTCGCAAAGTCCTTACGTGTAGGTCGCGTCTACTCTGTTTTTGAAGAGGTAACGTTACCTCTTGTGCCTCCTAGTTTAAATTTTATTTATATAACAAAAATCTATTTAAAATTTCTGGTAGTTTATTCACGCACAACAACTTTGTAATAATTTGAGAAAGGAAATATAATTTTATGACAAATGGGGATTTTTTTACCCGTCACTAATTATATGTATAATATGATAAGGAAATCCACCATAATGAATTATTTTATTTCAGAAAAGTATTTCAATTATCTTAAAATATTTTCAAATATTTATTGCATTTATCCGAAAATTTAAACAGCTTTATCTTGTAGAAAAAATAGAAAATAGAAAGAGGCTTTAGGTTGCATCACTATATGTCACTAGACGACGCATATGCAGTTAATCACTAAAAGGGGGTCGAGTATTTTCCTGTAAGTATGTGACGCGATTTCGCTCGCCTGCCGATAGCCGATTATCGTCCTATAGTTAAGTCCGTAGGCATTTATAAAGCTGGTATTTACGTTCCGGTCATTTTATATTTTTGCAGAAATTTCTAAAACTAAAAATAAAATTAGTCACAGTCAAAACACGTTGTCTGTTAATTTTGCAGATGCATGGATACAAAATTGAACCACTTATTCTTCATTAATTTTTGCAAAATCGTCTTCTGCGCACAGTAATTGTCCTAACGAAAACAAATTTTAATTTTTATCGTGAATTGGAGCAAATTTAGAGTGTATCTAATCGTAACTTCTTTTTTTTTTCCTGTAAAATTGAATTATATGAAACGAGGCTTCACACAATTACATTATCGAAGGCTTCGCCTTCTACCATAGATGGCAACCATTACAGAGCTTCATCAATCCCTTTTAACAAACAGCAATTTTCGTTTTTGATGATAAAATACTGAGTTTAACCTGACTGATGAGAGTAAAGGCTGTAGTGCTGACATTTTGGTCACACCCTTTCGCATGCCTAGGGGTTGAGATCATCTGACTATGGCTATCTCGGACTTACATGGTCATACCCACTTCGTCACATGACTCTTCGGAAGCAATCAGGGACCGATTTACAGAGATGAGGGTCCTGGGCAAGAGCTTCATTGGTGGGTCCGTCTTACGAAATCTTTCTCACACCCTACAAAACAACTTTCATATCATACCATACAAAGAAGGATGTTAAAGTAATTAAAAAACTTTGTAAAAAACACAAGAAGTAAAAGGAAAGAGGATACGCGTTTCGTTCAAAAATTGTTTTGAACTTCTTCAGTCCAAGCCCTTCGTCGTAAAGAACACAGGGAACAGTTCAAAACAATTTTTGAACGAAACGCGTATCCTCTTTCCTTTTACTTCTTATGTGTGTTTTTTACAAAGTTTTTTAATTACTTTATCGTTTAACACCAGTATTTTGAGTGTTTTTTCAAAGAAGGATGTTATAACAGCGCAAAAAATGATTATTTAATCAAGATGCAAATTGAAATGTAATAGTTCTGTAATAATAATATGCAGGATAATAATATTTCAGTTATATTTTTTAATCTGCAATCGTTAATCTCATTCCATATTTTTCAAGTAACATATTGCACAACATATTTTTTTTAACTTATTTTCCTAACGTTTACATCAGAGCATTTATTTATAATGGGATAGATCTTCACTTTGCTCCACTTAGGAAGCTATTTCCCTTTATGCATTCCGATTGAAAATAAGCTCTATGGCATCTCTATGGTCTCTATTACAATCAGCATACATCGCTACATATGTCACGCCTATGTAATAAGTTTGAGCTGAATAATTGACTGAGAATATACCGTTTAGCCAAGAAAAGGTAACGCAGTAATTATTATTATTTCTCATAAAATTAGTTTCTCGGTCTGTTATTTTAAATTAAAATTAAAATTTGCAAATTTTTAAACTTAAAGCGTAATTTGGTGGCCCCTTTCAGTTTGGGACCCCGAATGCAGTTCATCCTGATAATAGGCATATTTTCATCTGGAGGGACCGGGGAGTAGGAATAATCCTGCATTCGTGCACTAAAGTGTCAGCTTTTGCGGTGGGGGAGTGTTGGTGTATGGCGGCATCTCCATTGACGGGCGCACAGACCTCTACATCATTCGAGATGGACCTCTGACTGGTCGCCGATATAGGGATGAGATCCTCAGACCTATTGTAGTCCCTTACGCTGCAGCAATCGGAGATGACTTCATTTTAATGGACGACAACTGCAGACCACATCGTGCTAACCTGGTGGAGGATTTCCTTTTCGAGGAAGGAATCGTACGAATGGAATGGCCAGCGTGTTCTCCAGACATGAATCCAATAGAGCACGTTTGGGACGCTCTAGGAAGATGAGTTTCTGGCCGCCAACCACCCCCACAAACTCTCCAAGAACTGGAAAAAGCTCTTCTGGAAGAGTGGGACAGAATACCCCAACTCGTGATTAATAGCCTCATTGACTCCATGCCTCAAAGGTGTTCAACGTTGCTGGACGTCCGTGGAAACCATACCCCCTACTGAAAATGATTTCCTTTGAAGAAAACATCTTTTCTTATTCTTTTTTTCCCATATGCACAAATTGTGTTTTTTTCCTTTTCTACGCAAATGCGCAATAAAATGCATATTTTTCTGCCAAATATGTGTAATTTATTCTCATATAACCTACTGCGTCTGTCGACCATGTATCAATCAGCTAAAAAGTTTCCCAGCCACAAGATCCACCTAAAACTGCAATATCCTTTAATTGTTTTGAGCAGTGCGTATCGTCAGCCACGGTAACTTGTGACGATATGAACGATTACAGAATAAGATGTCAGTCTTTTGCTTAAAAAAGATTAATCCTATTTGCAAAAAGTGGTTAATTATAATTAGTAAATGTTAGTAACTTTGCTTCTGCGTATACATGCATAGGCTCGTAGCAAGTTTTACTGTAATCTATCAGTGGAACACATATCAATGATGCTACTGTCTTTCAGGTCCTTTGCCTCGCATTCTGCGTGATGGTGTTCCAGCTCACCGGTCGTGTCCGCGCTCAAGATGAAGAAGAAGGCGAAGATGCTCCCGAAGGAGTAGAGGAAGAAGAAGCTCCTGCCGATGACTCCGCAGTGGAAGGTGGGGAAGACGTGGAATCAGCGGGGGAACCAGAAGAAAAGTAACCGGCCCACGATATCTTCAGCAGACATACGCAACTGTAAAGCGTACATATTCTCTCGAAGTGATTATGAGATTGTTATATTTCGTGTGCTTTGTTGGGCATGTCTTGACGGATTGCAATAAATAAAGTTGATCTTAGCTCAGAAAACGATTTCATGTGTGTGCTAAATTCATATTTCATCCTTTTGAAACTGCTAGCATGTACTTATGTTGCTGCATTGCAGTGGTACGAGTCGAAGTTCACCTTTCAAACCTCAAATGTAACTATATGCAAATCATGATCTTTAACCCTTTAACGCGCAGTGTTCCCGCTCTGGGAACACCAAACTCTTACGTTTTGACTGTTGCCAGTCACGAAGAATAGACTTGATTTCTATAAAAATAGTTTCGGGTGACATAGCTCCACGAGACTCCTTTACTTTTAGCATGTCATTTCCCGTAAAAAAATGGTCACGATTATTTTTAACAGCACTGACACCTGCTGAAAAATGGAAGAATGCGAGAGTAGCTGAATAGATTGCCCAATGCTGAAAAAAGGGCAGCCGTTGCCATCGCTCGACTTAACTACCAACAAGATGGCGGACGATCTAAACGTACATCGCGTGTCACAAAGCTAGAGACCCTTTTTGACGACAGCTGGCTGTGCGCGCACAGCCAGCTGTCTTATCAGTCTCTTTTTTCAGCATTGGGAAAGGGTTGCACCTCGAAGGATTAAAGTAATTCAAGCACAGCCTTCCAATTTGTAATAATTTTAAATTATCTCATAGGCGAATCAGATGGAATCGCGGCTGTGATGTTACACATGGTTAAAAAAGAACTCAATCCGTAAACATTTGGAGATCGCACAACGAAAAAAAAAATACAAATGCAGTGACACTTATACAAGCGAGCCCCTCTTCCAACGACCAATATTTCACCATATCTACTAAATGTTAACAGGTCTCCTAGGAGAGACCACACAACCCTCTATAAGCGACCGGTCCCGATTCCCTGTCCGAATATTTTCTTGCATTTTTCCAGAAATAAAGTAAACAAAACCCCATTTCATAGCTGTTAACAATTACGGAATGTAATTAACCACTTTTTTGTAAATTCCATACTTTAAAAACTGTTTCTTTTTTTTTAAGTAGCCACACCCTTCAGAAAACTCAATAACTTTGATGTAGGTTCAGGAAAACTGACTGACTGAAGTTTTGGTTTTCATGGAACGCTGTAGTAGAAATGGCCAATGATTCGATGAGTCGAATCAGTGATTCGAATCTTGGTACTGAGTGGCTCAGTCTTTACACTCACTATCTACTGATTCGAATCTCAAGCCCTCAACTGTGGGGAAATACATTCCAAGTGGGAAGGGAAGGAAAACTTATTTTCACTTTGCCGTTCCCAGAGATTTTCCCTTACTCTTTCAACTCTTTACGACTCTGAGTCGATAGATGATTTGAAACAGTAAATGAGTGGGTGTGGGTGAGTTGGTCACTCAGTTGGTGCAGCAACGAATCTTTACTGATTCAGTATTTCGCTCTGTTTCGCTGATTGTATACGATGAATCTAAACTCAGTAGAATCTCAAATATTTCAGTGATTGTATGCGATCGTTGAGATTCGTTAGTTTTTCGAATCTTCTATCGACTCAGAGTCGAAAGGAGTCGAAAAGAGTTGAAAGGATGTTTCATTTAATTGGAGTTTTTTTTCGAATCTTCTATCGACTCAGAGTCGAAAGGAGTCGAAAAGAGTTGAAAGGATGTTTCATTTAATTGGAGTTTTTTTTCGAATCTTTGGTGTTTCATTTCTTGGTTGGTGGTCGGATTTAAAGTTTTATCTGTCTGTGGCTGTGGAGTGGGTCGAACATCGTTTGCTTTTGGCGGGGGGGCATAGGCGTTAATTCCTAAGGGCAAGAGGGGTCAATCCCCCCCCCGAAAAAAAAATTAAGAAAATTCAAGTATCAGAGCTATTTAATAATGATATTTTCTACAATCGGAAACATTTTGTCACCCCATCCAAATATTACATGCCAATTTACGCTAATGCTCGTGGAAGAGCGGGGGGATTTCTCAAAGTTGTTTAAACCTTTTTTCCCTCGGGGGGGGGGTGGACTTCCTCCTTCCAACTTGTCTGGCTGGTTTAATATTTGTTCAAAATTTAATGAAACATCCCTTTTCTACTTTTAACTTCAATATATGTCCCCCTGCCCCTACCCTTAAAAAAAAAAAAAAAAAAAAAAAAAAAAAAAAAAAAAAAAAAAAAAAAAAAAAAAAAAAACGGAACGTTAAGTTTACATGGTGGCGGGTTTTCATGTGAAGGGAAATAGAATGAAATAAAGTTAGGATTGTGCTTGTCACTTTTAATGAAGGGTACAGGGGCGGTATTAAGCGCTCCCACAAAAGGACTTTGTAGTAAGCAAAATAACATTTCGCTTTATTGCTGCAGATTTCGTTTAAGATATTTTTTTTACCTTGTTTGTCGTTTAAGGGGAGTGATTTTATTTTCTTTCGTAATTCAGAGAAATACAAAATAGGGTCTAAAGCAGTGGCGTAGTTAGTGTTACTGACCAGTGGCGTAGCCAGGATTTTATTTCGGGGTGCGCTGGGTATCAAATTTAAAGATAAAGTTCAATTGTAAGCTAAGTAAAGGGTCCCATTTTGGGGGGGGGGCAGCAGCCCCTCAGTAGGACTGGGCCAAAAATCGATAAAGATCGACATATCGGTTTTATTTCAACATCAAATATCCGATATTCCCATTTTCATTTCAGTGAAATCTCGAATTCGATAAAGGTCAAAAATACAGGCCGGCGATAAGAAAATCCTGAGATCAATACCAGCTTGTGATGCTTTTGCTACTGCTTTCTCTCCGTTGATGACGATGCCGGATCGCGGAAAAAATAGCTCCATGGTTTATTAGTCTAATTAACATAATTAATTAATTATCTCAGAAACTATCCACCTGAGCGCGTTTTTATTGATTCTCGACCCCCCCCTACTCTGAACACCCCATCGATACTTAAAATTTCGAATGCTTTGACACCAAACTTAACCTTTTAATCTTACAGGCCCAGGGGGTCATATGAAGCTCCCCTATGTTTTCAATTTGGGCATATTAAACACTAGCCTCCTCCGGCGGTATCTCCAAAACCTTGAAACCATCTCAGAGCCAATTTCTACATGTTTGCAGTCCTTTTAAGCCTCAATAATGGTTAATTAGTCTAATTACCATAATTAATTAACGTATATCTCGGAAACTATCCATCGGAGCGCGTTTATATTGATTCTCGACCCCCCCTAGACGTAAACCCCCATCGATGTAAACCCTCATCGAGGCCCAGGGGGGTCATACGAAGCTCCCCTATATTTTCATTTCGGGCAGTTTAAACACTAGTTTTACTTGAACCGCCCTACGACGGCATCTCCAAAGCCTACAAACCGTCCCAGAGCAAAAGGAGAGACAGATGCTAGCTGCCCGAGAACTCAGCGGAGAAGAAACCCGATGAATGGGTGAAGGGTTTTTAAATATTACGGCTTTCGGCGCAGAGAGAGGGAAAATTTCTTTAGTTGTTTTATTGCTTCAAGATTCGAATCACTGATTCGAATCATCGAAGTAGTGAGTAGAGATGTCCAATGATTCGATGAGTCGAATCAGTGATTCGAATCTTGGTACTGAGTGGCTCAGTCTTTACACTCACTCTCTACTGATTCGAATCTCAAGCCCTCAACTGTGGGGAAATACATTCCAAGTTCGAAGGGAAGGAAAACATATTTTCCCTTTGCCGCTCCCAGAGATTTTCCCTTACTCTTTCAACTCTTTTCGACTCTTTACGACTTTTTTCGACTCTTTACGACTCTGAGTCGATAGATGATTTGAAACAGCAAATGAGTGGGTGTGGGTGAGTTGGTCACTGAGTTGGTGCAGCAACGAATCTTTACTGATTCAGTGTTTCGCTCTGTTTCGGTGATAGTATACGATCGTTGAGATTCGTTAGTTTTTCGGAAGCTTTTCGTTAAGTCGCTTCGACTTAACGAAAGCGCTTCGTTAGTTTTTTACGCTTTTTTAGCTTTCGCTTCGTTAGTTTTTCTTCTATCGACTCAGAGTCGAAAGGAGTCGAAAAGAGTTGAAAGGATGTTTCATTTAATTGAAGTTTTTTTTTCGAATCTGGTGTTTCATTTCTTAGTTGGTGGTCGGATTAAAGTTTCATCTATGTTGTTGTAGAAAATATGTCATAATCATATTTTCTACAACCTGAAACATTCTGTCTGTGGGTGTGGAGTGGATCAAACATCGTTTGCTTTTGGCGGGGGGCATAGGCGTTACTTCCTAAGGGCAAGAGGGGTCAATCCACCCCCCCCGAAAAAAAAATTAAGAAAATTCAAGTATCAGAGCTATTTATAATAATCATATTTTCTACAACCTGAAACATTTTGTCACCCCATCCAAATATTACATGCCAATTTACGCCAATGCTCGTGGAAGAGCGGGGGGTGTCTCAAAGTTGTTTAAACCTTTCTCCATCGGGGGGACTCCCTCCTTCCAACTTGTCTGACTGGTTTAATATTTGTTTAAAATTTAATGAAACATCCCTTTTCTACTTTTAACTTCAATATATGTCCCCCTGCCCCTACCCTCAAAAAAAAAAAAAAAAAAAAAAAAAAAAAAAAACGGAACGTTAAGTTTACATGCTGGCGGGTTTTCATGTGAAGGGAAATAGAATGAAATAAAGTTAGGATTGTGCTTGTCACTTTTAATGAAGGGTACAGGGGCGGTATTAAGCGCTCCCACAAAAGGACTTTGTAGTAAGCAAAATAACATTTCGCTTTATTGCTGCAGATTTCGTTCAAGATATTTTTTTTACCTTGTTTGTCGTTTAAGGGGAATTATTTTATATTCTTTCGTAATTCAGAGAAATACAAAATAGGGTCTAAAGCAGTGGCGTAGTTAGTGTTATTGACAGTGGCGTAGCCTGGATTTTATTTCGGGGTGGGCTGGGTATCAAATTTAAAGATAAAGTTCAATTGTAAGCTAAGTAAAGGGTACCATTTTTGGGGGGGGGTGGGCAGCAGCCCTTCAGTAGGACTGGGCCAAAAATCGATAAATATCGACATATCGGTTTTATTTCAACATCAAATATCCGATATTCCCATTTTCATTTCAGTGAAATCTCGAATTCGATAAAGGTCAAATTTACAGGCCGGCCAGGGGCGTAGCCAGAAATTTTTCATGGGGGGGTTATGACTACTGCAACTCATATATATGTATACGTGTGTGTGATAATGTAGTGAAGAACATACATTTTGTATGGCAAAAATTCCTCATGGGGGGTTATGACCCACCTAACCCCCCCCCCTTGGCTACGCCTCTGAGGCCGGCGATAAGAAAATCCTGAGATCAATACCAGCTTTTGATGCTTTTGCTACTGCTTTCTCTCCGTTGATGACGATGCCGGATCGCGGAAAAAACAGCTCCATGGTTTATTAGTCTAATTACCATAATTAATTAACGTATATCTCGGAAACTATCCACCGGAGCGCTCGACCCCCCCCCCCTAGGTTCAACACCCCACCGATACTTAAAATTTCGAATGCTTTGACACCAAACTTAACCTTTTAATCTTACAGGCCCAGGGGGTCATACGAAGCACCCCAATATTTTCAATTTGGGCATTTTAAACACTAGCCTCCTCCGGCGGCATCTCCAAGTCTGGAAACCATCCCAGAGCCAATTTCTACATGTTTGCAGTACTTTTAATCCTCAATCATGGTTAATTAGTCTAATTACCATAATTAATTAACGTATATCTCGGAAACTATCCATCGGAGCCCATTTTTATTGATTCTCGACACCCCCTAGACGTATACCCCCATCGATACATAAAATTTCGAATTCTTTGACACCAAACTTAGCCTTTTAATCTTACAGGCCCAGGGGATCATACGAAGCTCCCCTGTATTTTCATTTTGTGCAGTATAAACACTAGTTTTACTCGAGCAAGGAGAGAGAGATGCTAACTCCCCGAGAACTCAGCGGAGAAGAAACCCGATGAATGGGTGAAGGGTGTTTAAATAGTATGGCTTTCGGCGCAGGGAGAGGGAAAAATTTTTTAGTTGTTTTATTGATTCAAGATTCGAATCATCGAAGTAGTGAGTGAGTTGAGATTCGAATCAGTAAAATGAGTCGAACCGCCCATCTCCAGTAGTGAGTGAGTTGAGATTCGAATCAGTAAAATGAGTCGAAACGCCCATCTCTACGCTGTAGCATAAAGGCTTTTTCAGCAGTTCAGGAAATGATACACTTAATGATATTAAGTATAAAAATTACTATTAACAAAAAGTGGTTAATACATTCTGGTTGGCAGCTACGGATTTTAAACCAATTGCTCTACGGCAAATCTAAAGCAACGGCAAGTATATGTACACAGCACGTACAAATTTCATAGTTAGAGAAATGACCGTGTCTAAGAAATGAGTAATTTTATCCCTGGAGCAGCGCATTGATATAATCCAGTTACACGAAAAAGGAAATTCAGAGGGGAAGTTAGCGGTTAATTTTGGTTGTGGGAAAACCCAAAAAGCAAATAAATTTTACTATCGCACATATAAAATGCATGAAAAATATAAAGATTAATGCTCCTTTGTCAGATGTAAAAAATAAAGTAGAAAGAGAACTGTTCTCGGAAAGAGAAAAAGAATGAAACAATCCGAAATTTCTAAATATTTTATTAAAATTTAAATTTAAAAAATATGTTTGCATAATTACTTATTCATTAGTATACACTTTCAATAATAACAAAACAAACACTATATTTAAGTGTTCTTTCTTGTGTATCAAATGTTTATACTTCTTTGAGACCATCTCTCTTAATGACCGATTTTTCGCGAAAGGGGGGGGGTGGACGCTTTCGAGAAGTATCACTGTACACTTAAAATACAGATATTTTAACAAAATCGTCATTAAAAAAGAACAGTATTCAAACATCAGGAAATCTAAAAAATTACAAGTAAAATCTCTAAAAAGAAATTTTTAAATAGTGAATACATTTTATTTTCTCAAACTTACCCTTTATTTTAGTGGAATGATATTTTAGCGTCAAGGGGTCATTTAAATTTGCAGAATATTCTAGTAATAAATATTAAATTGTAATTAGCCCACCTGGAAAAAGTTTTGGTATAGCAAGCTGTCTATATCAATTGTAGCACTGCAACAATTGATTTAATTACATGTATTAAGATGATTTTACTTGATGCGCAAAAACACTCTTTCTCTGCTTAGCCGTACCTTAGAAATAATTACTGTATAACAAATTATTTCAAATGTACGGCTTTAACAAAAAATTACTTCGTTTTTTAGCGTGTGTGTTATACACCGAATATAAAATGGTTAATATAAAAAAAATATAAATTAATGTTACAAATATATTATTATCGTAAGATATATCTTCAATTTACTAGTGCGTGTTATACGCCGGAATATACGGCCAACTTGGACAAAATTTAAAGCCTGTATATTAAATGAAGTAACCACTTACAATGCAACAAAATTACACTTCACTCACTTACTCGTTTTTACATTGTCGTTAGATAAACTTTCCCGAAAATCTCAGTTATTATTGCTCAACTATTGCCGAAACTGCATTAAAATCCGTTGAGTAGCTTAAAAGATCTAAGCGAACACCGAGCGCACGCGACTTCATTTTATACTATGTAAAGATTTGCAAAGGTAACGCTTTAAAGCTCATCAGAATTAACTTTATAGTTTAATAAATATAAATTGTAACGGTTAATAAATATCAGAGAACAAATGAATTTCCAAAATTGTAATGTTACTCCTTTGTTAATTTAGGATGTAAGTTATGACTATTTGGAATTTCATCCATAACCGTCCATCCGGTTCAACGTGAAAGAGTAACAGACATACAAACTTTCATATCAATACTAGCTGCTTGCCCGTTCTCCGCACGGTAGGAAACGAATATTTTCCTAATATACATATAAGTCAAATTAAACACAGTAATGCGGAATCTCTAACAGTGAAAAAATGCTGGAATTCTGACGAAAAGCTGACTCCATGAGCGGAAATTTGAGACGATTGCAACATGATGACACAAAAACTACGTCATTGTCACTGGCGATCAGAAAAGTAAGAACTTTACGGTATGCAGACGAAACGTTTCTCTTTCGAAAAATGCCTTATTTCTACATCATATAATTCTCTTTTTTTAGGTTTAATTTATAGCATTCATACATACCATTTGAATAACATTGCATGATGTTGAATACTATTTTATCTTATCTTGCATTTCGTAAAGCGTGGACAATGCATTAGCACAGTTATGTTGCAGAGGACTTTATTAAATTTTACCCAAATCAATTATGCAGATGATTTTATTAAATTTTACCCAATTACCCAATTTAAAAAACCTATACGAAACAATCGATGCACATTGTACGTTCAGAAACCAAAAATGCATCCTATTTCCGTGAAGATCTTGTCGCTTTCGTAAATGAAAAACTTTGTGACGTAACTTAAGCGGAAAAGCTTATTACCCTTACTGAACTCTTAATACAGTAGCACACTTGTTACATGAAACTAACGTTGATCTCACTGCCAATTCACACTAAATAAATAACTAATTTCATATTTTATTTTTAACATAGATGAATTGCATAGTGTCAAATTCAATATTAAACAAAATCTGAAATCGTTTCTAGAGCTCTAGGTCTTGTAACTGGAGTAACTGGAATATATATGAAAAAATAAATAGAACTTTAACATATAAGTAATTTATATGAAATATTCTAAGCACATTGGATCCCGTTATTCAGAAAGATTCCACAAACGCCATGGGAAGAAAGAGCAATTAATTTCATATTATATTTTGTATTCCTTGCAAGCGCCTTTGCTATGTACATGATTGCAATATCATTCTCGTACACGATGCTTATTCTATAGTCTCTGGTGATTTATTTTGGATTTTCACTTCATATTCCTGACTTTTCATACTTTTGAAATTTTGTTGCTTTGCGCATGTGAATAATCGATTATCATTTCGCATTACGGCTACCAATTAAACAGTTTTCCATATCGCTTCTTCCACGTTAACGACGTTAATCTGCCTTTTTCTAGTTTAAAAAAAAACGCCTACAAAGTTTCATTGCTTCAATTTAGACACACAGAGGGGTTCGGCAAATACGCACCCGACAAATTGCTTTCTTAAGTACGCCGAAGCAGCACATACGTTAGCGTGTAATGTGCTTCTCCGGATAATCTGACGGCAAAACAGAAGACAATGACGTGAAATGACGTCACACGCTAAGGAAATAAAATGAAAAATATGCAGAATTGCCTGAAAAAACTTCGATTATTTTTAATGCGCAAATATGTTAAAATTCTATTTGTTTCATATTTAATGCGTTTTCACTTTTTTGGGTCTTAAGAGATGTAGAAATGAGTGGTTTCACTTAATTATTAAATTGAACAACTTGGCAACAACGGAATCCAATTGGCAACAATGGATTCCGTTGCTACGGAAACTGTAGCAGTTTTAAAAATAGAATATGAAATGATTTATTTATGTTTACTTTGCTAGAACTTCAATTTTGGAGTAATTAACGTCGGCAGTCGATGGCAAATAGCCAAAATGAATCACACATTAAACTTGACATTAAATGCAATAATTTAAGGCATTACCAGCTAGTCTAACTGGGTTTAAAAAATATTCTCATTCATCTCAAACAGCATTCGTATTTATAAAGACTTCCTATTTTATTACACCTTGTTTGGCGGGATTAGAAAATATTATCTATTTATAGCTCGTAACACCAACTCATATCGATCGGGGCTTAGAATTAGCAATACAAATGAAAAAGTTTAATTTTCTGAAATTTGGCGGAGGTTCCCTTACTTAAATCAATTTATTTAACTTGATGAAAATCATTTAAAATCGCCTTAATAACTGCATTATTTCTGAACAGAAAATTATAATTTCAGGCTAAATTCTAGTAAAACCTACACTTGTTTTTAAAAATACTATTTCTTTACGCTCTCAGTAAATTGCGCCAAGCCTAAAATTGTGCAAACCACTAGAATCCACTTTCTCAAAATCGCCATATAAGCCATTTTTTTCGCCAAATTATAAGGTTATACACTTTAGTCTCTGAAATTTACAAATCCTTTTTCTTTTGCGTATAAAAAATATTGAATTTCTGCTCTGATTTCCCACGCAGACGATATTTTAATTAAAAAATAACCTAGCAAATATTCGAAACAGAAAAAAAGTATTATTCCTTTATTTTTAATGCAAGAGTATAAATCATTTAATAAATTCACCAAACATGGCAACCTCGATGCTTATTTCTCACATTTTCACTACAGGGGTTACAATCGCGGAGATGCGGAGAGCAAAAATTAGTGTTTTTGACGGGGTTTTTTTATCAATCTCCTAAACTAATTCGAATTTCGAAATTTAAATTAGCGGAAGACCTTCCTCGGAATTTTTCGAATAAGTGGACACCTCGATCGAAACTCAACTCCCAGCGGTTTTGGAGGAGATGATGCTACACACAGACAGACAGACGCGCACAGATTTTAATAGAATAGATTATTAAAAGAACTGAATGGAAAGATTCGGAAACAACTCGAGTATACGATAGCAAAACTTTCGAACAGATGATCACGCATTTGGGTAATGTTGGAATCTTTTATGTGTATAACTGCTCACTTGATATGTTGCACAGTGATGTATGTGAAATGATAGCCATATTACAAAGGGTCGTGCATACAGTGAAATTTCGTTGTGAACAGGTAAGTCTGGACATCGCTGCACAGTCTATGCTTTGAGAAACGCGAAAATTAAAGAATTTATTTTCCATGCAACAGTTAAACATTTACGATGTCTCCATGTCTATTGATATCTGTTCTTATCCACCTTTTTAACACTGCTTAAGTGTGTATCTCCTTCCACACTTTTTTGATAACCGTGGTTTTTTTGTTTGTTTTGTGGAAAACATTTAATCGATAATTATTTGTGCAAATTCGTACAAATACAAATTATATTTGATGTAAAACACAAATTAAAATATTTCAAAATTAATGTATGATTTCAAGACCACCAGAAACATATAGTAGGGAAATTTTATAAAAAAAAAATACAAAATAAATGTACATTTCATGTTTTCCACATTGCTGGTTCCAGAAAACGGTTGTTCAGTCAGCCGTACGATTTTAGTGAGTCAAGTCTAATTCAGTTTCGGACGCAAGGTAGTGCACTTAAGCGAATGGTTACGTTTTCGTAGTATTGATGCTTTATGTATTTTTTCATTCCAACGCAATTTGTTATGCACAGCTAAAAAGAGAATCGTAAATTAACTGAGTTAACAGATTGCTTAGCTATTTAATTTAAAATTGTGGACGGTTTTATTAACTTCCTTAACTTTAGTACGTTACATTGCGATTGGTTGTTGCCATGATTTTGAGTTGCACGCCATCACGGGAAGGGACAATGTTTAGTCCATATACTACATAGAAGCATATGTTTTTTTTCTTAAAAGCATCAAATTCTGCATACTAAATTACTTCATATATTTACTTGTGGAACAAAGACTGTCCTCTTGTATCATCAATGGACGCAAATCTCTTAAGATAAAACTCTGAAACGTCGAAAGTGTTACCGATAATGTTTTTCTTATTAACCAGTTTTAATAAAACTGTATATTTAAACTAACGGTGCTATTTAATCATATGAATTCTAACGCATTGCTTCTACAGGAAAATATATTTCAGACGAAGGATTATCAATAACTGATTGGTATGGGGTATTAGCTGCATATGTTTCTGCCTTTCCACCTTAAAAGTATCCAATACTTTATCTAATCAAACTATACTTATTTTATTAACTTGTAAACGAAAGCAAACCTTCTACTGTAGATTTACATTTAAGTTATGTTTAAACATCAGTTAAATTAGCAAGTAATTTTACTTAAGCTTTAAGAATTCACTAAATTTCTTTTCCGGTTGCCATTTTAAATTTCACTCAGAACATTTTAAAAGGAAAGGCTTTACTATTAATAGTTTGCACTACAGGTTCATTTCCGAGCGAAATTTTTTTAAACTCCTCCCCCCCCCCCCACAAAAAAAATATAAAATCTAAGAACTTTTTTTAAAAAGTAATATTTAAGTTATCTTATTTTATTATAGCACGCAGTTGACTTACTAATGATATGTTATTTATAAAAAGTTTTTATTTTTTGTCTTAAAAGTTCATTCTTTCAATACGGGTTTTCTTTTAAACTACTAAAAATGATACTTGAAAAACAATATCCCTGGAACTGATATCAAATTAAATGATAATATGTGTTTTCTTGAAAATAAATTTACACTTCAAAAATAGTTCTAATAAGTACAATAGTCGTCCTATTTTTTCTTTCCACCAAAATCTGTTACATAAAGTTGAATAGAGCATCGTTAATTAGCCAAATTAAAAGATCGCTTTACGATTCAAGCTAAAATAAAAAAAAATGAAGTATTGTCGGTTTTCTTAACTTTAGTCCGTTACATTGGATGTTGGAGTGATTTTGCTTGAGCTGGAGGCCATCATATCAAGGGACAACGTTTAGTCCGTATACTATATAGGTGAACATGTTTATGCGTTTTTTTCTTAAAAGCATCAAATGTGGAATTTAACTAAATTACTTGATTTATTTACTTGTGCACCAAATACAATCTTGTATTATCAAAGGACTCAAATCTCTGAAGAATAAAATTCTGAGAAATCAAATGACCTTGCTACAGATAGTGCATTTCTTAGTAACCAGTTTTAATAAAATTGTCTACTAAACATAACAGTGCTACTTAACGAAATGAATTCGAAGGTATTGGTTCTACAGGAAGAGATATTTTACAGGGGAAACGATTATCAGCAACTGATGGGATATATGAGCAACATTTTACATTTTCTACACGTCAGCTTTTACGTTTGGCAACTTTCGTCCCAAACCACAACTTTTCGCGACTGTTTACACAACTTCCTGCAGAGCGCCAGGAGCATTTGAATTTACAAAAGCTTTTAGAATCACTAAATTTCGTTTCCGGTAGCATTTTCAAATTGAACCCAGGACGTTTTGAAAGTAAGTACATTACTATTGATAGTTTGCACTCCATGTTTACGTTCATTAGCTAAATTAAGAGATTGCTTTACAATTTAAGAATTAAAAAAAAACGGCACACTGGGAAAGAAGAAATGGAAAAAAAAAATCTGAAGCCCTTTCAGATTTTAAATACGCACCCAAGTGCTATATATTAAAAGGCAATCATAATTCATGCGTCGTCCCTATTTTTCTTCCTTATTCCATTAGGTTGGAAAGTGTATCATTACTCATGAGTGAGCAGTATTTTTATTCCTTTTTTGTAAAACCCATCTTTGGAATCGAAATCTATCTTAAAATCGCCTGTTAAAACTATTTTACAATCTTCGCCAAGTATATTACATCTATACTTCACCGTTTTAAATATTGTTTCGAATGTGCATCCTAATCCATGAGTGTGCCGTGTTTGTCTTCTTGGGTTGATTCCTAATTTAACGCCTCAACTCTCGCCAAGGTGGCGATCATTAAACATATACAGTAACCATGAAGATTTTGTGTGGCAATCGTCATTTAGAATTAAAATGGCGATTTGGAACAACCTGCACGTACAGCATTCCGTTACATTTTTAATAATTTGGGTTGCCAATTAATGTAGTTTTAATAATTTAGTGTATTTAAATTCCTTAACTAGTATGTTTATCACTAATTTGTTCACTTTAGTTTTCATGTAGTTGTTTAGGGAGCGTTGAAACTTGTGCATAACTCCTAGAGACCCATGACTTCCAAGCTCGCCAAAGTGCGGAGAATTTTTAGGTTGGCGAAAGTAGGGCCGTTAAAATAGGAATCAACTCTTTCTTGAACCATAAAGCACATCTTTGGAATCCAAATCTATCTTAAAATCGCCTACTGATACTTTTTAAAAATATTTACCTGGCATATTCGAAGTATACGCATATTCCAATTATATCTCGTAGACATTTTAAATACTTTTTGGAGTGAGCATCATAATCCATGAGTGTATCGTGTTCTCTGTTCCATAAAACACTTCTTCGGAATCGGAATAGAAATCTATATTAAAATCGCCTACCAAAACTGTTTAACCATTTTCGCCAGGCATATTCAAATTACACTTCACCTTTATAAATACCATTAGTGTATCATAATCTATGGTGTGTACCGTATTTGTCTTCACTGCTCTATAAAACACTTCTTCGGAATTAAAATCTATATTTAAATCGCCTACTAAAACTATTTTACAATATTCGCCAGGCGTTTTCGAACTATACTCAAAATATATTTATAATAAATTGTCGCGTTTTGGCACCCAGTTTAGCGATCCTTTATCAAAAATGGCAAACCTTGTGCGACTTTCAACATTTTATTAACGCCTGCCCCCCCCCTTCACATTATCTGGCAAACACATTTGAAAAGTGACTCGACACGAACATTGTACCAAAATCGATCGTGTCTACACAAAAAGCAAGGTTGAAATTAATAGCACTCTGGTGCTAATAAATAAGAAGTGTTGTCGGTGTTCTTAACTGTTTTAACATTTGTCCGTTACATTGGATGTTGGAGTGATTTTGCTTGAGTTGGGTACCATCATATAAAGGGGCAGTGCTTAGTCCATATACTATACAGGTGAACATGTTTATGCATTTTTTTCTTAAAAGCATCAAATACGGAATCTAACTAAATTACTTGATTTATTTACTTGTGCACCAAAGACAATCTTCTTGTATTATCAAAGGACTCAAATCTCTGAAGAACAAAATTCTGAGAAATCCAATGACCTTGCTACAGATGCAGCATCTCTTCCTAGATCTGTTTTAATAAAACTGTTTGTTAAACATAACACTGCATTCCGTCTTTTGCTCCAGTTGAGGGTATATCTTCTATAGGTAAAGCCATTCTACAGGCAAAATTATTATCAATAACTAATTGCTTTGTTACACTAGATGCATTTGCTCCTAGGTCCCGCAGTTTGATCAATTTTCTCCAGATACGCGTATTCAAGAATACGCTTTTCAACCCTTTGAAAAGTTCGCCTATGAAGGCGCCCCCAATAGCAGTCAATTAGCCCATGGGTAGCTTTGAAGTTATAACACAAACTAATCGAACTATACCTGGTTTTTTTTGCCTCTATACCAAAGAAAAGCTTCTTATAGATAAAGGTAATGCTTAAACAGCAGGTACAGTTTTTAGGTGGTTAACTTTTAACGGACAGTTATCTTCTATTAAATATATAAAATCTAACACTTATAGGTTATGAAAGTTAACTTTATGAGTAACGAACTAACGATTAAGAAGATGAGGATTTTCACTCAGTTTCTCCAGCCCTGCTGTCAACCTGTCCCGTAAGGATCATCCCACCCAAACAATACCATTTGAAAAACATACCGTCACCTTCTACAGATACGAAAAGCAGAGCTGCCGAGTCTCCAGCTTTTTCCGGGAGATTTCCCACCACAATTTTTAGACAATTTAATTTTGGATTAAATGTTTGGACTTATTTTAAGAATAAATTTGAAAGTAAAAATTAGTGGTGAGAAATCTCCCGAAGAAAGCCGGAGACTTCGCAGCTCTGTAAATGAATATTTTAAATAATTTTAAAGAAATTACTAAATTTTCTTTCCGGCTGTATTTTAAGTAACATGCAGAACGTTTCAAAAGAAAACATGTTTTATTATTAATAAATGGTACTAGATGTTTGCTTCCGAATGAAATTTTACTCTCAGGAGAAATCAAATTATTGTTTTTTCTAAAGCAATATAATTTTAGTAGTCATAATAAAATGGGTACCCCTTTAATATATTTTGCTTATTTTATAATCGCAGAACACTTGTCAAAATCGTTTCTGTATCGGAAATCCAAGACGCTACTGGCAGATACCCGTCTTCGACCATCTAGGAAAAGTCTCCGTAACCACGAGATAAAGAAGGAACATAACACGATCGCCTCTATCACTCTGTCATCATGGCATTAGAATCCAGCGGATGTAGACATTCTTATGGGATAGACAATGGTGTAGACTTTCTTTAAGGGGAGAGAATTATGGACGTAATATTAAAAGGCGTAATCTGTTTGGTTAAAAATTCAAAAATTATGGATTTACATTAAAAGTTCTTCGGAAACGAAGGAGAGAAGGGTTGAACCTGACCTTTCTTGCGTAGACCACTGGAAAGTGGAGGATAATCATTAATTTGCCATCCTATAATAGAAATTCAGTAACTTTCCAGTGTTCATTTTATTTTATTTTTGAAAAAATAAAGGCGGAACGTGATTAAATATTTATCTTTCATTGTTGCAGGCACATGAGGATCATCCCACCCAAACAATACCATTTGAAAAACATACCGTCACCTTCTACAGATACGAAAAGCAGAGCTGCCGAGTCTCCAGCTTTTTCCGGGAGATTTCCCACCACAATTTTTAGACAATTTAATTTTGGATTAAATGTTTGGACTTATTTTAAGAATAAATTTGAAAGTAAAAATTAGTGGTGAGAAATCTCCCGAAGAAAGCCGGAGACTTCGCAGCTCTGTAAATGAATATTTTAAATAATTTTAAAGAAATTACTAAATTTTCTTTCCGGCTGTATTTTAAGTAACATGCAGAACGTTTCAAAAGAAAACATGTTTTATTATTAATAAATGGTACTAGATGTTTGCTTCCGA
The DNA here is from genome assembly GCA_038373885.1 of Cheiracanthium punctorium. NCBI lineage: Eukaryota > Metazoa > Arthropoda > Arachnida > Araneae > Cheiracanthiidae > Cheiracanthium > Cheiracanthium punctorium. The sequence continues at coordinate 1,074,119 of JAWZYV010015005.1, read as the reverse complement.
ATGAAATTTTACTCTCAGGAGAAATCAAATTATTGTTTTTTCTAAAGCAATATAATTTTAGTAGTCATAATAAAATGGGTACCCCTTTACTATATTTTGCTTATTTTCTAATCGCAGAACACTTGTCAAAATCGTTTCTGTATCGGAAATCCAAGACGCTACTGGCAGATACCCGTCTTCGACCATCTAGGAAAAGTCTCCGTAACCACGAGATAAAGAAGGAACATAACACGATCGCCTCTATCACTCTGTCATCATGGCATTAGAATCCAGCGGATGTAGACATTCTTATGGGATAGACAATGGTGTAGACTTTCTTTAAGGGGAGAGAATTATGGACGTAATATTAAAAGGCGTAATCTGTTTGGTTAAAAATTCAAAAATTATGGATTTACATTAAAAGTTCTTCGGAAACGAAGGAGAGAAGGGTTGAACCTGACCTTTCTTGCGTAGACCACTGGAAAGTGGAGGATAATCATTAATTTGCCATCCTATAATAGAAATTCAGTAACTTTCCAGTGTTCATTTTATTTTATTTTTGAAAAAATAAAGGCGGAACGTGATTAAATATTTATCTTTCATTGTTGCAGGCACATGAGTAATTATATTATTGTATATATGCGTTTTCTAATCGTGTCATTAACAGATCTTTTAATGATTTTAAGGAAAAAAAACTAAAACTTGTTATAAATTGTATTTATAAATCAACATGGATGTTTGTAACATGTTCAAATCACACTTATTTTTACTTGAATCGATCGGTCTAAATAAACCGCACTTCCACGTGTAAGTCATGAGTTACAGTGAACAGAAAGGATCCAGATCGTCAATTTCTGTCTTTCTACGCAGAGCCCCTCCCCCGCCCTGCCCCGATATAGACTCAATATCATAACAGAGAGCTGACCTTAAAAACTAAAAAATCTGATGTGGACACCGCATGACTTCCTTGCACATCTATTACATCAAAAATATTTTCTGCACACTTCATTTAAACTCACTTTGTTTTAAAGAGATAAAATACTGCAATAATACCAAGGTTTAGCAGTTTCTAGACAAATATTTCCGATATCGCCAAGCTGGGTTAAATATGAAAGATTTTCTTTTGACACTTAATTTGGCGATATTTCGCCAAAAGCCGACAGGTTGGAGATAGATTGCGAGATTTTAGGGATAGCTAAAGTATTAATTGACCACAGACTTTGAATGTATTGAATGTATCCATATACTTTAATGTATATAAAGTCAGTTGGGTGACCCTGTACATAAATTACCCAGTCGATTGCAATAAAAAAAATGAATAGTTAGATGTTACAATAGTTATAAATGCGCAATTTCAACATTCCACGGTTAAAAGATTTAGAGTTATGCGAAATACAAAATTATTTTTTACGCCAAATTTGGCGATATTTTGGCAAAACTTGCGATGGTCGATGACAATTGACGAGATTTTGGGCATGGACCAAACAATGACTAACTACAGAGTAATATATTGAAGATGTCCATACATATTAATGTATTGAAATTCTTTTGGGTGATCCTGTAAGTAAACTCTCAATCAAAAATCACAACTAGATGTTCAACAAGATGTTACAACAATCTTGTATATGAAATTTCAACATTCTACGACTAATGGTTTTTGAGATATAAAAGGAATTACATCAAAAGTCGCCAAGCTTGGCGACTTTTGATGTAATTCCTTTTACATCACATTTTTGATGCACCAAGCTGTGCATCAAAAGACGCCAAGCTTGGCGACTTTTGATGCACACACTTTTTTTTTTTGACTTTTGCACACACTTTTTTTTTTGTTTTGTTTTAGCACTTGAGTGCTTTTTCGCTCGATCACGGTTTTTGTGTAGACACGGTTTTCCTACAATTAGCGTGTCGTGTCACTTTTCAAGTGTTTTTTAAAATGAATTGTGTGGTTTTTTTTTTTTTTTTTTTAGTTTGCAATCTATATTCTTCCATTTTATGTGGGTTTTTCCTTCGTGAGTTGCTTTTTTTACCCTATATTTTTTTTTCTTACATAGCGTCAAATCACTTTTCAAGGGTGGGGTGCCCTCCATGGTCTTTCTAAGGTGCTAACCACTGTGCCATGGTGAGACATACTTCATACATTGAACCAACATATAAAATCTTAATGTCTTGAGAGAGTTTTCTCGGTGGTTTCCGTTAGGTCGACGGACGCGCGATCAGACCCGCACTTCGGACCTCACACTTCGCCAATCAATCATTTCCATGGTGAAGCATAGTTCATACTTCGAACCGACTTATAAAATCTTGATGGTTTGGTGTGTGTGTGAGAGAGAGAGAGAGCAAAAGCACTCAAGTGCGTAAATAAAATCTGGAAGAATTTAGCCGATGACTCCGGTGATTGTGTGGATTAAGGCAAACTTCCGCGAGGGGTATCTGCCTAAGATGAGGGATGCCTTGGTAGGAGGACTTTCTAATGCGTATTCACGTTACATCTGAAGAAAACCTACCAAAACTCCAGATCGACAACCGCGCGATGGGACCCGAACCCGGGACCTTCACACTTCGGCCGTCTACCTTTTTCAGTGATATAACCACTGTGGGATGGTGAGGCCCGATGACTCCGGAATAGATGGCGAAGAACAGCACCTCCTAGATTGAGAGCAGAGATTTTATATTATCCCTAGGTGTTCCAAATTTATCACAGTTTTAATTTCACAAAGTAAAACTATTTAAAATTTCTGGTGGATGATACAAATTTAGAAAATATCTTAAGTCCAAGATAAAAATTAAAATACCTTTCTGATAAAAAATAATTTATAATGATCTATTTCTATATCATATTCTATATTTAGTCCTAAAATTAATTTTCTATCTTAAATCATTAAAGTGTTTTATGCGGGAGTAAATTCACCACAAACTTAGTTTTACTTTGAGAAAATAAATCTGTGATGATGTCATTTCAGTTTTCCTAGTGATGACGTAAAAGTTTCTCTTCTCAGGCATTGTATAATAGGAGGTGGAATGAGGGGGAAAGTAGTCCCCGCATCCCTCCTCAAAATGCATGCAGCAAACAGCTGTGATAGTTTAATCTTCTCTCAAAGTGGCTTTGGGAGTGACATATTTCACATGCTTTGTTAAATGCCTTAACGAATAACAATAAATAAAGTTGTTCTCAGCAAAATATTTTTATCCCTCCCTTTAGAAAGATTTGACAAACGATCACATTATAGTTTTAAAATTGAAAGTTTAGACCTCATGTACAACCAAAGTTGGACAAAATTCAACGGGCATTCAAAAAGTAAGTTATACTTGTTCCTTCACGGATGGCAACATTGCGAAACAAGACCGAAGCTGAATCAGGCGATAGTTCAGTTCCACGGCTTCCAACGGTAGCAATTTCATTCGGATAGTGACAATCGTTGGTGCGTACTACGAGAAGGAAATGCCTGGAAGCTTAAACTGGAAGCGATAAACTGGAAGCTTACTCCAAGGGGTGCGGACTGTACGGTGGATGCTGCCAGACCTCCCATCCAAAGCTGCGAGCCAAATCCTGTGTTGTGCGTGCCTTGTGAGGTCTTGCATTGTCATGCAAGAGGACAATGCCTTCGCTTGAAGCGTTTTGCCCACAAAAACGTAGTGTGCCGCGTACTTCAACGGTTGGAGTAAGCTTCCAGTTTATGCGGCATTTCCTTCTCGTAGTAACGCACCAACGATTGTCACTATCCGAATGAAATTGCTACCGTTGGAAGCCGTGAAACTGAACTACCGTCTGAGTCACTATCCGAATGAAATTGCTACCGTTGGAAGCTGTGAAACTGAGCTACCGTCTGATTAAGCTTCGGTCTTGTTTTGCAATGTTGCCATGCGTGGAGGAACAAGTATAACTTACTTTTTGAATGCCCCTAGTACATCGAAAATGTATTCTCAGTATGAGATATAAAATACATTGATTCAAACATATTGGCATACAAAATATACGTTCTTAATTGAAAAAAATACATGTGCTTTTAAAAATGGACGTAAAATACAACACGTAAAAATATTGAAGTATTTTAATTCTGAATAAGCTAAATTTTCCGCTGAGGACCACAGTCTATTTTGTTCAAAGATACATTAAAATGAATAACAAGAAAAGCGCAAGAGTTGTGTTAAACGAATCCTACCATTTCTGTTTCTAAAACACCTTTTAAATTTTCCCCTAACATAATAAAAGAGTATTATTTCAACGTACGAACAAAGTTTGTTTCAAAATAGTTACAAAACTTTAAATTTCGAATGTCACACTACATAAAATGAACCTCTGAGCATACTGTAAGTTATGTACACTCCTCAAAAAAAGAAGTTTGTAAATATTGTAAGAAAAAGAAAAATAATCCCTCTTATATTCCATATATATATTTATTTTAAAAGAACGAGAAATATAAAAGAGGATTTTTTTTATATAAAGAAAAGTCAGCAAACTTAATAACAAACGGCTACGCAACGCGGCTGTAGCGAAGGCTAAGCCATTTCTTCTTTTAGGTTGTTATTCTAGCGATGTTTTGAACACTCCGGTGTGTTCAACGTAGTTTGTGGGCATACTTGTGACTGGTTTGCGTCTGCACGTTTCCGTTGCATACTTCAAAGGGTAGTGGCCAGAGCTGCCAAGTCTCTGGCTTTTTCCGGGAGATTTCCCATCACAATTTTTGGTCTGTTCCACATTTCTTTAAATATTTGGACTTATTTTAACTATAAATTTGTAAGTAAAAATTAGTGGTGGGAAATCTCCCTAAAAAAGCCGGAGACTTGGCAGCTCTGGTAGTGGCGCATTCGATTGAGCTCCAATCTGGTGCATTTATTATGAACCACCGTCGTTCGACCGGAATTGATTTTGGTGTGCATAAGACTTGTAGTTTTTTTACAGGGCTGCAAGAAATATTTCTAAGACATTTCGGCCTATGGAGAGAAATATTTGAAAGTCGCGCTACCTCCTAGAAGGTGCATTCGATTAAAGTCACCAAGGTTTCCAATTTTCCATTATTTATCGCCAAGTTTGGCGCCAAAAAATAAATCCTCCAAACTGGACCGAGCTTGGACCGATATCATCCAAATTTGGCTAGAAACTGGCACATAAAAGTTTATTACAAAAGAGAAGTATAAGACAGTTTTAGTAGACCATTATAATATAGATTTTAATTACAAAGTGTTTCATGGAACAAGGAAGACAAATAAGCTACATTCATGAATTTTAATACACTTACCAAAAAGTTTTTATAAAGGTGAGGTATAGTCAGAATATGAATGACGAAGATTGTTAAATGGATTCTAATTCTGATAATGCTTTATGGAACAAGGATGAAAAACACGGTACGCTCATGGATTATAATGCACATTCCAAATAATATTTATAAAGTTGAAGTACAGTTAAAATATACTTAGAGAAGATTGTAAGACAATTTAAGTAGGCGATTTTTTAATACAGATTTCGATTCTAAAGAAATTTTTTATGGAACAAAGAAGAAAAATACCCCACACTCATGAATAATGATACACCTTCTAAAAAAATGGAGTAAGGAAGAAAATTAGGGACGATGTATCTGTTATGATACGCTTTTAATATATATTTATATATGCGCACTAAAGTGCGTATATATATGTATATATTTAGTGCGTATTCAAAATTTGAAAGCGTTTCAGATTTTTTTCACTTTTATTTTCCTTTCAGTTCGCGCGTTGTAGTTATAATTATTGACTAGTCACTGCACAATTTGTAGTTGTATATGTACTATGAAATTTAATATTTCTTGTTATAACATTTGCATTGCGGATTTAGAATTTTGTGCATTTTTATTGCTATTGTTTTACTAACAGTGGTTTAGTATATTTTTTTTTCTCATTACTAAACTTTACTAATGATTGTACATAAAAATGTTTAAGCACTAAGTTGCTATTTCGTTTACGCCCACATTTTTCTCCATGCGACTTTGTAGACATAATTTGTCGATTGGTTTTGTAGACATGAATACTGTTCTAATCAACATATTTTCTACAAATTGCCCAATCTGACTTTTTTCAACATCTCACCGCTGCCACAGCATTTAACATCTCACTGCTGTTTAAAGCAACTACCATCATGCTTTACGAATCACATACTTCCTCGGCAATAACATCGTCGATGGAATTGGCCCAGGATCCATTGGAGCGAAGCCATTATTGTTCCTGTCATCACACTACTACTGGTTGTTGATCAGCTTGCAGGGGCAGCTGACCTGCGGTGTGGCGTTTGTTCCCAAGCCGTCGTTCTACTCGATAAGTAAGAGCTGCAGACTGAGGGCATTTGCCGTAGCTGGGTAGTTGGCGGTGGAAGTTCGAGCGTCGCTTTATGGTGGCACCCTCTTTGGGCAACGTAGGGCGCTAATCTTCATCCGGTGCTCTGTTTTGTCAGGTATTTATTTTCGCTTCGTTTCTATCGCTCCTACTATTGAATTTGGACCTTTTTTCTGCTTTTTTCAGTGGATTTTTCTTTCTCCATTCTCGGACTTTTCTTATTTTCATTTTTTAATGATTGTCACTCTGTTCTTTTGAACATTTTCATTTTTGTCATCCTGGTCTAGCTGAGCAACTCGCCCAATGAAGATCGTGTTTTTTACACGGGGGGAGGGCGAGTCAGCTTCCAACTACTCTCGTGTTGTTTCTCGCAGCTTCGCTGCTTTTTGAACATCTCGCCACGGCTTGGTCGTAGGTTTTTACCGGACTGTTATTTTTATGACATTGACATGTTTTTTCCCTAGTAGCAATGACTGCTTGTTTTCTGCTCGGTCGTTCATCGACTCATCGTTAACTCATCGACTCGTCGAATTCAGTCATCGGCAAGTGCACTTTTGTTAATCTGCAATAGATGAATTTTTATTCATGGATAGAAGTGATCTAGACGAGCAGTTTTGCCGATGGGAAACCGAAAAACAATATCTTATCCGTAACTGCAGCTCTATAGTCATCGGGCCTTGCAAGTGTCCCCAGTAGTTTACACTTTACCCAAATTCCTATAAATATTTGCGTAATTTAGATGTGCCTTTGCTTAATGTAAAGGAAATTTTGAACAATTCTTGAATTAATCGCATAATTTACTTCAAATTTCTTGTATTGGGGTTGGGAGGGGGCGGGGGGGTGTCCCCCCCCTTGCCCCCTCCCACAAAATTTAAATTTGAAAAGAAATATTTACAAAAAAATGTAAGTATTTATTATATAAAAATCGTTTGTAATATTTAAATAATTTAAAAAAAAAGTGTTTAAAAAAAAGAAAAGAAAATCTATTTGAGCGTCAGCTGCATTATAAGAAAAACGGAAACTTCATTACAATGAGCAACTCTTTTGAAACCTCTTTAATGTAAACAGCAAGAAGAGAAATCAGTTAATTTTTAAAAGTTATCCAAGAAATATGAAAGTTAAAATCACACTAAAATTCCTATACAATTGGCAATATTGTTTTTTAATTATTAATTATGAATGTTGTTGCTACTTACATACATTGGTAAAAAGTGAAATTAATTTCTTACCAATCGAATAATTTGACTATTATTAATAATAGCTGAACAAGACTTTGTCAAAATTTTACCCCAAGTCCCAATCTGAGACTAAAATAAGCGGTACTTCACAATTTGCCTTGTACATGACAAGATTCGATGGTCTAGGGGTAGCGCGCTTATCTCGTAATCAGTACACTCAGTGTTCGGGCCCGGGGGAGGAAGAATTTTTTTTTTTTTTTTTTTTTTTTTAGAAAAACGGAAATTTAGCATACAAAAAACGAAAATATAATAAACAGAACGGACATTTTTTGAAAATTTTGCTGCCAGTCGTTTATTTTTTATTAACAAATATATTTTAAACAGTTTATCGGTTTCTTTTAGTTATTTCATCGGTGTCGTCGGGAAACGATGATCGGCTTTATGGTCCCCCGAGCGGACATTTTGTACCAGTTGCCGATGAAATTTCCCCTTTTTTGGATGAAAAGCCGTGATCGGCCATTGCTCCTTCTCCTCGGATTTAACTCACCCGCCTCTCATCGACCGATGAGTTATTGCTACTAGGGTTGCCCTGTCATCTTTTGGGCGTACTTCAAGATTTCGAAAATACACACTTTTATCACACACTGGAGATAAGCGTTTTCTACGTAAGGTGCTCCAATAAAAACATATTTCATGTCATGTCATTGTAGACATGAACAGTCACGGTGAAGATCTTTCGAATTGCGTTTGCTAGATAACGCTATGGGGGGAGAGAATAAAATGTTAAAGGTCGCACAAGGTTATATATTTCAATTCCAGATATTTGTTTTATGGAACAAGAAAACAAACGCGGAACATTCATGGATGATGGTGCCCCTTCCAAACAGTATTTAAAAAATTGAAGTAAACTGGAATATGCTTGGCGAAGATTTAAAAACTTCGTTTAAGTTGGCGATTTTAAGATGGATTTCGATTCCAAATATGTGTTTTATGCAGTAAGGGAGACAAATACGGCACACTCATGAATAGCGATATACTTTCCAACTTAATTGAATAGAAGGAAAGAAAATAAGGAGGACGCATGGATTGTAATACGCTTTTAATACTTATTGCGTATTTAAAATCTGAAATTGTTTCAGATTTTCTTACCTTTTTTTAACCATTCATACTTTAATTTTAAATAGCTGTCTGCTGCCTTGCTGTTTTTAAAATTTCAAGAATTTTGGGTTTTGCAATTTTCAAAAATGCAGCCACTCTTATCCGGTGACGGATTAATGCAATTTTGTTGGTTAGTTTGAAGATTCACACTCACAACCAATTTTTGGAAGTAAAATAGGATTTGTTGCATTAATTTCTTTTTTCTCGATAGAGACGGTACCGACCGTCCCTAGTATTTTGCTTTAGTATTTTGCAGAAATCAAACATTGTAATAGTGTACGGGTGCTGGTGTTTTACTTATCTTCCAACCAGCACGCCGTCTATACTTAATTCAGATAACTTAGAGCAGGGACTTTAAAATGAGTACACATTCATTGTTAAAACTAGGAAACTTTATTAACTAAGAACAGGTATAAAAGTGAACATCGTGAAGTTAAAACATTGTTAATTAAAACCAAGTGAAACGTTAAAATACATCTTGCTGAAAGAGGAAGCTGCAGCTTGCTGACTGACTGACTGATGATAGGTTCTTGTAGGAGTGCCCTGGGCACTAGGCCTTTAACTCCAGTATGTATGATCTTTTCAGTCGGGTATTTTCAGTCTTGTAATGAGTCCCCAAACAGGACGGGTTGAGATGAATATCAGTCAAGTACAGTAAGAAGTGATCTGCATGAACAGCCCGGCCAGAAGGATGTTAGTAGGGAAAGGGTTTTTTATTTAATATTTTTTTTATTTTTTTTTTAAAAGCCGCAGTGTGAAGTACGTTATTGTGGAGGATCAAATATGTCAAGATATGGAGAGCATTTGGCGAGAACCGCCTTCGGTCTTTTGCTGTTAGATGGATCACGAAAGTCGTAATCCGGAAATTCGGCAAGAATGTCGTTATTGATACTGGATATATTATCGTAAAAGTTTACGGCAAGTCTGTGGATTGTGTGCTTAATCGGCTCAACGGCCAGGTCATTTTGAATCGTAGTGTTTCTTAGGAAGTGGTTTCCTTTACGGATTTTTCTAAGTATTGCACTTTGTTTAGCTTGCAGGGATTTCATGTGCGATTTAGCTGCAAAAGCCCATACGGGGGCTGCGTAAGTAGCGATAGGCCTGATCATTGTTTTGTAAATTAGCGTTTTGTTTTGCTTGCTGAGTTTTTTAGAATAAAGTATAGGAGCAATCTTTTTGGCGGCAGCCGCCATGCGGTTTCTAATTTTAGTAATGTGTGGTTTCCATGTGAGTGACCTGTCCAATGTAATTCCCAGATAAGTGGCAGTGATGCGGGGAGGGTTATGTTTTCTTGAGAAGTGAATTGCTTGGCATTTGTCGGAGTTTAGTTTAATTTTCCAGGTATCGAGCCAGGTTTCGAGAGCGTCAATATGTGCTTGAATGCATCTTGAGAGTACTGTGGGGTGGTGAGCTCTGCAAATAATCGCCGTATCGTCGGCGAACAGAGCAAGTGTGGTGTACGGATTTCTAGGGATATCGTTGACGTACAAGTTAAACAGTGTAGGTCCCAGGATTGATCCTTGGGGAACACCACTATTTATAGGAGTGCGGTTAGAATGAGTATTGTTTACACGAACCATAAATGTACGGTCAGAAAGGTAATTATGAATTAAATGAATTAGAGAGTCTGGCATGCCGATTTGTATGAGCTTGTACATGAGGCCTGTATGATATACTTTGTCAAACGCTTTTGATATGTCTAGGAGGAGAATACCGACTTCCTTTTTTTCTTTCATTGCTTCAGCGATATGTTCTGTGACTCTAAGGAGTTGGTGAGTCGTACTGTGTTGTTCTCTAAATCCAAATTGTTCGGGAATAATAATGTTGTTTCGAGTGAGGTGTTCTTGAATGCGGTGGAGTATGACTCTCTCCGCTAATTTACTTAAGGCGCTTAATAAACTAATCGGTCTGTACGAGCTAGGTGAGGTGCTGCTTTGATTTGGCTTGGGTATAGGACAGACGATTGATGTTTTCCAGGCTTTTGGGAAGTATTTTAATTTGAGTATGTGGTTAATCAACGAGGTCAGGAAAATGAGGGTACGTGCAGGCATATTTCTTAGCATGACGTTACTAATTTTGTCGCTTCCAGGACATTTTTTAATTAACAGTTTTTTAATTATCATAACCAGCTCCGTCGGTTTTGTGGGGGAGATTTCAGTTGTACAAGGAGTGCGAAGGAAATTATCGACAGTCTCCTTTATATGGTAATCCGTAGTTGGGTCCACTGCAATGTTTTCGTGGAGGCTAAATTGCTTTTCATATGTTCTAGCCAGTGTATTTGCTTTATCGTAGTCGGTTAAGGCGTAACTGCTGCCTTCTTTGAGGGGAGGGATATGCGATTTTTGGTTTTTTAGTTTTTTCAGTGCCTTCCACACTGAACTGTCTTCGGGGTTAAGGCTAGTGATAAAATTTTCCCAGTTTTCATTTGAATGGGCTCGTAGTAGTACTCTAGTTTCAGCTCTTATTTTGTGATAGTTTTGCCTGTCTATGGGACTACGAGTGCGTTGGTATAATTTCCTGGCAGTATTACGCTGCCTAATTTTTTCTTTAATGTGAGAAGGGAGTTTGATAGCTCCGTTGTTTTTGACCGGTTCAGATGAGTTGTAGTAAGCGGACGTTATTATATCCGTGATGCGAGTAGTCTCGCGTTCAATGTCTTCAGTATTGTGGATATCAGGAAGGCAAATAGGTGCGCTTAGCAGTCGGTTCGTGTAGTCTATCCAGTTTGTTTTTAAGTGAACATTCTGAGGATGCCGTGCAATGTTTAAGTTAATGTCAAATTGCACTGGGAGATGATCGGAGTCAAACCGCTGTAGCACAGAGCTTTGGATTGTTTGATTCATGTTTTTGTAAATAGCAAGGTCTATTATGGACGATGATCCGTTAGTGGCGTAATGAGTAGGAAGGGGTGGAACAGCCATACGTATGTTGTTATTGATCATAAATTTTAGTAGGGATGTGCCGAAGGGGCAGTTGTATTTGGAGTCCCATGCGAAATGGTGAGCGTTAAAGTCACCAGCAATAACATTTGCTTCGCAGTAATTGAATATGTTGTGAATGTCTTTAGTCGGGAAAGGATGTCCGTGCCTGACGTATGCAGATGTCAGCATTATATGTTTTTGAGGGTCACCAGTAATAATAATGGAGTTTGCTTCCAGTATTTCGTGAGTTAAGTCCGTTACTGGATAGTGTGGTATGTCATTTTTTACGTAGATGGCAGTGCCACCATTTGTACGACTACATTGGCGGTCGTTTCTGTACAGTATGTAATTAGGGATGTTATACCTTATGTGTTTTTTTAGTTTGGTTTCTTGCAATAAAATAACATCGTACTCACCGTACGATAAGAAGTTTCTTAACTCACTAATTTTTTGGTGAAGACTATTTGCGTTCCAGTATAGAACGCGCAAGAAGTTTTTGGTTGTGCTAGCCATTGATAGATTGGATAAAGTACTTTTGAGTGAGCTCCATAATAATACAAAGTTGTTCAATGGGCTCAGTATGTTTGGTAATTTTAGAAGAAAGCTCTTTAAAGTAGTTAACGATTTTAGTTATGTCTATGATCTTAGATATCTCTTTGATAGATTTCGTGATATCCATAAAGTTTGTAAAGTATGTGTGCGTTTCAGGAGCTTTCGTTGTGTTCGGTTGCGGTTTTTCTGGAAGCTGTTTTTTAGCTTCTCTTTGGTGTTTCCAAGGTCGCTTTTTAGGTTTGTTAGGTTTGTGTACGGGTTTTGTAGAAGGTTCTTCGTCCTCCGACAACTCACTGAATTCATCGGCGGATATGATTTGAGTAGTAGGTGGAGGTTCTACGTTATTATTGCTGGATGTACTTGCCAGGTTTTGTAGAGCGTAGCAGTGATCTTCTTCCTGGGGTTTGGTTAATGGTGGTTTCTCCCATGCTGACACTTTAGGGGTGGGGGCAGGCATAAATGTTTGTAGGTTATTTAGTATGTTTGTTTGGACGTTTTGTTTGGTTTTGATTTCGCTAACAGCGCCTGGGTGTTTATTTCTGTTTGCAGGATTTTTTGGACATCCCCGATAATTTGCAGGGTGGGTGCCAGTACAGTTAGCACATTTAAAGTACTCCTGCCCTCGGGTAGGACAGCTACGGACCAAATGGGGCTCCCCACATTTTAGACACTTGGGGGTTAGGGAGCATGTCATGGACGAGTGTCCATAGGCTTGGCAGTTATAACACTGACGTATTTTTGGCTTTCGGTAGTCTTCAACAGTAATATCAAGCCAGTAGTATTTTCTAAGATTATAGATATCCGCGTGGTTTGGCGTGGGTTTAAGTGAGATGAGAAATATGTCAAGGGGTTTTTTGGTTTTCCTGTTTGTTAAGTATGTTATACTTAAGGGTTCAAATTTGTGTTCCCGCAGATAGTCGTCGATATCCTGGGAAGGTGTATTTGATTTGATGCCTTTTATGATGATTTTGCGTGGTCTAAGCTCTCTAGGATCCATTGACTGGAATCCGATATTATTTTCACTGAGGTATGTTTGGAGAGAGCGAAATTTGTTAGGGTCCTTAAGGGTTATTTTAACGTACTCTCCGGCTATTTTAGCGTCAAAGTCGGTTTTTAGAAGATCGTTTATTTTACCCAATTGTTCGATAATGTTTGTTTTAATTTCACAATAGACTACGATGTTCGCATTCTTTTTAGTGAGACTGTTCTGAGTTACGCTACTTTCTTGAGCATGACTCTCGACTTCGATGTTAGATTGGACGTCGTCCATATCACTGGTGTGTAAGTTTTCAGATAAATCATGATTGTCATCAGAGCCTGATTATGACCAACAGGGGCCCCGGGCATTGATGAATTTGGGGGCCCCTATCTATGAAATTTGTTTTATTTTTCATAAAATTTTGATACAAAAAAGACTATTTCATAACAACATTTGATATTGGGGGCCCTTTCGAGCCGGGGGCCCTGGGCAAAGTCCCGATTTGCCCATGCGATAATAAGGCTCTGATTGTCATGAGTTTCAGCTGTGTGACTAATTTCTATTATGGCGCATTTAGCAGACGGGAGATCATTGTTGTTAGTAGTTTTACGCTTGCTACCGGTACGAAAACTTTTAATGTTTAAGCTAATTCCAGTCTTGCTCAAGATTTTGTCGACTGTTTTCTTACAAGTACTATAATAATATCGGAAACCTTGCGTTTCTGTTATGTTTTCAAGTAAAGGGGATTGAATGAGGCTGGTAACTGAATCATGCAGATCACTTACCTCCGCAAGTATGGGGTCTTGTGCTTTCCTCTTCTCGTCCAAGAAGTTCAGATAGCCCATAAGTAATTGGTAGTTGTCACAGTTTGTAGCATTGTATCTCTGGTTGAAGGTGCTTGCATACAGCTTCAATGGACCGAGGTCCACTGTAGAGGTGTTATTGGTCGGTGTTGGCTGTGCCATACCTGGTGGGTTTACACACCAGCACAGCTAAGTAGTATCGTGACGATTTATGCGAGTTTTAAAATAAGTAAGAAGTTTTAAAGTAAATGAGACACTTTACGTGTCGAAAACCAGTCACTGTGGTTTCAACAAAAGAAAATGCGTAATATTAATTACATATTAGTACGTTCAGCAAAAAAGCATACTGCTTTTGCAACCAAAAGGGCGTCTTGAGTAAGTCAACGATCTTCCGAAGCGCTTCAGGGCAGCCTCCTCCTGCAGCTTGCTGTCGCAGCAGCACTTGCTTATATACGCTCGTGCCCATGAACGAAGGCAGTACGAGCACGGTTGAGTTGTCCCTGCAGATCCTGACCAACGTCACCACGCGTTAATTCTGCTGTGGCTTTCACAATCGGCGGCAAGGCAGGAAATTTGCCCGACACTCTGCCACCGCAGTACCACCTTCCCAGTGGGAACGTTACTGCTTCAGGTCTACTAGGTCTACTTAGTGTACCTGAAATGAACTCTGCGGCCTGATCGGGAAAGTCGTACAGGTGTTGCTGGGAGAGGTAAAGCTTTTGTGCTTGATTCCTGTTTCGGCTCAGACTGCCTGCTGCTGAGCAACGGTGGCTGGTGTTCTTGCACAATATACGCCGGTTTCAACCTGTCGATAGAGACGAAAATCTCCTTGTTATCTTTTCGGACAGTGAAAACCTTTTCTGACCTGTCCAATACCGGGTACGGTCCATCATACGGGGGCTTCAGTGGAGGTTGCACAGCGTCATGTCGCACGAAAACCTGAGTGCAATTATCCAAATCTTGCGGAATGAAAGTTCTACTTCGAGTACCATGGTTGCTTGTCTTAGAAGGCGAAATGGCACTCATAATTTCTTTCAGCTGACGGACGAAGTCTGCAGCGTTTATGTCGACGCTGGTCGGTGTGAAAAATTCGCCTGGCAACCGTAAAGGAACGCCATACACCAGTTCCGCAGTAGAAGCCTCGATCGACTCTCGGAACGCAGCACGCAGTCCGAGCAAAGCTGTAGGAAGGACGTTCGTCCAACGATCGGCAAATCTAGGATCTGTAAGATGGGCTTTAAGAGAAGCTTTCCAGGTCCTATGCCAGTTTTCCACAAGACCATTAGACTGGGGGTGATAGGCGGTGGTATGAATGTGTTTTGCACCCAATAAAGGGGCTCGCATTCAAGAGCATTTGACCTTTTTTGCACTGGTTCAGGGTTGCACCCACTGCTACGTCGCTTGCGTCACATAAAAGCAGTAACTGGGCCTCGGGGTCGGGATGTGCCAGCCGCGCAGCATTAGCCAACTGTTGTTTACAGTGCTCGAATGCTGCTATTTGTGTCTCGTTCCACTCAAGTGCGGTAGATTTTTTGTTTTTAACACCTTTAAGCATTTCATTTAGCAGAGCCTGCATGTGTGCGTCCTGCTTTACGCTACGCCTATAATAATTAAGTAAACCCAAGAAACGTTGGAGTTGCTTTACAGTTTGCGGCAATGGACAATCCAGAATAGGTTTGACTTTGTCGGGAAGGGGTCTGATATCACTTTTATTCACCAGATATCCGAGAAAAGGGAGTTAAGGAACTCCGAAAACGCACTTATCTAAATTTATATGAATTCCGTAGTTCGTCAAGCGCTCAAATACCTTTTCGAGGTGCAGTTTGTGTTCCGCTACGCAGTTTGTGTTCGGAACTACTTGCTATTAGGATATCGTCTAAATATGCGAATGTGAAATCGAGACCTCGCAAGACTTCGTCTATAAACCTCTGGAAAGTTTGTGCCGCATTAGCCAAACCGAAAGGGGTAAATAAAAATTCATACATCCCGAAGGGTGTAGTGATTGCTGTTTTGTGTACGTCGTCCGGGTGGACGGGAATTTGATGATAGGCCTTCACTAAGTCAATTTTTGAAAAAATTGTTTTATTATGTAGCTGACTTGTGAAATCTTGAATATGTGGCAGCGGGTACCTGTCTGGTACAGTGATTCTGTTAAGAGCTCTATAATCTCCTGTTGGGCGGAAATCTGTACCTGATGCTTTGGGTACTAAATGTAGTGGGCAAGACCAGTTTGACGTACTAGGTTTGCATATACCCTGTTCCAACATGTATTCGAACTCTTTTTTAGCGATTTTTAATTTTAAAGGGTGGAACCTTCACGGCCTAGCAAAGACAGGTTGCCCGTTTGTAATAATTCGGTGAACTGTATTATGTTTAATAACCCTCTTGGAAGGGTATGGGCGAATCACCTCATTGTACTTTTCCAAGATTTCTCTGTATGAGGAGTTACTAGCAATTAAAGATACACGAGATTTATCATTCACGGGTTTACCTGTAGTAGTCAAGTTCGTGAGGCTATCACGAAGACGAGCATGTTTTAAGTCTATCAGAAAGCCAAAGTGCTTAAGAAAATCAGCACCTATGATTGGTTTGGTTACATCGGACATTACAAAGTGCCATAAAAACTTTTTGCGAAAGTTCAAACTTAAAGTGAGCAATTTGACACCGTACGTTTTGATCGGAGATCCACTAGCCGAATACAAGGTAATATTGTTAGTGGTATTTCTCAACGACGAAAAACTCGATCGTGGCACGACACAAACATCACTACCACTGTCAACTAGGTATGTTAAGTTTGTCATAGGGTCGAACACAAAGAGGCGGCTTTTGTTGCCGACTTTGAAATCGCATTGCGCCAGGTAATGCGAGCTCACTGCTCGTTTCCCGATTTTTTAAATAAACAAGGGGATTTGCAACGTTTAGCCGCACTGCCGAACTTAAAGTGATACCAACACCTATCAAGGATTTTCTGTCGGCTGTTTGAGTGTTGTCTTCGGGAAGGGCTCCTATGCTGAGAACTGTATCTGTGGCGGGGGCGCGAAAGACGTTCGACTTTCTTGGTTAATTCAGAGATTTGGGTTTATAGCTGACTGATTTCAGGGGAAACAGTTGCCTTATAAGTTTGCAGTAAGCCGACAGTGCCTGCAGTGGTTTCATGGATTTTGTCCGCCATTATGGCTAATTTCTCCAAAGTATCGTCGGAGATAGACAAAATTGTCTGCATTTGTAATGGTAGACGTTGCAGCCAGAGTTTTAAGACATTTGTCATCAAAACCTGTGCCTCCCAACTGTCTCATTCGCCGGAAGAATTGAGACGGCTTATCGTCCCCCAAAACCAGCTCAGAAAGTAACGTTTTTAGTCGACGTTGTTCGGAGTCTGAAAAGTCCTCAATCAACCTTTTTTTAAGTGTTTCGTATTTATCACCCGCCGGTGGTTGTAAAACTATGTTGCTAACATATGACAGCTCCTCTGAATTTAATGCAGAAATAATTGAGTAGTACTTGGTATTATCTTGTGTAATACCCGAAACAACAAACTGTGCCTCAATGTTTGCGAACCATAATTCTGGGTGTTTTTCCCAAAAGGGGGGTAGTTTTAAGCCAACCTTATGTGTTTCAGCCACCGCCTGTTCCCAGTCACCTGGCATAGTAGGAAAATTTTGAAATTCAGCTCACTTTCCAAACTTGATCAAACAGCAGGCAGAACCTTTACTAAAAGATGACAGTCCCCGGTAGTCCGCAGAAATCAAACCTCCAGAACATCAGCAGAAATTCACCTTGATAGATTTCAGCACGTAGCACTCCATAGTTTTTTGCCGGTCTAAGATGCTTCAAAATGCACGAATGGGAGTCTCCATTTCTTTCATCCGAAGAACACAGGCGTACAGCTACTTCGGCGCTTTTCAGGAACTTGTAGAAACTTTGTAGAAACGACAGGTCACCACTACGGGTGCTGGTGTTTTACTTATCTTCCAACCAGCACGCCGTCTATACTTAATTCAGATAACTTAAAGCAGGGACTTTAAAATGAGTACACATTCATTGTTAAAACTAGGAAACTTTATTAACTAAGAACAGGTATAAAAGTGAACATCGTGAAGTTAAAACATTCTTAATTAAAACCAAGTGAAACGTTAAAATACATCTTGCTGAAAGAGGAAGCTGTAGCTTGCTGTCGCAGCAGCACTTGCTTATATACGCTCGTGCCCATGAACGAATGCAGTACGAGCACGGTTGAGTTGTCCCTGCAGATCCTGACCAACGTCACCACGCGTTAATTCTGCTGTGGCTTTCACAATCGGCCCGACACTCTGCCACCGCAAGTGAAAAAAATAAATAAGTAAAAAAGGCCAATGCTTACAGACGTATTTTTCAAAGGAGAATAGTCATGCCAAAATTAAGTGGAATAATATCAAGGTCCTTTTAACTTTATTGTGTGCAGTGGCATCCTTTAATAGCCCCTTTACACTATAATTTTATTTGCGTAATAGTAAACTAATTATTTACAACATATTGCAAAATTACTTGTCACATTAATAAAATAACATTTCGTAATATAAGCATGCAGGGTGATCAGAATATGAGTACACATTTGAAAAATTAATAATTCACGTAATAATGTAGGTTGAGAAGTAAAAATTGACACACACATGCTTGAAATGACATGGAGTTTTGTTGCAACCCCAAAAAAGAAAACATTTTAAAAAATGGCCAACAGATGGCCCTGGGCAGCAAGCGCCGTGCAGAAAAAGTCAAGGTGTGGTGTGGATTTACCACGTGTACCGTTATCGGGCGCTTTTTCTTCGAGGAATGCGTGATTCTGTTTTTGTAACTGTAAACGTGACGAGTGAAAGGTACGCCGATATGTTACATAATCACATTATCCCTAGCCTGGCTGATAAACACTGCTGGAAAGTACGATTTTTATGCAGGATGTTGCTACACCCCATATTGCTACTGCTAGACGTGTGAAAGATATCTTGCGAACGTCACTTTGTGATGATCGCGTGCTGAGCAGCCACTTTCGTTATGCTTAACCTCGCAGGTCTCCAGATCTCTTTCCATGTGATTATTGGCTCTGGGATTACCTGAAGTCACAAGTCTACCGCGATCGATCGACTTAAATAGGGATGTTAAAAGACAACATCCGACGCCAGTGTCCCACCATAGTAACAGATATCCTGTACAGTGCTGTTCCCAATACTGTCCCTCGATTACAGCTATTGTTGAATAATGACGATCGGCATATTGAGTATTTGTTCTGAATAACATCTTTGGTTTATCATAATTTGCTATGCTAATTATTTCTTTTATTACATAAAGCGCCATGTTTCAGCCATTTCTTGAATATTTTTGGCTGATTCCTAGTTTATGAAGTAGCCAACGAGGCGATAACAGGTATAATATGGAAACCTTGGCGACTTTGGTTTGCTTTCTAGCAACCATGTGAAAATCCGCCATTTTGTTTCTGTAGCGCGCGTTTTTGCCTCTGACGGGACTCTTATTTGTTTACATTATTAAATTTATTCTACTAAAAAGAGAACCGGGGGGGTAGCACCCCCTCACATAAAAAGAAATTATATTTTACTAAACCGAATCTATATGTATATGTAAGCACTTGTGAGACGTCATGTGTTAAGTCAAATCTTCGATTTAACGTATGCCAGCTCTGTTTGGATGGTAGCAAAACCATATATGGTATATTTTGGTTTGGGTTCGAGAATGTTTTGATATGGCTTGTGTTAACGGAGTGGTTTGAATATTCTATTGGTTTCCAAAAGCCATTTCTTATGGAAACTCTGAGGGGTTAACGGCAAACGTTTTCGGCTCCTTGTAATCGTATTTTTCGGATCTGTTTTTTTTTTTTTTTTTTTTTGGATGAACTAATTCTTGTCCGTTAATTGTGTTTGTGGATTTAATCCTCCGTTTCTCACTCTGGATTAGATGCTTTTTGAGAGAACGTAAGCGTGCTTTTCTAACTTGCGGGGTGTATGATTGCGGCTAAACGAAAAATTTTATCATTAGATTTTAGAAAATTCAGTTTAGATTTCAAAAAATCTCTTTTCTTGAATGGGTTACGAAAGAACGACTGATTGCGGCTAAAAGAAAATTTTAGAGTTCAGAAAATCGGTTTTAGATTTCAGATAATTGCTTTACTTGAATGGCTTATGATTAGTGGTTTGATTTCAGGTTTATGGTTTAGGTTTTAGAAAATTCGTTTTAGATTACAAAAAATCCCTTCTAAAATAGTATCCACAAACATAAAAATAAAAATAATAAACCCACTACGGCTTGTGAGACGACGAATATGATTATTTAAATAAAATAAAAAATCAGTTGTTCAACAAGTTATGTAAGTAAAATAATTTTTGTTGTCTAAAACTTTAATATTCATGCTTTTCAATTTGCTTATTTTGTGTATTTATCGCTAATTTGGGTGCGTTCTCCCGTAGTGTCTTTGAGAGCGTTTCAGCTCACACAGACAAGACGGGAAAACGCGCCAAATTGGCGACTTTTGAAAACGCGCAAAGAAGCACCCTAAAGTAGGAATTAACCGATTTTTTTTCTTTTTGTGTCAAAACATGTGTGTCAATTTTTACTTTTCTACCTACATTATTCCGTTAATTATTAATTTTTCAAATGTATACTCATATTCTGATCACCTTGTATATCGAAGGAGGTAACCGGAAAAAAATATTGACTGAGAAGGCGGGAAAGAAATTTAATGGCAGCGTCTTGCTTGCTGCATAATATGTGTGCCAAACCATGCTAAAAGATTAAAAATTGCTAATTTCATATAGTATTCTTCTATTTACCTTATTAGATACGAAATCCGACGAATATTCTTATACGAAAATAGTGGAATTGGGCATTTAGAGAAATTCCACAATTCGGAGAGTCAATGTTCACTCAAAATATTTCAGAAAGTGAAAAAAAAAGTCAAACGCATATTTCTTTTTTTCAAAGGTGGTGATAAATATGGTAGAAACATGTTTTCACGACAGTAAAAACCATGGTAAATACCGGTGAAAAGCTCTAGACGGTAAATACCGTCCAACCTCACAAATGTTTTGGAAGAAAGAAGAATCAGCAAATAATAATCATATTTTGTTACAAAGCTGCATGAATGGCGAGGATTAGCAAAATTTCCAAGTAATAAATCTGCAGAAGTCTGATTCCTGGATCACTTCTGAGATTTTGTCAGTTTGTTGAAAGCATTAGGCCAGCGGCTCTCAACCTTTTAACGTCGGCCCCCTACAAAGGCTAACTTACGGTGCCCCCCCCTCACATTTTTCAGCATACATTCAGTTTTTTAATCTTTAACAATGAACATCTAGTCGAATTTTCTACAAATTAATGTTATCAGTAAAGTTTGAATGAACATTTTAAGCGAAAATGAATATATTTTTCACTTAAAATGAGAATAAATAAGATGATTTTTTAAAAATATGCATCACTACTTGCTCCTTTGTTTTTCTCGCGCTTCCCCTGCAAACGCTCGGCCCCCACATGTTGAGAAACGCTGCATTAAGCAATCTTGGGGTCTCAAGACCAGATTGAAAATACACCACGAAAATCTACACCTACTGCAGTTAAATCCCAAGTGCCCAGGGCACTCTACAACAGCCATCCATCCATCAGTCAGTCAGTCCTCCTCTGTAGCTAAAATACCTGCTTTGAAACGTTTTCATGAATTCAGTGAGATTAACTATTGTTTCAATCGCAGTAAAACGTTGTAAACCACCACTTTATGACAGCTTTTGGAAGTAAATTTTTTAACCTAATTCTTTCATCGTTGGTCTCATTCAGGTTTAGTGTAAATTTGTCGTGTTACATTCCGGCCATTAAATTTTTCTGAACAGTGAAACCTTCAGGCCCGTAGTCAGATTTTCTATTCAGGGGGGGGGGGATCCTAACTTTAGTGGGGGTGGCATCATATATTTTTTTGAATCATAATATTTTATCTATATTTCTTCATTAAATAATAGCAAAAGTTTATAATTAAATAAATTCTGAAAAGTCCTAACGTCTTCCAAGAAGTAAAAGTTCTTCGGCTTAAACACAATGGATTTAAAGTTGTCAAAGTTCATATTTGGATGATGAGAACACACAAAACCAAAATGACAGTAATAATCACAAAGAAAAACTTATTAATATATAAAACTTTGATAACCTTAACTTAAGCACAAAACTTTTTCAAAGCATCTGCATTAATCTTTTTCTAATGTGAAATCTTCTAAAGAGGGGGGGGGGGGTATGATGATGCTTCTAGGTGGGGCCCTAGCAGTGGCGTAGACAAGGGGGGGAGATAGAGGGGGTCACAACCCCACCCCCTTTGAGGAATTTTTTTCCATACAAAATGTATATTCTTTACTCCCTTATCACAGACACGTATACATATATGTGAGTTGCAGTAGTTGTAACCCCCCCCCCCTCCCATGAAAAAATTCTGATTATGCCACTGACCTCCATTGATAATTTTCTCAACATTTCAGGCTTTTGAGTGCACCTAGAGGCAGTTATTAATAATTGGTCACTAAACTAACTTTAATAAAAGTAGTTGGTGTCAAGCAGTAAAAGAAATGCATGGTTTATAATTAAAAAAATTTAGTTTTGTCTGGACTAAGCTTGAGATGTCCGTTTCTGAGTTTAATTTCTATGTTTTAACTTCTCTCTTATCTTCAGAATCCACTTTCATTCCTCCAACAGTGCCAAGAGAATATTTTACTAAAGCCATTAACAATAAATAAATAAATTTGTAGAAATTTTGATAGAATTTAACTTAAAGCTATTGTGTAATCAATCTCATACTATATCATTTCATAATATGCATGAGATTCGGGTATTTTTCACGTGATTAATCGAAAATGCATAGGTCTTACAGTTATGCTTCAAGCATACTTACATTCATTATACTGGAGAATTTTTTTTAAATGCCGCTAGTCGATGTCAGGCATTTTAAAAGTTTATAATTTTTATTTAAGTAAGTAACATTCAACATAACATTGGTAATAAAAGTTATATACCTACAGAGTATGTAAAACGATAAATTTGTATTCTTTCATGCTTACGAAACTGTTTGCTACGTAAAACCGATATATATTTAAGTAATGTATATTCCGCTTTAAAACTAAATATAAAATATTTTCGAAATATTTATGCATATATAAACATAGAATGCCGGTATTCTCCAGCTAAGTCTATACTCTTGATGTTTTTTTCCAAAATATTTGCATCGAGCGTATATATAGATTAACATTTTTACATCCTTCGATATTTTGCAGCCCAGTACATTGTTGAAAAGTGATTTTAATTGAGTTAGTCTAACGGACATTGAGTGATTTTAAGCTTAATCTGTAGAAACTTATATAAAAACACTAAAATAATTTTTTAATTTTTATAAACTGATAAACTAATTATGTTTACCTCTGAAATTTTCAACGAACTGAGGAAAACCCAATTCATTTTTGTGATCGTTCATTTTTAAATATATTGGCAGACAGAGCAAATCCTTCATTAGTTCCTCCCTCTTCCTCGGTAAATGAGAATTTCTCCTTTTGGCGGTTCTGCAAAGTGCTTCAGTCCTGCGCATGTCCTTCACGCATGTGTAAATTGACTGTCGATTGATTTCAAATTTCATTCGTTCAGAGTTTCAACAAAAAGATTTTGTTAAAATTAAAAGCATTTTGTCAAATCATTTTGGTTGAATCTAACAACTTTTGTTAAATCAATCAAACAAAGCTACCAAACTACTTAGCCAAACAAGTTTGGTTAAATTCAACAAAATGCTTTTTAGCGTGTGATGAATTGGCTTATTTACATAACTGTTACCATAGGTACCATTTTCTCCAGAATATAATTTACCACTTTTTTAAAACAGGATTTCTTGATTTAACATACAGTAACATTTTTGAGTTATATGAATGAGTTTATTCCCATTTAAAAAATTTTTTTATAAAAATATACTATTTATAAAAAGTGGTTGACTATATTCCGGAGCAGTTGGCAGCTATGCTATTAGTAAACTATGCGAAGAATATTTCAGTCCAGAATTTTCTAATAATGCTATGTTCTTTTGAAGAATATTTGTTCAGACTTAACAGATACGTCTTAGCCAAATTTAAATATTATTCACTGCATAGTTATTTTACCGAGAAAACAAGTGTCTTTTTGCATTTTTGTCACTGTCGGATCACTTGCTTAAAACAGTCTTAAAAAAGTAAACACTATATATATAATTCCGTTATGCTTTTTATGATGGAATAAGAGAGCCATTTCGTGAAGAATATTCAGAATAGAATTGATACAATAAACATACCTTCAATGAACCGAAGGTTACCTAACAAAAACTTTTTACCCGAGTAATAGTCAACAACACTAGTTCCTTTAAATACCAATATCTGCCGCACATTTTATTTTGCTGTAAATCGAAAATGAATGAATTGTGTTCAGTGTTCAAAACAACCTTTTAGGTCAGCTGCTGATAATAAGAAAGAGTGATGTTCAAGATTTCCTTCAGTTATGATATAAATTGTCCTAGTTTACGAGTTAAAACATACATAACTCGTATTTGGAGTCATCGCTTCTATACATGAAGCTCTACTACACATTTTTTTCTAAATAATGAATAAGTTGGTAAGTAACTAGACTTGTTATTTGGTGTGAAGCATATTTAGAATGACGAACAAATTATCTAGTATGATAAGCGAGTAAGCCTGCCAGAAAATAAATAGAGGCGTATTTTTGGTGAAAAATTTTTGTTTTCGCCCTAGAATGGCTGAATTTTAAAACATTTAAGCATAATTCTTTACATAGCATACTTATCCGAGTAAAGACATTCCAGACTTCCCTTGCAATTAATTGTGGAGTTTCAAAGTAGAGGCCTCCCAGGTTGTTAAAAAGCTCCATCTTCCTGCTTCTAGAGGGCAACTTGATATATGAAAACGTCTCACTCATTTCTTAGATTCGAGTATATGCATTTTATTGCTGGAAATGATTTTGAAGCATATATGATCTGGAAGTGGTACTTTCATTTACACTATGTGAAATATTCTGTGGCATTACGATTTTTTTTAATCCTATGTAACCCGTGGGTGGGAAAATTATTTAAGTGGTTAAAATGACTTTTACGAAATTTTTAACAATTTTTTTTCTTTCTGAAAATGTGGAAACGCTACAACCAAACCAATCTGGTTTTCAAATGTACAGATCTTCTTGTTAGAGCGTTAGTTTAAAAAAATTATGTGGTTTTGGTACATAAGCATTACTAACTACGTGAGGCACTTCAAATATTTTAGGATGTCTTTTCACAAGCTATAGTCATCAAAAAGTCTAGGTCAGTTCCAAGGCTTCAAAAAAAATTTTTTTTAATGCTCTTTTCATGCTTATGCTCTTGTTCTGTAACATTAAAAGCGATTAATAATTATGTTCAAATACAATTAGGTAAGTAGGCTAGGAGGGGGGCTAAATCTTCCTAAGAAAATTATTAGCTCTCCTTAGGAAAGATGGACTTTCCATTTATTCCAAAAATAAGAGATGAAGTCCCTTAGAGTAGTTCTCAAAAATCTTTCCAAGTTACACCAATAGTAAATGCATGGTACAGAGTTAAATTAGTAATTCATAGTTGCCAACTTTTCAGGTTTTATGGAAGATTTTCCACCACTAATTTTTACGCAGAAATTTAAACAAATAAGTCCTAATTTCAAAGGTACGAACAACATATCCTTGAGCACTAGAAATTAGACTTTATAGTCAGGAGTTCCCTTAAAACCCATTTTCAGTCCAGTCCACAAACAAAAAATCAGGCGCATTTATTATAAGTTAATCGAAAACATGTCGCACAGGAGGCAAAACGCACGCGAAGTACTCCCTCGAACTTATGGTCAGTCAGTCAAGTAAAGCCAATGCCTCCTAGATACAGAAAGGATTACAACTGTTACGTCATCATCGGTTCCTCTTTTAAAAGTTTTACTTCGATAAAATAAAACTATTAAAAATTTCTGGTAAATTCACCACATATTAGAAAATATCTTAAAGTAAACATTAAAATTAAAATACCTTTCTCATATAAAATTATTCATTATGATCCATTTTCTTCTCATATTATCTAATTAGTCATTGTTAAAAGCTGCCATTCGTTATAAAATTATATTTTTTATCTGAAATTATTAAAATATTGCTATTCATGGGTAAATTCACCAGAAAATTTTGATAGCTTTATTTTATAAAAACAAAACTTTTAAGCCTTTTTGAAGTAAAAATAATGTATGTTGTATGTCTGCAATAACCCATAAATTCTACCTTGCGGGAATAATCCTTCAACCTGTAATTGCTAAAAGAAAATACCATTCCTATTTCAAGGTACCTGAAATAAAATAGTTACCGACTCAAATAAAGAGACAAAATTTAAAACATTTTCTTTAATTATTATGACTTCTTCCAAACTTACAATATCTTATACGATTTCCTTTTTCTTACACATTAAATAATGATAACCGTGACATTATTTGTTTCTTTTGTGAATATTCAATAAGATTAATCATAAAATCTGTTTCGCGGTGAGAATGCTGGTTATATACATAGGAGAGAGCGGGGAGATATAGTGCAACTCAAGATTAAAACAAATCAATACAAAGGTCTTTTACCTTTTCTGCTGATGCACTGGTGGGGCATTTTTTATGCTTGATGGCTCGTGACATCTAGGTTGCTATATCGTAATTTTTCAGCAATTGAAGCTCGGCAACATTCACTCACTTTTAATAAAATTGCTGGTTCACTACGGAATTTTTTTCAATCATTTTTTTTGACACACTCACTCAACCACATCAGTTTTGAAGTCCGTTCACTCTGAACTTCATCTCCACTGTCTCGTCACTTCTCATCTCGTACTTCTTTTTTTGACCTCTTGAGCCCCTTTTTCTTTTCGCTTTTTTTAGCAACCAATCCGGGGTTCCTTTTGCTCACGTCCCCTTTACGTGCATAATTTTCTGTTTCTCCGTTTCTGTGATTGGTTCACCGTCCTTATTTTCTACGCCTCCTAATCTACGTCTTTCTGCGTAACATTGGCCATCTGAGACAGTCTACAATAAATTTTTCTAATTTATTAGGGGGGAATTTTGACTGTCCCCTCGTGACACTTTCTGGCATCACGATGTCTGCATTTCGTAACTCAGCTGCCCACTATAAATTTCTTTAATTTATTATGGGGCAATTTTGACTTTGCCGTAGTGACACATCTGGCTCCACGATGTCTGCATATTGTAAATTATTCTTCGTGTGTGGGCTCCCCTTTTGCACTACACTTTTGATGTTGTAATAGTTGTAAAAGCTTTCTCTATCTAGGAGGTGTTGGTAAAGCATGCGGTTACGCAAAGAAGTGTGTAGGCTCATAGTAGGGGCGAGAGGTGAAGCCCATCACCAAGTGAAATTTTTCAAAAACCTTACCAAATTACGCAAATACTAAGCAATGGCTAATAAACCTAAACTACTAATACTAATTTCAACAAGTGTATTTTGTGCTAAACAAGACGATTCCCTTCAACATGATAAACAATATTTTTTTACTAAAGAATTTGTTTAATTATGAAAATAGTTAATTAATAACAGAATAATTTGATTTTTTTCGTAATTTCTACATTTAGGTTCTAGAATATTATACTACAAATTATTTTAAAGATTATGTTACCTTCCTTTAAATAAACTTCGTGAAATTTCTCAAAATTTTTCTGTCATACTGGTCGATATACATCTAAATGTCAATAACTGAATTCACAAAACAAAGCGTTTATTTTATTCACTGAACCAAATAATGCGTTATATATTTATCAGATTGTATAAGTACTAAAATTATTTTACAATTTCATGTATTGCAGTTTTTTCTATAAGAAATAGAATAAGTGTGGTAAATTCGTAGGACATTTAAGGGAATTTCTCTTTGAAATAATTATTTAGAAAGTATTTTGTGTCACGTGATAAAATGGATGAGAGTTTTATTTACTTTTAGGCATTGATTATAAATACATAGATCTTACTTAGGTCTTATTCGTCAAACGTGCTTAAATTCATTGTGTTAAATTCTTGAAAACACCGCTATCCTAAAACATTTTTATAATCATGTGTCATTTTTCAAAAATTTAGCAGCATGTTTGCGTAAGTAAAAATCGTAATTAGTTCTCTCTAAATGCTTATAAATTTTTAATTTTAAACTCGTCATTGGTTTACCCCATCAGTGACCGCACAACCCTTTTGACAGTGATTTGTGGTTTGAAAAGGTACATTTAACGTTTTGTATTCATCATTTTCTCAGATTTTTAATAAATTTGTCAGTATCAACATGTGCTGTAAGAATTCATAGCTGTCCCGATAGGATATAAACAAAATTGCACCAAATTGATTCTAGAGAAATTGTCATACTCCTACAGTAATTGTCGTAACTGAAGGTATTTAATTTTTAAATCGAATTTGGAAAAAATTCTAACCTATGTATTATTTAACGGAAGTTTTTATAATTTTGCTGTATGAAAATGAAACATGCAAAGCGGTACTATGAAAATCAGTGTGAAAGTTTCGAAGGTTTGGCTACTGGCGTTTATGTGGCACCAACAGAAGTGCAAATTTAACTGTTATCCGTCTCAACAAATTTATATTACTCCAGCCACCTGAAAGCCAGTACTTTTGAATATTACACATGGAGCTAAAATCACCTAGGGCAAAGTGAAAGAAAGTTTAATTTATATTAAAACACTTTAATAACTTTCTGGTGGTTTTATTTTTATTTGGATACAACCTCTAAAGAGGATGCAATACCTTTTTCATAAAACTATGAGCATCAAATCACGTGTACTTGATATCTATACTATTAAAATCTCTGCGCGTCTGTCTGTGTGTCTGTGTGTAGCATCATCTCCTCCTAAACGGCTGGGAGTTGAGTTTCGAATGAGGTATCCACGAATTCGGAAAATTTCGAGAAAGAACCTCCGCTAATTTAAATTTCGAAATTCGAATTAGTTTAAGAGATATTGATAAAAAAACCCATCAAAAACGCTAATTTTTGCTCTCCGCAATTCCGTGATTGTAACCCCTGTAGTCAAAAAAGTGAGAAATAAGCATCGAGGTTGCCATGTTTGGCTATTTTATTAAATTATTTAGACTCCTGCAGTAAAAATAAAAGAATAATGATTTTTTTTTCTGTTTAGATTATTTACAAAGTTATTTTTTAATTAAAATATTGCGTTCATGTTAAATCAGAGCTGGAATTCAATGTTTTTTATGTGTAAAAGAATAAGGGATTGAGAGATTTCCGAGACTAATATGTATATTTTTTAGTTTGGCCGAAAAAAAAATGGCTCATTTGGCGATTTTGAGAAAGTAGTAGGTTCTACCGATTTGTACAGTTTTGGGCTTGGCGCAAATTACTGAGAGCGTAACGAAATAGTATTTTTAATAACAAGTATAAGTTTTACGGCGCTATACTTCGATTTTTCATATAGAAATAATGCAGTTATTAAGGCGATTTTAAACGATCTATAGAATTTTCACGAAATTAAGTAAACTGATTTAAGTTAGAGGAATTCCGCCAAATTTCAGAAAATTGAAATTCTCGCATTTTGTACATGGTAGTTAACGGTGATTAAAACCCGTTATAGTTAATAATAATTTAAATAACTGCTACTTATCAATAATATGCCTGCATTAAATTTTGGCGATGGAACCATATAAATGATAGATAACTATTTCCCATTTTGATTGCTGTTAAATCAATGCTTCGAATGATTCCCTGAAAACAAAAAAATCTTGCAAAATGGTGTATGTTGGCATTTGGCGATCGAAGTACTGTGTAATAAATAATTGATTCTTATTTGTTAAAGCAGCGCTACGGAAGTTTCTTTTACTAAAAGCTGTTAGAAAGGCGTAATTAATACTGTCTAATATATTTTTTGTTTTACGAATTGAAATGTATGTTGATTCCTACTTTAGTACATTTCTTAGCAAAGTTGGCGAAAAATATTCAAATGTAGTGCAGCTCTGTACTTATTTATAATTCCATTCCACAATTGAGATGAGCCGATGTCACTAGCGTATGCATAGATATTTTTTTTTAAATTCCGCCAAACAAAGTATTGCGTATTGACTTTAGTGTCAAGTTTAATTTGTGGTTTGAGCTATTGGCCATCGACTGGCGGCGTTAATTTCGCCAGTATGGCAGTTCTAGCAAAGTAAACATGAATAACTCATTTCATGTTCTATTTTTAACATTGCTATAATTTCCGTAGCAACGGAATCCATTGTTGCCACTTAAGTTGTTAAATTTAACAATTAAGTGAAACCACTCATTTCTACAGCTTTTAAGACTCGAAAAAGTGAAAGCGCATCAAACGTGAAATAAATAGAACTAACTGTAACAGACTTGCACTTTAAAAATAATCGAAGTTTTCATGCAATTCTACATATCTTTAATTTTATTTCCTTCGCGTGTGGATGTCATTTTTTACGTCATTTTTGCTGTTTTGCTGGCAGATTATCCGGAGCAGCACATAACCTCTAATGTATTTGCTCCTCCGGACATAAGCAAGAGCGTATGTCCGGCGCGTATTTGTGTAACCCCACTGTGTTAATCAGATTTTTCTGGTGTCAGATTTTTTAGACCATTTTTTACAGCGGAGATTCCGATCCTGAAGTATATTGATCACTGATAAATGAAAAAAAAAAGATCAATTATATGCAAGCAGGAGTAGCCAAAAATTTTTCATGGGAATGTTACGGGAGTGAAGAATATACATTTTGTATGGCAAAAAACTCCACATGGGGGGTTGTGACCCCCTATCTCCTCCTTGGCTACGCCACTGTACGCAAGCATCAGTTGTCACGTCATGAAAAACCGTCGTAGATGGCAAACTCCGAAGTTGTTCTGAGGGTTATACAAAATTAAAAATTTTGCTTTTAGTAAATTTTACTTTTGATACAGTTCGAATATTTGGTTTTAATACATTTCGGCCACCAAGGTAAGATGAAATATTACTAAATACGGCAACACAGAATTTTCTTAACTATTGAATTTGACACTATGCAACTACAGTAGATTCCCTATAATACGGTAGATACGTTCCGTGTTATAGGAATCCGTGTTGTACGGGTCCTGCGCTATACTCCACCTGGAGTGCGGACTGCGCGGTATAATCGCGGCAAAACTTATTTGCGCTCCGTAAAAATGCAATGATGGTTGGTGTTGCCATTCAAAAGGAATGTTAATTACAGGAGCTAAGGCGTCATAATATCAGAACATATGTCTCATTTCATCGTGCTGTACGAGTCTCTTTTAACGTGTTACACGAAAACGATCGTAATGTTTTCGTCGTGTTCTAAGAATTCGTGTTGTAGACCCATGTTATAAAGGGGTCAACTGTAATCTGTAAAAAATGAAAAATGAAATTAGTTATTTATTTAGTGCGAATTGACAGTGAGATAAACGTCACTTTTATGTAACAAGTGTGATACTGCATTAAGAGTTCAATAAGGGTAATAAGCTTTTTCTCAGAAGTTACATCACGAACGTTTTCATTTACAAAAGCGACATGATTTTCACCGGAGCAGGGTACATTTTTGGCTTTTAAACGTAAATGATGCATCCATTGTTTCATGTAGGTTTTTTAATTTAGGTAAAATTTAATAAAGTCGTGTGTAACATAACTGCGCTAATGCATTGTCCACGCTTTGAAAAATGCAAGATAAAATTGTTGTCAACATCATGTAATGTTATTTATGTGGTATATACTATATATACTAAACCTCAATGTGGTATATACTAAACATCACAAAACGAATTATTTGATGTAGAAATCAGGCATTTTTCGAAAGAGAAAAGTTTTGTCTGCATACCATAAAGTTCTTTCTTTTTTGATCGCCAGTCACATTGACGTAGTTTTTGTGTCATGTTGCAATCGTCTAAAATTTGCACTCATGACGTCAACTTTTAGTCCCGATTCAAGTATTTTTTCACGTTTTGAGATTCCTCATTACTGGGTTTAATTCGAATTATATATGTGTAAGGAAAATATGCGTTTCCCACCGTGCGGAGAACGGGTACGCAGCTAGTCAAAGAAGTTAAAGAGTGAATTGACATATCTGTTTATTTTGTAATGCAATCGTTTTACAAACGTTTTATTAGTATTTTTTAAAAGCCAATATCGCAAATAAAACTGTGATTGTGGAGTATGGCTACGGTTCTAACATTCTTTGAAGAGAGCCGCAGTAGCCCAGCTAGCAGCGTACCGAACTCTAGATCAAAGGATTGACATTCGTATGCTGGCTGACCAAAGACTACTGTATACACATACGACCACGGACTGCATACGACAAACGTTCACGTTAATTCTGTGGAGCAGTATGTACTCTCGCTGAGTAGGTCGGTAGATGGGAGATAAGTGCGGACCAAGGTTGATCAAATGTTCATTTTCAAAAATATCAACTGATTAATGAAGACACCATGCAACGGTATATCATTGACGATAACAATGCTCTTTTCCAGATTTTGTCCGACCAGTCGGCTGATTATCAATAACTTCCTCTATAAGCCCGAGCGTGTAGTATACGAAATAAAATTGACCGTTTTTTGCAAGCAGGAATTTACTTTTTTTAAGAGCAGAGACAACTTCCCATTTTACAAATGTAGTATTGCTAATTTATAATTAAAAAATAACTATTTGCAAAAAGTAGTTTCTTATTTACCGTTAATGTTTTCAGATATGGTATGACCTTAATTTTGGAC
This sequence comes from Cheiracanthium punctorium, assembly GCA_038373885.1. Lineage (NCBI taxonomy): Eukaryota > Metazoa > Arthropoda > Arachnida > Araneae > Cheiracanthiidae > Cheiracanthium > Cheiracanthium punctorium. Next base: position 1,041,483 of record JAWZYV010015005.1, on the reverse strand, counting down.
ACGTAGTTTTTGCTTCTGTGGGATTATGACCGATTATCTACACGTGGGATCTAGGCCTATGGGAATTTAGGACACGAGTGTATCATTCATGCTATACTCTTTTTCAGGTCCTTTGCATCGCATTCTGCATGATGGTGTTCCAGCTCACCGGTTGTGTCCGGGCTCAGGATGAAGAAGGCGGCGAAGAGGTTCCAGAACTTTCCACAGACTTTCAATGAATTGAATGTATCCATACGCCTTAATGCGCGAAGTCATTTGGATGACCCTGTAAATAAATTACCCATTCGTTGGCAAACGAAAAAGATATACATAGTAATATGATACAATAGTCCTAAATACAAATTTCAAAATTTTACGGTTAAAAGTTTTAAGAGTTATGCGAAATCCGAAATAAAATTTGGTCGCCAAATTTGGCGATATTTCTGCAAAACTCGCCAAGGTCGACGACAAAGGCGAAATTTTGAACATGGACCAAACAATGACTGACTAACAATATAGTAATCTATAATTGTAAACCAAAAATTGTGCGGCTATCTCGTTTCCTCTGATATATGAAGGGAAACGTGAAAACAACGTTTTGGCCCCTGACCCCCGTTTGGATGCGAATTTTTGAAAACCCTAAAAACACTTTTTATGTATTTCTATCAGTTTCATTTTAAAGCAAGAATTTCACGACTATTTCTTTTTCTCTTTGAGATATGTAGGGAAATCTCAACAGAACGTTTAGGTCCTTTACACCCATTTGGGTGCCAATTCTAAAAAACCCTGAAAGCAATTTTTAAGTATTTTTTTTTGTTACATTTTAAGGCAAGAATTGTACGGCTACCTCATTTTTCCTCTGATATATGCAGGGAAACATGAAGACAACGTTTTTTGGCCGCTTTTCTCGTTTAGGAATGAATTCTTAAAAATCTCTTCTTAAATGGCGCCTTGGGCACAAAAGCTACAAACTCCTAAATTTCATGTCTGTATCTGCAGTAGATTTGGCCGGGCGATGATCGTCAGTCAATCAAAAGGACATCTTCCTTTATATATATACTAGCTGTATGCCCCGTTCTTCGCACGGGACTGAATGGATTCTTTTTTTATATTACGGTTTAATGTAATTACTATTTATCATAATAAATAGATATAGAAAAATTGATAGCGCATAAATAGTATCTGTGTTCAACAATTATCATAAAGAATTTCATGACGATCAGTTGAACGGCGAAGATTATTCGGCGCAGCGCCATCAACTGTCGAAGTTTTTGCAAAATGGATAGCATCGAAATATTTTCATGATCAAGTATCTGTGTGTACCAATTTCATAGCAAACAGTTTAACGGTCAAGATACGCTGCAGCGCCATCTAGTGGCGAATTAAAGTAATAATGCGCTACTGCGCCATCAAAGGGCGAGTTAAGCAAAATGGATAATGCGAAAATATTATCCGTGTTCAAATGTGTATGCATACCAATTTTCAGAGCGATTAGTTGAACGATCAAGAAGTTGATTGCTGAAGTGCTATCTAGTGGCGAGTTAAAATAATTAAGTGCTCCAGTCAGGAGCAGATTTTCAGAGTTGGGGGCCTTGGGCAAAAGCTTCATTAGGGGAACCCCTTTCGAAAGATTTTTCAAAATTTACAAATTTTTAAACTTAAAGAACAATTTGGGAGCCTGGGCGCTTGCCCCGAATGCCCTCCCGGAAATCAGGACCTGGCTGCAGTACCATCAAGTGGTGAGTACAGCCAAATGAATACTAAAAAAAAATTATTCTCTCTGCTCAAATGTGTATGTATACCAATTTTTAAGGTGATCGGGCGAACGGCTTGAAAGTTGGTGCGCTGCATCGGCATCTAGAGGCAAGTCATATCAAAATAGGTAGCGTAAAAGTTTTCTCCGTGCTCAAATATCTGTGTATACCAATTTTTAAGGTGATCGGGCGAACGGCTTTAAAGTTGGTGCGCTGCATCGGCATCTAGAGGCAAGTCATATCAAAATAGGTAGCGTAAAAGTTTTCTCCGTGCTCAAATATCTGTGTGTACCAATTTCAACGGTTGAACTGTACAGAAGGCGAGTTATAGCTAAACGGATGCGACGAAAATATTGTTTTTGTTCAAACATATATGTTTACTAATTTTCATGGCGATCAGTTGAACGGTCCTGAAGTTATTGGTTTAAATTGACATCTAGTAGCAAGTTATAGCAAAATGGATAACGCCAAAATATTCTCCGTGTTCGAATATCTATCAATCCCAGTTTTCATAGCGATCAGTTGAACAGTCTTATATGCTGCAGCGCCATCAATAGACGAATTAAAGTAAGAAGTTGATACGTTGCAGCACTATCGACTTAAAGTAATGATGTGCTACAGCACAATGAAGTAGCTATTTATAGCAAAATGGATAACACGAAAATATTCTCAAGTTCAAATATCTAGCTATATCAATTTTCATAGAGATCAATTGTCTGGTCATGAAGTTGGTGCGCTGCATTGCCATCTCATGGCGAGTTAAAGTATTAATGCGCTGCAGTGTCATCTAGTAGTGAGTAACAGTTAAATGAATAGTTAAAATGTATTCTCCGTGCTCAAATGTGTAAGCATAAAAATATTTATGGTGATTGTTTTAACGGTATAGAAGTTGATGCGCTGCAGCGCCACCTTTCGGCAAGTTATAGCAAAACGGGTAGCGTAAAAATGTTCTCCAGGTTCATATGTCCATGTGTACCAATTGTTATCAAAATCGGTTGACTGGTATTTTCACAGCAAGCGCTTAAACGAAATAGAATTTGGCGTTCTGCAGCACCATCTAGCGGCAAGTTATCGGAAAATGGATGGTGCAAAAATATTCTACTTCTTCAAATATCACTGTGTACCAATTTCCGTCAAAATCGGTTGAATGGTATTTTCATAGCAAGCGATCGAACGGAATAGAAATCGACGTTCTGAAGCGCCATCTAGCGTCAAGTTACAGCAAAATGGATAGCATAAAAACCTTCTCCGTGTTCAAATATCCATAAATAACAATTTTCATCAAAATTGGTTGAATGGTATTTTCATAGCAAGCGGTCCAACGGAATAGAATTCAACGCTCTGCAGCGCCACCTAGCGGCAAGTTATGTCAAAATGGATTGCGTAAAAATATTCTCCGTGTGCAAATATCCATACGCACCAATTTTCGTCAAGATAAGTTAAACGGTATTTTCATAGTAAGCGGTTGAATAGTATTCGACGTTCTGCAGCGCCACCTAGCGGCGAGCTAGAGTAAAATAGATAGCATAAAAACCTTCTCCGTGACAAAAGACTTAAGTGTACCAAATTTCATGGTGAACGGTCAAATGGTTTTGGAGTTTTGCAACGTAAAACACACACACATACCCACAAACATTCATTTTTATATAGATAGATATTGGAGTTGAAATTCAGAAGTTCTCATGAGTTAGAAAAGGACAGATATATATTTTTTCACATTTTCGCCATCCACAACCACCCACCGAAGACGGCAACTGAAAAGCTATTTTCAAAAACTCGTGTACAGACTGGGATGGCAGTCCAAAACGTTGTTTTCACGTTTCTCTCCTTATCTCAGAGGAAAAAAGAGATAGCTGTATAATTCTTGCTTTAAAATGTAATTAATAGAAATATCTAAAAATCATTTTCAGGGTTTTATTTAGGATTCGCACCCAAATTTGGGTAAGAAGCCGAAACGTTTTTTTCATATTTCCCTACATATCTGAGGCAGAAAAAGAGATAGACGTAAAAATTTTGTTCTAGAATGTAATTAACAGAAATGCCTGAAATGCATTTTCAGGGTTTTTAAAAATTCAGACTCAGTATGAAAATCTTGTCTACTTTACTTACATTATTAATTAAAAATGTGATTTAATTAATAGTTTTCATGAAAAACTGTTTTGTTTGGATATTTGACGAACTTGCGTTTGGCTTCCGAGGTCGAAAACTTGGAATATTCATTGGGTCTACATCTCAAACAATTCGGTCCCACCAAGGGCATAGTGCGCTGAACTGGGAGACCGAAGGTACCTGGTGGCGTCCGCCAACCTAGCAGCTCGGAGTTTTCCGTAGCATCCTCCGAAACAACCTAACTAAGGGTTAGGACCCTTTAGAAAGACCCACACGGAGGGCATCCCAACCCTCGGCCTAGAGCCCACGCTTAAGTAATCGCCCATAATCAATGCCTCCTAGATATAGAAAGCCTTTTAACTTCTACGTTATCACGCCTTGACGTGATCACAGTTTTTACTTCACAAACTTGAACTATTTAAAATTTCGGGTGGTTGCTATAAATATTAGAAAATGTCTTAAATTAAACATTAAAATGAAAATACCTTTCTCATACAAAACTATTCATTATGATCTATTTCCTTATCATATTATCTAATTAGTCATGGTTAAAAACTGCTGTTTGTCCTAAAATTATATTTTTTATCCTAATTTATTAAAATATTGCTATTCGTGGGTAAATTCACCAGACATTTTTAAAAGTTTTATTTTATGAAATAAAAAATACTTTAAAACGTGCTATTAATCAGAGCATCCAAGCATGGTAACAGAAACGTTGCCGTAATCCACAAGAAACACAAATAACTCGCAAAAAGATTCGGATAACTAGATTTCATGTGAAGCTGGACGTTCATAGTCATTGCACTAAAGCGTAATTATGCGAAAATTCTCTCTACAAGCAACAGCTACAATAGGCGGTAGCTGTACTTTAAAAGAAAACCCATGAATTGAAAAATCAACAATAACAAGTGATTTATATATTTTTTAAATAAAATATTTCTTCAAAGAAATTCTGGTGGTTTTAAGTTTATTGAAATGAGATTTTTTTTCGTTCATTATTCTATCTTAACACTTTCAAAACGTCCCATTCTTAGGAAAAACAATAATAACTAAATACATCTTCCATCTCAGAATTATTTTAAATTCGGCCATATTTCATACAGATCCACTTTTGAAAATAATCAAGGCGATCGTTACGATTACCTTGAAGGAAGCCAGCTAAAGTGTGCGGCTCAAACAGAAGTGTGAATATGCTCTTCTGTTTTCTGTTTCAAGTGAAATATTTACTAAAAATATTTCACTTGAAACAGTATTCCGTGAATTCAGTGTATATTCTGTAAATTCAGTGACATTACTTTTTTTTTACATCTAGATCATTCAAGAATACACATACACTTTTAAAAAGAAAAAAAAAGTTTTTTCCTTAATATAATTTCTAGATGGCCACTATAAGCATGGTGAAAACAAATCGAAGTGTAGCAGTGGAATACAGAGAAATCTGCAGTGTACTAGCTGTAATTAGCAAAATAGTTTTAAAACTTGCAAGCATGGCAATTAAGCTTTTTTTAGCTTTTTTTAAAAGACAATTTTTAGGTATTTTTGTTGGATACATTTCAAAGCAAGAATTGTACGGCTATCTCTTTTTCCCCTTGAGGTATGAAGGGAAGCGTGAAAACAACCTTTTAGGTCCCCATCCCCGTCTCGGTACAAATATTTTAAAGCCTTTTATTAAATGACGCTTTGGGCACAAAAGCTATAAACTCCTAAAATTTCATATCTATATCTTCAGTAGATTTGGCTGAATGATGATCGTCAGTCAGTCAAGACATAATCCTTTATATACCTTCAGCCACTTTTTATCGGTAACTGAAAACGTCATTTAAAAATTCGTGTCCAGACTTCGGTGGCAGCCCAAAACGTTTTTTTCACGTTTATCTTCGTATCTCAGAGGGAAAAAGAGGTAGCCGTATAATTCTTAATGTAAAATGTAACTAATCGAAATACATACATACCTATTAATCATTTTCAGGTTTTTTTTTTAGAATTTGCATCCAAATGGAAGTAAGGCGCGAAAACGTTCTGTAACGTTAGGTTTACATTTCCCTACATATCTCAAAGAGAAAAAGAGATAGCCGTACAATTCTGGCTTTATAGTGTGACTAACAGAAATGCCTAAAATGTATTTTCAGGGTTTTTAAATATTTGGACCCAAATGGGGGTAAAGGACCAAAACGTTCTTTTCATATTTCCCTTCATATCCCAGTGTAAAAATCAGCTGTAAAATTCTTGTTTTAAAATGTAACTAACACAAATGCCTAAAAATTATTTTCGGGTTCTTTTAGAGTACAAAATTTTTTGCAGTTAGAGCACGGATGGACAGACTGACAATTGAAATCATGAGCATTTTTCAGCCTTGTTTGAAAATCATAACTGCTAATTCTTGGTATTCTACAGGAATATTTCCCACCACAATTTTTGAACAGTTCTGTTTTATATTAAAAATTTGGAATTTTAATTATCTCCAGGCTAACTTAAACAACTAGTAATAAAAGATCTTCGGACAAGATCGGTAGAGTTAGCAGCTATAGGAAGTCTTAACACAGTAAATTCATCAGCCATGGTTAAGGTATTACGATAATTTTATAACGAAAAAACCAGTCAACCCCGAAAATTGAGCATGTGTTAATGAAGAACCAGTTAACCACGAAAATTGAGCATGTGTTAACGAAAAACCCAGTCAATCACGAAAATTGAGCATGTGACTTTTTTAATCACCAGAACATATTTTTAGTTGAATTCCGTTTTCTATTAAAATAGTTGAATACTTAATGTGTCAAACGAAAACTATCCTTTAGTTTATACAGAGAATGTAGAGACTGACTCAGCATACAGTTGCGATAAATTATTGACTTACGGTGACCAAAATATTTATCTATAAACTAATTTTTTTTTATTTAAAAAAAACTTATTGTTAGCAAGTAAAAAAAAAGAGTAAGAAAACATGAAACAATTCCAGATTTTAAATACGCACTAAAGTGCTATATATTAAAAGCGTATCATAATTTATGCGTCGTCCCTCTTTTTCTTCCCTACTCTATTAAGTTGAAAAATGAATCATTATTCATGAGTGCGTCGTATTTTTCTTCTTTGTTCCATAAAACACATCTTTGGAAGCGAAATCTATCTCAAAATCGCCTACTAAAACTATTTTACAATCTCCGCCAAGTATATTCCAACTATACTTCACAATTAACATTGTTTCGAATGTGCATCATAATCCATGAGTGTGCCGTGTTTGACTTTCTTGGGTTGATTCCTACTTTAATGCCCGGACTCTCGCCTAGGTGGCAATAATTAAACATATGCAATTACCATTTTTTGTTTTTATGTGTCAACAGATAATTTAGAGTTAAAATGGCGATTAGGAAAACAACATGTAAATACAGCATTCCGTCATTTATTTATTTATTTTGGGTTACCAATCAATGTAGTTTTAATAATTAAGTATCTTCAAATTCCGTAACTGGTGCGTTTATCGCTAATTTTTTCACTTTAGTTTTTATCCAATTCTTTTGGGAGCGTTGACGCTTGTGCATAATTTCTAGATACCCATGCCTGCAAAGTGCGGCGATTTTTTAGGTTGGCGAAAGTGGGGGCGTTAAAATAGGAATCCACTCTTTCTTTTACCATAAAACACATCTTTCGAATCGAAATCTTTCTTAAAATCGTCTATTGAAATTGTTTTACAATCTCCACCAGGCATATTCCAACTATCCTCTACCATTTTAAATACTGTTTTGAATGGGAGTCATAATCCATGAGTGTGCTGTGTTTTCCTTCCTTGTTCAATAAAACACCTCTTCGGAATTGAAATCTGCATTAAAATCGTCTACCGAAACTGTTTTTTTTTTTTTTTTTTTTTTGTCGTTACTCTCTTACCTCACACACATATATGTATACTTGTGTAAGATAAGGACGTGAAGAATATACATTTGCTATGGCAAAAAATTTCTCAAGGGCGGGCTGATACTGACTCCCTATCCCTCCCCTTGGCTACGCCCCTGAGTGCGTCCGTGGTGGTAACCCCCCCCCCTCCCATGTCGGACTGGCTCCATCACTGTCTGGCGTACCGCGCGGATGTCGATCTAATGGTGTGGATTTTGACGCGATTTTCTCCATATGTAACGGGAATACTACTGTAGACACTTTTAGAATCTCTTAGAAAAGTCCACACCTAAGGCATATCCCCTGGCCGATAGCCCTCATGCAGATTTGCCTTAGCCACTAACTAAAATCTCGTCAGATTCAAGTACAAAAATGCTGTGTTGGAAAGTGTTTCATGATAGATACATTTGGAATAATTGATCTCTCCTGTTAATAATGTTCTTCCAGTTTTGCATTTTGTTTCCTATGCGTATGTGTGCATAGGTATATTTAAATTTGTAGCCTATTTTTTTTATATATATTTATAAAAACAGTTTAGCTATGGGCCCGCAGAAGCATAATTTTTTCCCCCTTACAAGTGTCTAACTTTCCGCGTTCACCTATTACATATATTTTTTAAACAACGTTCATTAAATTTTTCTAGCATTTAATACGTGATTTTTAGCCCCTCTCACACTCACTCACTCTTTTTTTTTTAATTATATTGATGACGAGGGATATCCAAATCACATGTAAAATTCAAATGCTCTTCTTTAACAAAATATAATCTCTGACTTATCTCTAGGCATATAACGCAAATAGTTAGCTATAAGAGTAGTTAGATGTATTTCCATTAAAATATTATAAACCTAATCTATCTCATGCTATTTAATTCTTTTTAACATTACTGATATTACTAAAATATTTTATTATTTCACTCTTTATTTATTTAATATTTAATTTTTACTTATTGTTCAACTTTTAACCCGAAATTCTGGCAACATATTTTTTCCTCTTCCATTGGCAACAGCCCCGTGGACGATTCATGTTTCATATTTAATGCATATGGCCATGTCGTCTCGTCTCTCTCCCCCCCCCCCCCCATGCTTGCTTTTTACTAGGATAGCCCCCCCCCCGTAGTTATACATTTAGCTTTCTTTGTGGTAAGTAACTGCAATGAAATCCTGTTATTTTGTTCTTCTTTTGGTAGTAAGTATTGCGTATGCGGGGCCTGATGAGCTTAACCGATGCTTAACTACCTTCATTATTCCAAACTGTATTTCATCTAGTCCACGTAATCTTTTTTTGGTTTCGCATATTCTGCTCTTTTTGGATATGTTGTTTAAGTATGAATGTTTCCCTAAATTAAAGCATGTATTCTTCCATGGATAATTAGAATTTTGTATCTGCTTGCTAAGTGGATGCTACATTGATTCGTAAGTTAAGCCTTTTTACTCATAACAGTTTATGGGCCTGCACACGCGTCATATCCCCCCCCCCCCTTACAACTGTTAACATTTTCGCGTCCAACTATTACTTTGATTTTTTTACACAACGTTCATGAAATTGTTCTAGTATTTAATGAGTGATGCAGTACATTCTGATTATTTTTATTTTCAGTCATAGATCCCCATCCCGATGCCATGACTATTAATCTGTTGAAAAATATTTAACACCAACAACATTCAATAATTCCTTAATTTCCCAATGAAACTCCCCGAAAAGATTCGTGCCTCCCCATGCCATCCAACGCTCTTCCAGGAAACGATTCTGGCATGGCAAACCGTCATTCCTTCCTACTTCACTCATTCGAATTTTTTGTAGGATCGCCTCTTTCCCTCGACACAGTATGAACCACTTAATTTTCCTTGCTACCTCACACATTCGAAGTTTTTGCACTGTTGCGTCATTTGAAGTCCCTCTTTGAACCACTTCAAAACTGATTGAGGTGTCTCGCACAATCCTCATTTTTCTGGCGATAGTTACCCAACTGACTGAAGTTTTGGTTTTCATGGAGCGCCGTAGCATAAAAGCTTTATCCTCCAGTGATGAGAAGTAGTAATCATCTGGATCTTTATTTTGGGGTGGGAGTTACCCAACACAATTCTATACGATCCTTTAACTAAAGGCAAATAAAGAAAAATAGTGGTACGTAATTTTTAATAAAAGCTTAAGAGTTGGTAGTTATGCACATGTTCAAACGATAACTGTGCGAGTGGGTTTTTTTCCCCTTCCTATGGGCGCGCACCTACTCATCAAGCATTTTGCCATATTTGGTTAGAATTTTAAATTGGTGCAGGTAACTGTAGTTCACGTGAAGTTTAACTCGCTTATCACTGTACAGTCGGACCAGCTTAAAAGATTATTGCGTTTAATGTAAGAGCTTTTCGATGTATCAAACAGCAGTCAGTTTGATCACGGATTATGGAATGTTCAGTTTATTAGAATAATTTTTCTTCGCAAAAATTTTCTATTCTATTAAGCTGGCTCTACTGAGTTTAGCAGTGTTTGCCTAACGCTATAAAGGGAGTTGAAGAAAGCCTAGAAATTTAATGGGTCACAAATACTTATGTTTCTAGTTGACCATAAAACGCAACTTGCAGAGTTATTAGGATAGGCATTTCGGGAGAGTTTTGATTTAGCTCGGCATCGAAGATGGCTTTCCCGATAACGCCACCCCCCCCCCTCAATAAAAAAAATCTTAATTTCCCATTTCTGCTGTTCTTTTTTTATTGATACAATCTAATATATGATTTTTTCTTCTTCTTTTAAATTAAAAGATCCTACAAGTCGACATGGATACCAACAACTCGACATGCATATGAGGTGTTTGAGAAGGATTTTATAAACAATTAAAACTTACCATCGTAGAATATATACTGAAATGTCAACGAATTAACTTTACCCTTTGTGCCGAGATATTTGAGACTTGTTCCATTTTTGCGAATAATAGATAAATTTCGCAAGTCCAATTCTTGAACAAGGTATGGTTTTTTAAAGTCATTATGTACTAAAATTGAAATGCAAAATTTAAATGTATTTGGTAATGTTATAGTATTTTAACGAGTTGAGGTTCAATACTAATGAATAAAGGCTGTGAAAAATAACTTCTAACTGATAGTGATGATGCCGTCCCAAAAAGGGACAAGGCGTAAACGGGTCAAGTATGGTCATATATCGAAAAAAATTATGAATGCCGTTAAATCGACAAGCTAACTGATATGAAAAATACGTGTTTTAAAATTTACTTAGTTTTAATGTTTACTTATATTTTTTCCGTGATACTTATTAATTAGTATTTAATATAAAACCTCGCTGTACTTTCCTGGTGCTGCATGATAAAACTTGACTCCAAAATTTCCCCTTTAAAGGATGGGAAGTTGCTTATTTATTGCAAATATATTAGTTTTTAAGTATACATCTAATTCCATGAAATTTATTTGATGCCTCTTGATAAATTTAGAACTCATTACGTCAAGATCAAAACATTCGGAATTATGTACTATACTCTCAGGAAATGTTCATTGTGAAACTTTCTTTTAAATATCTGGCTATGTAAAATTTCCTGTAGCATTTTGTTGGAATAACGTCCATGGTTATACCAGTAACAATAATTGCTCTAGCAGTTAATAGAGTACCGTTCAACTTGTGCCAAAAAAGGGATAAGGCAATGCATCAGATTAAGATCTTAACTTTAAAATTCTCTTTAACCCCGGTCGTAATGAGTTATTAACGTAGATGTGAAATCGGGAGGAAAAACCTAGTCCCATGTTTTTCTCAGCGAGATTTAATTTTGGAAGTTTATAAAAATAATGCATGAAATACGGAAAATACGTTTGAAAATAAGACCCCCCCCCAGAACCATCTCCATTTACGTAAATTTTATTTAGTCAAATTCCAGCAGAAACTGCATACCAGAAAGCATCCGATCCTATGACTAATGGATAGTTTTTCAAATGTAAATTTAGAAAGCCCGTAAAAGTTTTACGTAAACTTCCAATAAAAGTATTTTGTTAGAATGGGTGTACAATCTTTGGGGACTTCAATGGTAAATAATTTTCATGATGTAACTCAAGTACAATATTTTAAGTGTTTAGGACTAAACTTTTGACTCCTTCTGGATGAGCATTTTACCTAACATAGTAACATCACCTATTCTTTACAAAATAACATTAAAATCCGAAACTTTAATAGAAGTAACAACCAAAGAGGACAATATTTTCTTACGCAAACCATAAGAAAAGCCGTTGCAAGAGGGCTTAAGGAGATCGGGCCAGCTATCTCTGGCATTTGAAAATCAACTTTAATGTACGTTTCCCAAAAATTCTTAGAGATTTCAAGTCAGACATGCTTTACATACTTTAACACATCTTTTTTACGAAACAATAGATAAATTTATGATGTCAACTTCTTGAAAAAGGGATGATTTCTTTCAAAATCATTATGGTAACTGCTATAGTAATTATGAAGTAAAAATGAGGCTTTTAAAAATCATTAAAATTTCACTTCTGATAGAATTCTGTCTAAGCTAAATAATTCTCTGCACATCTTGAAACTGCCGTATTAAACTTTGTAAAAGGCATGTTATTCTAACAGTTTCCAAAATTATAATTCTAAATTTTTACAGCATAGTTTTATTTATGTTAAAAGCAGATAATTTAACATTGTGGATATGGAGGCTTACCCGGTCACCTTTAAACTATGCATCACGTACCTGAAAATGAATTTACATGAATATATCTAGTGTATTTCTACAATGACAAAAAGGTCCATGTTTTCAACATTTGAATTCAAACTTTGTCATTTTGATCAAAATTTCATAGGAAATACACAGATAGGAGCGCATAGCTGCCAACTCTGTTCCGATTTCATCGGAACATTTCTTACCACTAATTTTTATTTAGCAGTTTAATCTTAAAACATATCCAAATTTTTTATTTATTATAAAACTGTTAAAAAATAGTGGTAGAAAATGTTACGATAAAATCGGAACGGTTGGCAGCTATGGGAGCGCCATTTCAAATCTAGAAGCATCCTCAAGATTAGTATAAAATGTGAAAATCTTGGGTAAATGAAAATTTAATAGGTCCAAGTACCATATTCCCCACAATAAGATTGGCATTAATATTACGATTTCCTTCATGTGAACATGGTTAAAAAAATTGCATTAAACATAACATTCGATTTATGCCAAAAACTTGATACTGTTTAATGACCGATAAGAGAATCACTTTAAGACTGCGGTAATGTTGTGCATTTGTTTCAATACTGTTTACAAATTCTGCAAAATCATTAAAATACATGTTCAGTAACAAGTAAAAAGGAGGCTCCGAATCTATAAATTTATGTTTATTAAAAATTCATAGATTTGTACATAAATACAAATTAATAAAGGTTGCTTTAAATCAATACAGATTTCAGAAACAACTCGCGAAGTTGTGAAGGACAATTCACGAAAACCAAGACATCAGAATTATAAAGCAATGCAGGATCCGTATGCGTTTTTTATCTAGTTGATTTCATAAAATGATTTTTAGCCTTAGCAAAGTTCCTTCATTATGCTCCGTTATGTATAAGTGTTCGGAAATTACATCTTAAATGTATGGATTTTAATTCAATATTTGAGAAATGAAACGAATAGAGCTTTAGTTTGCAAAAAATGCGAAAGTAAAATTTCTAAAGTTATTATTGATGAATATAAAAAAAATTGTCTTAACCTGCATTGCTACTCCGAATCTTGATTTTGTCAATGTTTTTCAAAAACCCTACATAATAAAACCCTACAAATATGAATTTTTCTATGATATAGCAACAGATTGAAGACATTACATTTGTTCGTAACCGTTTGTCGTTTTTAAAGCAGTGATCTTCTTAACACATTTTAACACAAGCTTTAAAATGTGACTACGCGGTAAACCATGACAACAATAAGCAGTCAATTATGAATAGACATCTGTTCTTCAGTTAATAAAGTTTTACAGTAATACATTATGAAGAAATTCAATGCTCAAACAAAAAATGCTGTTTACAATCGTGTTACTAAATATTCCTTCACTAACAAAGTAACTTACAGACAATATAAACCTGTAATGTATATAAAGTTCGTATACGTATAAAGTAGAACACTTAGAAAAAATTCATTAACAGCAAATGTGATAAATATATACAAGTCTTTAAACTTAGAAATTATGACAACCAAGGATTACGACTTTCATTTACATTAAGTCATTAGCTGTAAGCAAAGGACAATTACCAGAATACAAAAACTGCACTCCAAACAATTCATTTAAGATACAACCATTGTTTCATGCGAGCTTGCACTTTAACGTTACAGTAGTACAAAACCAGAAAAAAATATTTAAAGTTGTGGCCACAACAATAATTACAACAACAATAATTTTAAGTACTTTGAATAATTCATATACTATACAAAATTCTTTGGATTTACAAATGTACGTTAAAAAAATTGATAAAATCCAATATTTTTAAGGCAGTTGACACAACTTACTTGCAATCATGAACACAACTATCAGTTATTACAGTCAGCGATATAATAAATTTAGCATTACTACATCGAATCAACTTTATCTAGGTAAACTTTGCAATTAAATGTTCGTGCACTAATTGGTTAACAAGGAACCTTCATTTCAATATAGTTTCACTGCACTACAATTTTTATTTTGACAAAATCTTAAAATAAGAGCATACATATCTAAAAACTACACAAGATCATTACTGTAGCATTGTTTAAACATTTTGAAGTCATTGACAATGTATATAGACTGATCTGGTATTCAATCTCACTGTATTATATATAACTAGATAACTTCAATTGAAACAATAAACTGTTTTATACAGAATCAAAGCTTTAAATCAACCAAACTTAAAAACTTTTTACAATCAACACCAGGTAAATATTTAACGAATATGCATTACTGAAACTATGAATAAAGTGTTGTATAAAACTACACTTTGAAAATTTAATTGGATGGAAAATAAAGCCAAAATTACATATATTTCATGAAAAAAAATAATCGGAAATCATCCATAAATATACAGTCTACAATATTCAAATATTGTCTAAAACAAATATATTTTTATCACATTTTGCAATGGATATCACTTAAAAAGCATAAACTTTCATTGCTACTGGAAATACTTTTTTTAACTGCAAAACTTGTACGTAATTTTAAGATATACATTGAAATAAAAATTTCAAGAATAATAGTGAGATATTTTAGCTCTAAGTGCTAGTTACTGGACTGTGTTCATTTCTTTAAAATTATTTAAAGAATGCATAATCTGTTCACGAAAGAAGATTATATAAGATCGTAGATTCAAACTTTTATGTGATCTTAGTGTACAGCTATTCGAATTAAACCCGAATGTAAATCAGTAAAATCCTTTTCATAACCATGAAAGTAAATTTACACTTACTCTTTTGTTTATGAAACTATTTCAATGACTGGATTTCAGATAAACAGATACTTTCCTTTAAAAGTAAGATGTCAAAATTAACCCATTTGTGCCCAGATAATTTTGCGACTTTCTTCGATATTTGCCAATACCAGCAATAATGGATAAATTTCTGATGTCAACTTCTTGAACATGGGACGATTTCTTTTGAACTCATTATGTATAAAAAATTAGATGTCAACATCCTACTTGTTCATGTTAATATATGTTGTGGCGTTGAGGTTCAGTACTCGTGTATAAAGGCTACGAAAAATAAACAATGTTTTCGACTGATAGCGAAAATGCCGTATCAAAAAAAGGGACACCAGGCATAAATGGGTTAATATCTTTGCATGATGTTTTGATCGCAGTGATACAAGACTTTCTACATTTTAAATATTAGAAATTTGTGCTTCCATGTAGTTTTGTTAAGGCTAGACACATTAAAACTATTTACTGAAGTGGAATACCTTTGGTGGAAGACAAAGGATTCTAACTTATATTCATGCTACACATGGAGAAAACTTAATTCAGACCGTTAGATCAGCACCGCGCAGTGAGCCACAGCACTGGGCATCTACATTTCTACTTTTAACCATTGTTCAGTGTCTTAACTCCTCGGATATTCGTCGGCTCTTGTGTTTTCACTGGACAGTAAATCAAAAAGACTAAATGGCGCTAAGAAATTTAGTTATCAAATAAAATATCGCTTCACTAGCATTAAATTCAACTTCATTGATTGCTTAAATATACTAAATCTTGTTTGAATTAAAATGAAACCAGTGCAAATTCATACAAGTGAACTGCATTAGCTTTAAATGCAGTTAGATTCTGCATGGGAAACATTAAAATATTTTTAAAAATATTCATAATATTTAAATTGCAACAAAAATGTACTGTATAACTTTACCTTATTCGTTATGTTCCACTTGGCATATGTACTTTAATAGAGCAGTTTATGTCTGTAAGGCTATACACGTGACGTGGGACCGGAACTTATTGGAGGAGGCCGATATTCTTGCTAAGTATCTTGGTCATGGTAAAATATTTTGTGGACTTGAGGTTCAATACTTGTGTATAAAGGCTACGAAAAATAAACAATGTTTTCGACTGATAGCGAAAATGCCGTACCAAAGAAAGGGACAGAAGGCATAAATGGGTCAATATATTTGCATGATGTTTTTATCGCAGTGATATAAGACTTTCTACATTTTAAATATTAGAAATTTGTGCTTCCATGTTGTTTTGTTAAGGCAAGGCACATTGAAACCAGTATTTACTGAAGAGGAACACCTTTGGTGGAAGACAAATGATTTCAACTCTTATTCATGCTACATATGAAGAAAAATTTAAATTCTGACAGAACAGCGCACCGCGTAGTGAGCCACAACATTCTACTTTTTACCATTGTTCAGTGTCTTATCCACTCAGCCATTCGTGGGCTCTTGTGTTTGGGTTTTCACTGGACAGTAAATCAAGAAAACTAAATTTCTTACTGCCGTTAAGTCTCAAATAAAATATCGTTTCACTAGCATTAAATTCAACTTCTTAAATGCTTAAATCAACTAAATCTTGTTTCAATAAAATTCGAACCAGTGCAAATTCCAAAAGGTGAACTGCATTAACTTTCCTATGTAGAATATAACTACATTAAAACATTAAAATATTTTTAAAAAATTAGTCAAAATTTAGATTGAAATTGCAGCAAAAATGTACTGTATAACTTTACCTTATTCGTTATGTTCCAATTGGCATATGTACTTTAACAGAGCAGTTTACCTCCGTAAGACTATACATACGTGAGACCGGAACTCCTTGGAGGAGGGTGATATTATTGCTAAGTACATGCCATGTGCGCATCTCGCGTCCATATGAATAAATTTCTAGTAAAGAACAAACATTTGCATGCACTGTTTAATGTATGACTAACAGGGACTAGCTTTTAGCAGACTATTCTGTATAAATAATTATCTTAAATTAACATTGAATATCTATAGTTAATTTTAACCCCTTTTTAATGTAAGCAGCTCTAATTTTCAATTTTTCAGAAGTCCTTTTAGAAGCAAGCGTTTTCCAGCAGAATAGTTTAATTAATAAATTTCTAAACCTCTACTACATCCTAAAACTCAAAATTTCAGAATATTAAGACAACTCCACAGCAGTAAACTTTCATGTAGAGAACAATTTTCCAAAAGCTATTTTCCAATACTCGCCAGTAATAGCAAACTTCCTAGGATATCTCACATTTAAAGTCGGCATTAATAGTAGAGTCGACACAACCCAAATATAATTTATAGCCTCTAAAAACGCAATGATTTAACAGACTCAGCAATTCGATCTTTCGACGAGGTAGGGATATAGAAAATACCGAACTTAAAAACTGCGAACTACAGACCTTTCTGAGAATCGCCAAGAGCAAGCAATTTCAATTTACACAGTAACGTTGAAGATCGGTCAGTAACAAGGCAAAGCAATAACCGATATTTCAAACTATCCAAGTATCCTACCCACACAGCCCTTCCATTTTTGGATCTTCTCTGCAACATAATTTCGAATACATTTTCCACATCCTTATGCCCTATTCAAGTCTTTAAGGAACTTATCCGTCTCAATAGGCGTTCTCCCTCCAATACCAGAAAGAGATTAAACAGACTACATGCCACCAACAAAATTTAGCCACCTACTCAAAACAACTTACGATGAACACTAAACTTATCAGTCCAAGTAATAACCAATTCAACTTGCTTCCACGTCAATCTAGTAGAACTTTTAAAAACACATTTTAAGAAAAATATCTTGTCCAAATATTTACACGTTGCATGATCATTTACGCAAGCAATGAAATTTAAAATATAAAAACCTCAAAAGAACACTTAACAAAATCATAAAGAGCAATTTACAAAAATATGTCTACTGCAAAGGTGCAAATCTAAAATTTTGTGTAATAACGCTGGTAGTCTATATGGTCCAAACTGCAAAATAGCTTTAAAAAATACCCAATTAAAGTGGAAATTGACGCATAAAACTTACATACCTCAAAACTACCACTGCTAAAATATCGAACTGCACTCTTTTTTGGCAAGTTTTAAACTGCAATTAAAGCAATAACAAAACAATGTCGGATTATTAACAGCTTTGAGTTTCTACATTCTCATTCCTCAGTTAAGCTCGGGAAGACTTGTATAGTTTTAATGGAATACTCATCCTTATCCGACTATTACGACATTCCCCACTCCCACCAGCTTACATGCTGTAGAACTAGAAATTCTGTAGGTTCCAAAAGCTAGTTATTTCAATTTCAAACTAGAAAACTTTCAATAAATTCATTTTTTAATTTGAAGAAATTTACTCATTGACTAGTATGCGACATAATACTCTTATGTTCTTGATTCATGTAACTTTAAAGACATAATTAAAGAATCAGACATGAAAGATAATTTAATACTCTGCATATGTTAATTTATAACTAAGCAATGAATAGCATTTCACGTGTACAACTGCTAAATTCAGAGCTTCTTTTATCAATGATTTTATTAAACATTTCCGTAGTTTTGCAGTGCCTCATATTTACAACACTGAAGTCTTAGAAGCTGAAAAACGTCTCCAAGTGCCGCATAGTTTAATGTTATACAACATTATGAATGTAAGGCTGTAGGAACGTTAAAATAAAAACAGCTATTACTAAAAATTTTGGAGCTGGAAAATCTGGTTTTCTGAAAATTTTGAAAATTAATACTGAAATTTAATGGAATGCATACATCTACCTTTTTCTCCATATCTTTGTTTCTCGACTTCATTTGCTTGTTCTTGTATATCCAGATCAGAATTAAGTTGGTAATCGCGATTATCAAAATATACCTACAAGAAACTGCCTTTAAAACAATAATAAAACTTCCATTTTACTTTCAGCATAAAGCTAAAACTTTTTTTCGCAATCTAAGCCGGTTCCGATATGCGCGAGCTGTGCACCGCATTGGGCAAGGAAAATCCATCTATCCTTATCAATTTTATATAAGGAAAGTGAAGCAGTACCGGCCTTTGTCAACGCTAGAGATTATGAGAATCTAATAGTGCTGTGGTACCGTGCATGCTAAAAGTAGTTAGTGCTAAAATCTCTCAAATGTCCTCTATGTTCAAACAATCTCTGGGGTGTGTTGGACATCCACCAGAGGTACAAATACTAGGTCTCTCATCTGGAATGTGTTCCAAATTAGGCTACTTGCAGGGTTAAGGCAATGTTGGCCTACCTTCTAGGCATCCGCATAATGAAAATGGCCAACATCCGCAGCTGAAACAATGGTTAAGCCCATAGTTTGAACTTGTTGCAAATTTATTGTTTTGGGACTAAACATTGGGATTATAATTTTGAATTTTTAGAATATTATTCAACGCCATTTAGCAGACAAACACATTTCTTCAATTCTTCGACTAATAATTTTAAGTTTTGTAAGTTATACACATACGTACTTGCAGACGTCACCACAAAATTAGTTGACGTGGATTCATAGTAGGTAGAATAGATCGTACGCGCATGTATAATACATATGTACAGTGAAACTTCACTCAGAAACTTGTTAAACTTGTGAATCGCCAAATTCATTTTTCGTGCAAAAAAAATGACACCAAAATTCTTACGATTACATTACATCTTAAGTGATAAAATTTATATTTTCCCTTTTGAAGGGGAGGGGGACGCTGATGTTACCTTTCCCATGCACTTACATATTTAAGTCATTACTATCATTAAGACTACGTCCGATAATTAAAGTTATTCAAAATAGTTTTTCCAAGATTAAAGTTACCAAGTCAGCACTTTATTATAAACTGCTAAAATAGTTACATGGTACCTCAAAAATCCTTTAAAAGTCCTTAAGTATAAAACTTAGATGCACGTTTCCTTTCCGAGAAAAGTAATAGTTTATTTCTTGACAAATTTTGCCGTTGTTTTGGAACGGACAAAGAATCCTCTTAACATGAAATTTAATTTTCATGTTAGAAATTGTTACAATGTTAGTTCATAATTATTAGAGATTAAATATGCTGTTAATAAACACTGTTAACATCATCTATCTACGAACTATGCATAAACTATTTCATAACTAACTATACTACAATTTTATGTAGAATACTAAACTAATCTTAGTAACTAACATTAACTTATACTATATTGAACAGAATGGGTGGCCAAATCCATTCCAATTTTAAATAATTCTTAAAAATTAAACACATTTTTGGTTTAAAAGTAGCGTTATTGCACAAAATTAAATTTCATGTTAAGAGAAATGAATATGGGAAAAAATAAGCACATCGAAAAAAACAGACCAAAGTGCTAAGCAAAGGAAACTGCTCAAAGTTTTGGTGCTTTACGCTTTTGACCTCCCCCTTCCTCCATAAAAACTCCCAGGTGCTGGATTGAGGAATTTTGGTACTAAGGAAAGAATGGTTTTCGACGTTTTTCACGACATTAAAGGGAAATCATTAATCTGAAAATTGATATTCTTAAATGACGTACTTAGGAAGTACACTTATAGTGTATTTAATGACTAAGAGCACTACTATTATCTGAAGTCTGAAACTTGTGCAGCACCTACGATTAACTACAGCACTGCAGAAATCTGATTACATAGTACTGTTTTAGCGAAAAGGTAAACTAATCATACAGTGCTTTTCGAAGGAAACCACTCTATATAATACGGAACCTTACCTTGATCGCAATCCAACCTTAAAAAGCCCCATGATCAAATCAAAATTTGTTTGATAAGCATTTAACTGATCACAATAGACCGTCTTCCTCCCCCCATTTCTCCCGATTTTCTAACTAACTTCGCCATTTGCAATCGCGGCATTCCCTTTAAACATCGTTACCACTGCCTTCTGGCAACTATAGAGCAGGGCCAGGAAACTTTGAAATGCTGGTTACGGGTAATTATCTACTCTAGGAATCTAGGCCGGGGGCGGGATTTCCCTCCGTTGGGGGTCTTTTTAAGGGAACCAAACCCGTATTTACGTTAAGTTTCGGAGAAGACCACGGAAAAATCCGAACTGTTAGGTCGGCGGACGCGACCTGGTTTTGAACAAGGCACCTTCCGTCTCCCAGTTCAAAGCGCTACGCCACTGGTCGGGCAAGAATCGCCCTATGAGATGAAGAGCGGCTACCATTTTAATGAGCCTCTGAATTAATTCTGGGTCTCTGAGCCTCTGAATTAATTCGGGGTCTTATTTTGACTCCATTCCAGATGAGAGATCTAACACTTGAGTATCGAGTCGCTGAGTTATCGTTTGAGCAGTGAGGACATTGGAGCTACCGCAGATTTGACGTGCACCAGCTTCCTTCAGCTTGCACGGTTCCACAGCATCCCAGCTGTGAGAGGTCTTCACCCTCTCAATTCAGAACTGCTTCACCTTCCGTGTTCTTATGGGAACAAAGTAAAAGATTAGTTTTAAATGTCGCGCAGTGACCTACTTAATTTGGAGTAAATAGAGCTAAGACCAAAAAGATTAAGTCGTTCAGTACGACCCTGGAAAAGAACTGTCCAACTAATAGTATGAATATATTGTTCAACGTATTGACACTAGATGCAAGAATGACAAAAGGAAACTTCTCACGTCCACAATGTGTATTACTAAAAAAACTTACTCTAGGAAATTTGCTTATAGAACAGCCTTTTTGCAGAATTTTACTATGTGACTGAAGTCAAATGAGTGTCATTGCCTGTGCTTGAAAGCCTCAATTAGGACACTTAACTGAGTACAATTTTTCCGTCAATTAACTAGCTTCACTCACCACTAAGGCCACACAGTGGACTGGAAATAAAATTGAGAGTGTCGGTTGCTTTTATAGATTTGCACTTTGAAGCCATTCTGAATTTAGGAAAAATTGCTTCAGCGAAATAAGAACCCAAAAGTAGCTAGTTAGAGTTTTAAATATCTAATCATTAACAATAAACTTCGAATATGGAAAATTAATTGCCAAATTAAAGTTTTATTTTACGTTAATTTATGGACAAGGAAATCTCTCATAATACTGAATATTTCTACACTAAACATGTTAGATGTATGCATGTTGATAATCTAAATTTAGATGTTTATTGTAGAATAAGCCATTTGCAGAACATTACAAATTGATTTATCAGAAGATAAAATATTGGAAAAAGAATTTAGATAATCATTTAGTATTTTTGTTTGGGAGGGATGTGTACATTCGACCATGCAAACAAGCTTCGATGTTTTAAATAAGTACTTTAAAATGTTTTAATGCGTTTCTAGCATTAATTTGCGTACTTTATAAGTTTTGTTAAGGCAAACCTACACGTGGGGTATCCACGTATAAGAAGACTACCTTGGTTGGTGGAAATTTTTAAATATTAACGCGCATTTGCGTTACATCGAGAAAACTACCCAGATCTCTGACCATTAGAACGACAGCCGTGTGACAGGCCAGAAACCTTGTCCTGCACATTTAAGCCATCCTTAAATGATGAAGATCTCATCGACTCCTCACTTGGTTAATACTATTTTTTTTTACCACGCGACATATGTATAGAATTTACAATTGTTAAATTATAGTCGATTGAAATAGCATTACATACCTTTTAACTGGAATGATAGGAAACTTAATTACCTTCCTCATCAGATTCTGTCCATCCTACTTCCCTTTTAGATCTTTAGTTGCAAGACTCACATCTGAAAAACTTAAGCATATCGTTACATTTCACATATAGTCATGCTATTTATTCACAAGTCGACATAGGCTTATCTAAGTAGAAACCTGAAATTTTACGACATGCACATACCCTATTTACCGCTAAAGTTAGTACTGACCGACCTACACACATTTAGGTTCGACTTCATCTCATCAGCAAAATCA
Source organism: Cheiracanthium punctorium (assembly GCA_038373885.1). Classification (NCBI taxonomy): domain Eukaryota; kingdom Metazoa; phylum Arthropoda; class Arachnida; order Araneae; family Cheiracanthiidae; genus Cheiracanthium; species Cheiracanthium punctorium. The sequence goes on along the minus strand of JAWZYV010015005.1, from coordinate 1,018,455 downwards.
TGTCTGTAAAATCTCAAAAATTCAAAATTTCATTAAAGGCACACATTTAACCATATTTCATATTAGAGATAGCTTATGCATTTTAAATATTTCTGCATATTACTAATATTTAATTTGTTATACGTTGAGTGTGTTAAGGCCAAGCTACAAGAGGATTGTCCTAGGGAGGGGCTGCATTGAACCAACGATTTCTGGGCATGTTAAACTGGAGAAAACCTCCAAAAACTTCGAAAAGTTATGTTGACAGCAGACAGCGGGCAAGAATTACGGACGTTCAGACTTCAGTCATCTACTTATATGCTCGGTGTCTTATTCAGGTGGACACTAGAACTTATTTGTTTATTCACTGATCCATGTTTATCCCCAAGACCTGAACTTTTCTTTTGACAAGCTCCCACAAAGAGTTTTTGAATGTAATATAAAATTCATATTTTACTTTAGCGGATAAGTTTTTTGAATAACATACGGCTCAAAAAATTTAGTTTTCTTTTTTTTTTACCCGATTCATCTCTTATGAAGACTAAGATTTTATATATGAAACCGACTTGGGAAATATGAGTTACACTCCAGTACTTGTGTAGAAGTCACCTAGCATTTGTGTTGGTCGGGGATTAAAGGATTAGACACATTAGTAAAAACAGCAGTAGATATCTTTGAAACGATTCGACTGTAAAGTTTCGAGACTAAACTATTTTTTTTTTAATTTATACTCTTCAAAATGCATGTCAATGATACTTAGGAACGCAAAATTAAAACCTCACGGATGTCATGCAAATTGTCTAATAAGATAGATTTCTAAATTAAAACCAAAACAATGAGAACTGACGTTTCTGTCAATAGTGGTGGGGGAGGTTCCACCCTCCCCAAACAAACTCAAAGGTTTGTACGAAATAGAGAATGAAGCTGATTAAATACTACTTTTTCAAAAGGCAAGTCTTACTTTAAGCGAATTTTATTTCTCAAACTACCTATGGAGAGAAATAATGTCAGTTAATGTAAAAACATAGATGCAAAAATAAAATTTAGATAATTTTGGTTTGGGTTCAATCCCGAAGGAAGGGGGAGAGGGTTATGAGGTGTTGCAATATTCCGGGTCGTCACCCAGAAATTGTCACACAGAATAACAGATCGTCACCTGCATTCCCACGCGGTTAGTCCCCTCACCCTTCATATATCTCTACCCTTTAATGGATACTTAATAGCAAAAGTAAATTAAGCCAAAAATGAAGAAATTCAGACTTATTTCTCCCCAATACGATAGCCACTGTTGTAATATTAAAACGCGCATTCTGATGCATATAAAGAGGTACTGAAGATTCACTATGCTACTGTTCACCGATAATAAACTGTTACTGAAGCTTTACAACTATTGCTACGTCATATTCATTTTTTATTATAACATTTTCGAGTCAGCTGCTTCACGAAGAATTCATTTCCTTATATAGAGTAGAAACCAGTTTTCAATATACCAGACTAACCTTATGCTCTCGTGTCTTAATGGTACATCATCCGAGGTAGATAAGCTAACTAAAAGCTCTACGAATGTACTTCCTATAACTATTAATTTCAACCCTCTTGAGTTCACACTTTTCAATTGCTCCAATAAAAACTGCCAAAAATTACCGTCTCGTACATTCTTCAAACATACCCTTACTGAATTGAGATAGCGCACCTTTGAAATCCAGCGAATGCCACTGGCTTTGACTTATGTTTTGCCAGCATACCTTTGTAATCAACTATAGTACATGTCCACAGAATAATAAAAATTCTAAGTGAGACGACAAATGTATACTTTGATTTGAAAAACTTTGAAAAACAGAAGACCAAACTCTATTCCCAGCAAGCAAGTATTCTTGGATATGTTGAAATAGACAAAAAGTCATCCGGATGAAACCATGCTAATTGAGAAGACGCGGGGATTTTGTGCGCAAGTTAAAATTCAATAGTCCATTGCAGACCATGGTACGTTCACAGAAATATGAACGTTTAAAAGGACATGTTGTGCCTTTACAGAAGTTTCCGTTATACCCGAAACAATCAGTACTTCTAATGAATAATTCGCGATTTACAGTTTTGACAACAATACGTAACAGTTGTCCTCAATGAACTGTGCTTAAGGCAGACTAAAACGAAGCTCTTAGAAGGCAAATACCTTTGCCAGGAACTTAAGGGTTCTAATGCGTATTTACGAAACATATCTGGAGTAAACCGCCCAAAACTCCAAACTGTAGGTTCGACAGCCGCACTAGAAGGCAAACCATTTGACAGTCACACGTAAGGCATCTATCAATATTTAGTTCCTCATCCCCTTGACCGTTGGTCTGCCTTACATTGATTAAAATTGTGGCTTACTTATTGTAGTCTTAAATTTCCTTTTTTATACGAAAAATAAAAGTATCCGACAATTCGCTCTACAGCTACTCGAAAATTCTCAACTCGTGGTCTTTCACTAATAAACTTCAGTGAACGCAGCACCTCCCAAAGCATTACATTCCGAAGGGCCTTTATAAAAGTCGTGATTCGACGATTCTAAAATCACTGGAAAACCTGAAGCAGTAGTCATTCAACAAAAAATTCATTAGGTAGTTATTTTTACAATAGCTACCGGAAAGATCCTCAAACAGCAGTCGTTCATTTCTAACCAACGTCAAGCTCCTTAGAGTTATTTAGAGAACGAATAGCAAATAGAAAATAGCACTTTTCGTCATGTTTTCGGGGTAATTTACTCTAGAAAAGCATACATACCAACTGGAACATACCTTACGCAGTCAGCGTACGATATGCATATTTCGTTTGGCTTTTAATAGCGTAAAGAATCTATTAAACATGCAACGTTTAAAAGTAAATTGTATATATTTAAATTATTAAACTTATTCATTAACATTTTATCTAAACATTAAAAAGTTCTTAAATACAAAACATTCGCCTAAATTATAATTATAAATGCTATGTATTAGCTTTCAGAAAATTGAAGATTTAATTGTTGAGGAAACAAACTTTGAAACAGTAAAAAGCTGTTGAAATGGTAATGGTAAATTTAAATGTTCATTTACTTGAACAGTTTGTATTATGTGAAATGCAAAATATTTTTAATGTATAATGAAATTTAAAGAAATTTTTTAATAGGACATGTATAAAGACATTCAATTAAACGTCACTTTCTCTTAGAAATAGCTTTTGCAAACTATTTTATACAACATGTTTTAAAAATATAAAATTTTTTTAGCAAGCAATTAGATATATTCATAAACGAGTGAACTGAATATTAGCATTGTACTACGATATAAAGTAACATTTAATAAATGTAGCCCCCCCCCCGCTACCTTGAAAGACACCACTACCAAACATTCACTTTGACACTATTAAATTCATCTTTAAAGCTGTCCACGGGTTTTCATACAAGGAAAACTTCATCTAAAGAAATCATTCACCTACATCATAATACATTTAGCATGATCAAATTTAATGCCCGACATTAAATGATATTTTATGTATTTACCAACAAAACATTCAAGTTATACAACCTCATTCATTGATTTATCCCTGTTAAAGATAGTTATATAAAAAATACATAAATGCAGCAAGTGCATTAAAAAGATCTTAATACTTTCAATAAAACATATTAACAATTTGGAAGCAACTCAATGATCTTAAGCAGCAAATTTTGCCTGTCGTATAGTAACATTGTACATTTTTCAAGTTGAAAAACAAAATGTTGCTGAAGAGAAGGTCTAAAAAGTTATACGACTATATTAAAATGCGTATTATCCGCGTAATATAGTACGTACATCACTTGTCTCACCATATTACTGGTACATAATTCACTACATTACAGCTCTTAACGCAAAAAGGTTTAACTACTCGCATCGACAACTGCGAATCCTAATGGCCTGTGTTCCAATATGAAACACAGTACTCGGCATTCCCCAAACCCGTCAAACTAGTGACGAAGAGTCATTTTCCTTTATAGTAGCATCGCACGAGTTAAGTTGAGAAGGGAAAAAAACGCTATTACTAGGAGGTGCGTACACGATGTCATTTTTGAGCAAATCGAGTTACCTCGGGAAAAACTCAACCTCCTCATGATGTCCAACTTGAACCACTCGAGGAGATAAACTAGGGATCTAATCTCGCATACTCGGTTAACCGAAGGCTCGGTTGCGTGAAGTCACAGGGAATACCTCCGAGCAACATCATCCAATCAAATTTCCTTGCAGGGTTCGGTTGACGTCAATATGACGTCAGGGAACCGAACCTTCGGTTAAACCAGTGTGCAAGATTCAGGCCCTAGGTGTTCATTCTTCCAATCTGAGTAACTCGAGTACTACTAGTACTCACCAAAGATTTTCCTTGGGAAGTTAGAGGAGATAGGTCATATCATCTTTACATGTTGTTTCCGTTCTCTCCGCTGCTGTTTTCGTTCGGAACTACTCAAATAATATACACAATGTCATCTTCCCGGAGTAGCTGCGTTTTACTTTAAGATTTACTCAAAACTGGCAGTCTGAGTCTGAACACACCCAGTAGGCGTTGATTCACAGATTTATTTATTTATTTATTTATTTTTGTGAGCAGGCGGGGAGCTGATGGCTTGGATGCTAAAGGGCTGCCTTTCTCAGCACTAATCGCTTCAGCGTACGTGTTTAAATTTCCTTTCTTTCAACAAAACCTGTTTTTGTGTTGTCTACTTAATTCAATGAGGATTTATGAGCGGAAGGCCTTGGAACCAAGCACACAAATCCGAAAACAAACGTTCGCAATACAACACCAAAAAGTAGGTGCGGGGCAGCGTTCATCATTCCTACCCTACAACGTTCAAAGAAAATTTGGACCACGTTATACACTCATCATTTTCTAAGAACAGGCCCGGTAGAAGGTTTACGATGGGCCCTGTTCAGCCACCCTGTTGCTGGAAGTCAATTAGAGCAATGGCACGGATGCTTTTTCTCAGAGTGTGAATTGCTGCATGGACTTGGATATAGGACGAGCACAAACGTATTCCAAAAAAAAAAAAAAAATTAAACGTTATTCGACTGTAAGATCGCGCTGTGAATCGCAATCATTATGGGCTCTATTCTGTCAAGTTCGTTTAAGCGAACGTTTGGATGTGTGACACCAAATTGAAGCTATTCGCAACCTGCTAACGTATGTTGTTATTCTGCAAAAGTATGGTAGAGCTTTAGGTGCAGATTCTCTCCGTACCGAATGTTTACATTCACGCATACGTTTCGAATTATGTCAGAAATCCAAATGTTCGCTTAAACGAACATGGCAGAACAGACCTCTAAATTTATGCTGTACATTGCTCTATGATGGGTCGCTAGGGGACTCTTATCTAGTTTAATCATCAAAAGGGGGTTGAGTATTTTCCTTTGAGAAAATGACGCTATTTTTCTCGTCTATTGCTTGTCGATAACAGTTCTATGTCCAAGTCTGTGGGCCACTGGAACAGTCTATTCAATTGTTCTATATCAACACTCAAACTGTAACTAAGACAGCCACTTAGTTGTAAAAGCCTCGATATTTCTGTATTGTGTTTGCCCTCTCGGATTAATAGAGGTATAAGCAGGCTTCATTTATCTTAACAGAAACCTCAAGAATTTCGTAAAAACGGAACGAAAGCTCCCTCAATTTCCGAATTCTTCTAGTTTTTGCAAATGTTTTGTGAAATGTATATTTCCGACATCCATTTAAGGAAGAACTCATGAATTTCCCAATAACTATCCATCAAGGAAGGGTGCATTCGTAAACGACAACTCGTTGCACGAATTTTGAAAAGAAACCTGGAATGCGTATGTTTAGTGCTATCAGTTTCTTTTGCCTTTACTAACAACTTTAATTTATTTAGTTCGTCGCCTAGGAGACGAGTTTACAATTCGTGCCTGTTATTATTTTTCACGAGGAGAGTTTTTAGAACATACTCAATGTAAAATCAGCAGGATTATTAAAAGAAAGAATGATCATAATTGAAGTGCGCAGATCAAAATTTAGAAATTTCCATTTTTTCAAGCGTATTTAACAAGAGAAGTTAAAGTTTCGCTAATAACGGTTTAAATCAACTTCAATCTCAACACTAAAATATGCATTTTTTAATTTACTAAACAGAAAAATACAAGAAAATTATTACCTTTGAAAAATTACGTACTTTTGTTGCAGTTTCTAACGTATGTATGAATTTCCACCTAAAAAAAAAATATATATATATATATTTGTAGCTTCAGCAAACGTAAAATACTTTTCGTAAAAACATACTTCTCCATAACAACGGACGCCATTTCAAAACAACAACCACATGCAGCACGTGTATTTTCTCAACAACTGGATGAACCTGCCTCGTTCTCAGTTTACTTAGTTTGAAACTAACCGCACTCTGTTTTGTATATGAAAGCTGTAGTTTATTGGATTCCTTTGCGAACCAAACACCTTAGACGGAAACTCGTTGTACGAGTGTAACTTGTTTCGCGTTTACGAATGCAGCTGAAGTTTAACAATTGAAACATAATTTTTCTCGCTTTAGCATTTCTTAAAAATAACGTACATTAAGGGGACCGGCGGTTTGGAAGTTAAGGGTCTGTCATTCCACGCTAACGGCCTCTTACATGCCAATGCAGTTCTCTAGATTGAGCTTATGACGAGAGAAAACTTGTTTCCTCCATACGTAGCCATACTAGTTGCATACGGATGCGCAGAGTGTAACATGAATTATAATGGTATTTTCAATTATTTTAAAACAATCTATATTTTAAAAACTACTCTTATCAAAGAATTATACCTCGAACTATTTATTTTTCTAAAGTAATACAACAAGCGTTCTACTTTACATCGACGGCAACCATGATAGTGGAAGAAATGGGATATGTTTTTGGCATCAGAAAGCGCATGATTACGAATATATGATAAGCGATCTAGGTATTCCTAAATCTATGAAAATTTCCTTTCGTGTGCTTGTAAAAACTTTCATTGCGGTGTCCTCTTTACTCGACTAGGATTCGTAAGCGGATTTTTGAAACTGTACACACAAGTCCGAAAATAAATGTTGCAAAACAACAATAACAAAAGTACATGATGGATCTAGATGGAACGGATCTAGATGGAACTGTTAAAAATCCTTTGATCTTTGATAAGTAACCATGAGGTAAAACAATCAGTAATTGCCTAAAAGATGCAGACCTCACTGATCATACAGACAACATAAATTGTGAAAATGTATATGCGACCTTCGTCAAATTGAAAGAAAATAGAAAACAGTAAAAAGTAATGGAATAACCGATTTGTAAATGCCTACAACAGTTTGAAAGCGGGCACGCAACTGGAACTGTTTCAAATCGGATAAATGAAGACAGTTTGAAGAGTAATGGACTTACATAAAGGCCAGGAAATTAACATTGATTGCGAAAGAAATGACGTATCACATCAACGGCAAATCAGACAAGGGCATCTTAAGCAGTTATAACTCGAATTCAAGTTATATCCAGATATAGCTACCAAAATTCCATCCACCTGGTAGGCCAAAAAACTGGACTTTCACATTTCAGCCTTAAATCAATATCGAAAGTCTTATCCAATCAGCGATTGGTTGGCTCAAAAAGAAGTGCACTAATTCAAGAAAATGTACCCGACTCTACAATCAATATACTTTAAAAATGTGAAACTTTTTATAAAGTTTCATATTCATGAAACCATGTAAAATAATTTAAATTTCCAAGTTAAATAAACGCAAGTGAATACTGCGGCTGCATATTTTTGGATAGTGCTATAGTTTGCTAAATTGTGCTCACTTTTAAGCATTTCATTTATACATTGAAAAGTAGTAACAAATAAATTTAATAAATACATAATACGAGTAAATGTATTTTAAACTGAAATGTTGGTACTTCTTTCTTAAATAACTTTTAAACTTTTCAACCCTTGTACAACAAAATTTTCTACATAACAAATGTTTTAATTACAATCGATGTCATTCTATAAGAGGAGAAGTGGCCATAGCGACGCTTGCATGAAATAATAATACTTCCTCAGCGCTTCGTAAAGAATAAATCTAAATTTTCTAAAGAAATTAGTTTGTTTTATTTCTGGTAAGCTGAGAAACATAACACTATAACTCAAATACATCTAAAAATATGGAATTCTTTCAGTGAAACAAATTTGTAAAATAAATCCTTAGAAATTCATTAGCTTGTAGTACAGATATTTGGTAGTTTTATCTGGAAAGTTTCTGGGAGTTTTGAAAATGGGTAATTTTATAGATTTCGATGTTCTCTTTTCGGATTTCAACACCCTCTCGTCCTATCTTTGTCGCTCGATACGCCATATTGGAAAAATAGCGCCTAAAAGCAGTTTTTTGACAATATCACCTTTCCGACTCATTGTGGATGTTCTACGAATATCGTCCATCTTAGCCGTAAGTTGCCGAAAGTTTGGTTAATGAATTGTTAAAACAGTGCCCTTTTTAATGCTGATTAGTTAAAATAGACCGATCTCCGATAATTATTTTTTAAATTTATTTAGCATGTACAAATACTCAAAACAATGCGATGTACCGAAAACTGAGTTAAATCAATTCACCTAGTTCAATTTTTCGCGTTAACGTGTTCATTTTTTTCGCCCTTTTATTTTAATTTAGAGTTTATTATTTAATCTTTTTATATTATTTTCACAATGAAGTACCCATTTAAGTTACAACACTAGATCTATCTTATTCATCAGGATCGGCCATCGAAAATAATCAAGCGAGGCCTATTTCATTCGAACCGAAAGCGACAGCGCCATTAGCCCACAAGCCGTTTGGCCTGTTCTATCTAGTGTATATTTAAAATTTTTAATTAATAATGTACTCAAGATACATTTAAAATTGTATGTGTACTTCGATCTTAATCCTTAAAAATTTAAATTTTTTCCAGAACTTGAATTAAAGCTTTTTATTTTAACTACTAAAAAAGATAAAGACAAAATTTTAAAACTTTTCAGACTTGCTTAAAATAAACCAACTTTTTGGCTTTTAGCTTCAAGGAATGATTTCGGGTGGCCATAACTTGTGGATTTTGTATATTCCTGAATCGTAGGAGCTGATTATTATTATTTTTTAGATACTAGGGGCCAAGGCCCCCAGACTCGCTACGCTCGCTTTTCGTATGAGGCATTCGGCCCCTAATAAGGCTTATTCGTAAAAAAGACATAATTTCAACAGACAAAACCCGAAGATTGGATCAGATAGAATGTTACTGAGCTACACATTGCTTGGTTCTTGCATGTCCATTGGTACATAAAGATTTAAACTTCACACTACAGTAGACCCCCTCCCCCTCCTAACACGGAAGATATTTTGTTATGGGAATCCGTGTTGTACGGGTCCTGAGCTATACTCCACCTGGAGTGCGGACTCCGCTTAGATTCGCTGTTACAATTATTTGCACTCCTCAGAAACACAATGATATTTATTGTTGCCATTCAAAAGTTATATTAATTAGGAGCTAAAGCGTAATAAAATCAGAACATCTGTTTCAGCTGTATTTTTAATAATGTAAAACCTATTGGACACAAGGGAGGAGCATGATGATGAGCTACGAGTCTGAGAATCGAAACAGTGTAGCTTGCGAATTTGCAGCCCATGGCGATTTTTCATTATTTGGCGACTTGCGTACATGTAAAGTTAATAAAAGCTACGGAACAGATAGGATAGCTTGCCACCAATGGCGAGTTTTCATTATTTGACGATTTACACATGCTCACAACTAGAGGTCTGCGCCGCGTGGAAATTCGCAGCGCCGGCGTAACGACCTCAGAAACACGGCGGCGCGCCGCATCGTGGGAAAGTTTTTGAAAAACGGCATAGTGAAAATGGATGTATGCGTACAAACACACACATCCTACTATATAGTTACACTTACCCTATATAGTTACACTTATAATACTATATAGTTACACGTATCCCTGACTCACTGATTCACTGACTCTCAACAATATCGGACCACTCGAAGATAAAACTTTTACCGCCATTACTCATAGAAAATTTAAACACTGTTTGTACTATCCGCTTCAAGTTCATCATAATTATGTAGAAAAGTGTAGAAAGCAATCTGAGTTACTTTAAAAATCTGAAAATCCACCCGTTCCCTCATTTTAAAGCGATTTTTCGCTCTTTTCAGCTCTATTTTATTTCCGAGAGTAAAAAAAGTAAATCACTTGCGTGATAAAATTAGCTGTTTCAACTGACAAAGACGCCATACTGCAATCACGGTTTTCAGGCTTGAAGAAAAAATTGCAATTCCAATTCGTTTACAATTGTTTTTCCAGATAACATAGTTTAACCTTTTTTCATTAAAAATGACCGTCTGCTTGAAGCATTGATGTAAGAGGGTTTGTATACAAAACGAAATCGGTCGAATGCAAAAAGTTTCCTGGAGAGCATGAAATTCGACTTGAGTATATACAGAGGAATTTAAACTCTTGGGCAAAACTTTAAGGAGTGATAGGGCACACAATAAGGAATCGTAATCGCATAGCAATCTGGGGTCAAAAACGCAGTTTTAACTTACCCGGTAATAATCAGTTTGTAAAAAGTATTGAAGTGTTCTTCTAATTTCTTAACCAAGTTTCGTAAACAATAGGCTTCTCTCCAAAAATTTCATCCATGAAATAAAATAGAATTTTTAAACTATCCATTTTAGTCTTCTGCTTTCGGGGAAAAATACATTAGTTTCTGACGAACAATGGTCGGAAAGTGCACTGTTGTTTCGGCACATTTTTTCCAAGTGATTATTAACAGCCGCACGAAGACGACGTTGCCGACCCAAACATTGCTATGTGATTCTGATTCCTTATTATATGCCCTATCACCCCTTAAAGTTTTGCCCAAGAGTTTAGATTCACCCTGTATATCAAAAATTGATTATGAAGATATTTATTTTAGGTGGTCGAAGATTAAATATATTGAGTGTAGACATATTTTCGTCAAATCTTTTTTCTAGCGTCCGTTGTAATTGCCTCCACAACGGGCTTTGACTTCTAGTATATATTTATATGTAGAGGAGAGGAGGATATTATGGAATACCATTTACACTTCTAACTATAACTTTCCGGGTTTTTGAATGAAATGCCACAAATTATGAGTACATACTATAACTAATTATAACGAAATGCCACTTGTAGAGAAAAATACTATTTATTTTGTTGTTATGGAAAAATCTTTTTTTTTTTAAGTGACAAATGGAGGTAATATGAAATAGTCGGGTTATTTCGATATACCTTAAAAGGTATTAAGGTCTGAACCTTAAAAAAACTCATTGTACTTTATAAACATAGTTATTTCTAACTGTAAAACATATTTTTAAGATTGTGTTTGTCATTTCTGCTTCGAGCCTGTTCAGAAAAGTCGCAGATGTAAACTTCTTTCTCTGCTCCGGCACAGTCAAGTTGAGCCCATACAGAACAGATGAAGCATTGAATCTAAATTTCTTCTCGTTAATCTTCAGAGAATTTTCAGTTACAGAAGATATATTCAGCGTCGTGGTTTTCTGGTGCTTTAGTTGATGGCATGGCATGAAAACCATTACAATATTTCCTAGTATTCCGTAATACTCGACACGTCATCTAGGAAAATGAACCTTTAAAATGATGGGTAAAACACTGTCAGCTGAAAAACAACCACAGTTTAACAAACTACAAGTCTTTTAGTGTATATTGTGCGTAGAAACAATACTCAAGTCACGTGTATACTAGTAAGTTAAAATGTTTGAAAACTTATCTGCAGAAACTCTTGAGAATCACAAAACATACTTTGTTCTGTAGCGAGTGGTACGACAACAACAAGCGGTCAACTCTCACTGGATTGTAACATGAAAATATTTTTTAAGTAGTCATGGTATTCCCATACGACAAAAGCAACTAGCAGAACTGAAACCTCGGTATTCCATATTTCCCGACTATTTCACAACACCCTCCTCTCCTCTATAAATTGACGTCAAAAAGAGATTTTTTTAAGACTAAAAAAACTTAGTGTTGAGTATGATGTTGTTGTGGGATTACGGCCAATTAGCTATACGTGGGCTCTGGACCGAACGGAGGGGGTGCCATCACGGTAAAAAAAATTCGGAAACGTTACCCCAAAATTTGGGGCAGCTCTTGTAGTTCAAAATTGCGGAAACGTTTCCGAACCATGCGGGTAAAGTATTTAGAAACGTTTCTGCATATGTCGGAAACATATTTACCTATTTTCCTGCATTTTAGGTAAGGTTTCTGGAAAAGATGGGTAACGTTTCTGTATATTTTAGTAAAATATTGAGTAACCAATCCGTGTATTTCGGAAAGGTTTCCGAATTAACGAGTAACCTTTATGATATTTTCAGAAAAAAATACATGCACTAAATGAAGCGTTTCAAGTAATTTCAACTAGATGGCAGCACCAAACTAACGGTAGGAGCGCAGCGACCAGAATCGAACCGAAGACGACGGACTCGCAAGACAGCACCCTTCCGCGACGCTGCGACTCGCTTGCCGGAATATGCTTTAAAAGTAAACTGACTGCTGTTGTGGTACGGCTTGTTTTGGAACTTAAATTTTTTTTGAAGTATTGTGTAAATGGAGAGAAAACACCATGATTAATAAATATAAATTAAAAATGTTAAATCTTTTTTCTTCCTCATAAATTATTTTCAGGAGATAATGTGCTGTGTTATTAAGTATTCATCCGTTTTATTTAAGTATTCATCCGGCGACGTCACCTGGTGACTGGTCACAAATAAACTTCACAGTGACCACACAGTGAAGTTACATCACTCACAAGTTACCAGACCCTTATTATCGCATGGGCAAATCGGGACTTTGCCCGGGCCCCCAGTTTCAAATGCTGTTCTGAAATATTCTTTTATATGTCAAAATATTATGAAAAAGAAAACAAATTTTATTGATGGGGACGCCCAAATTCATCAATGCCCGGGGCCCCTGTTGGTCATAATCGGGCTGTGCAAGAAGTTACAATGTGACAATTGTGACCCTCTGTAACGTCACAGGGACTCTTTTGTGACCATCTGTGCTATTAGGGAAAACGCGTTCACTCTTATCCGTCTCTTGGCACTTTGCGCATGCGCGCGAAGTCCCAAATAAAGATTTCCTTTCGCCCGTAAATACTTTACCCCGAAATATGGGTTATGTTTCCGAAATCGTGAGTTCGAGTAGAGCATCGGTAGGTTACGCTATACTTTCGGAAACCTTTCCGCTATAAGTATGTAGCGTTTCTGAATTTGTTTACTGTGGTGGGGGTCTTTCTAGGGGCTCATAACGTGTATCAACACTAAGTTTCGGAGGAAGCCTCCGAACAGTTAGGTCGGCGGAAGCGACCTGGTTTTGAACCAGGCACCTTCCGTCTCCCAGCTCAGAGCGCTAGGCTCCCGGCCACTGGTGGAGCTTTTGAATATGAGCTTGCCGATATGGTCCACTTTCAAAATATTTCTACTGCAAAACTGAAACAATCAATTTTCTCAAAATCGGATTGGTTTATGTTGTTTATATGGCCCATTCCAGTACATTAATTATCAGTATACGATTGATACATTATTTGCTCTTTATCGTTTTTTTTTCTCTCTCTCCACAACATTTTCATGAAGCATTCAAAACTTATTATGTTCTTTTAAGGTACAATGCAATGTTTAAACAGTTTTTTAATCAAATAGAATTACACCATTATCTGAAAAAAATGTAAATTGTATCTTTACAAGTAACTAGCGTTAACCTTTTACAGACCGTATTTAGATCCAGGCATATTTTAAATTAATTTTTTGCATATTTTATTTGTTTAATCCATTAATTACAGGACATTATTCATTTAAACAGGGGAGGGGAATTGTATACAATTTTGACTGTGTTCGCTGGGAATATTGGTCATTTCTGACTAAAAACTTCTGACAAACTTTTACATTAGTTTCAAAAACGGAATATACTGATTGGTATTTTAAATGATAAGTGAAATAGTAAGAATTAATGAAAGTTTTATTTTTAAATTTAAATAAAGATATGAGAATTAAGTTCGAAGGGGGGTCAGTATCAAGATACCTCTGCAAAAAATTATAAAAATAGCGATTTTGATGATTTTTTATCTAAGTTTCCCCCTCATGATAGAAATGCAACATGAGTTTCAAAAAATCAAGTCATCTTTTAACGATAGCTGCTATTTTTTATTTTTTAGTTTGATGTTTCCAATTGGGAACATTGGCATTAAAAATGTTAAGAAGTATCCAGATAAGCAGCCGAAAGTTTAGGTGCAATTTTTAAAAACGTTTTGAAGCCGATTGTACGCCGCGGTGTGCAATCGTCGTTTTTTGCCGGCACGCCGGCCTAGACCTCGGCGGAGGCGCAGACCTCTACTCACAACCTATAATTACTGTTCATTTAAGGTTACCGGAAAACCGTTATCCATATTTTCATTTACATAATCGTTTGCAGATTGGCGTACTTAGCACCACGAATTATACCATCTCGTTGCGCTAGCAAATATCCAAAGTGTACTATAACTGCTATAATGGCATAGTTAACGCCGCCATATATTTCTACTGGTAGCAAATTATCCAGCTGGACCGAACCGGCTTTAAAATAATCTGCATTTTAATTATTTTTCATTTTCAAGATATTAGTTACTCTGTTTTGGAAAAACGAATAATCGCTAATTCTAACCTCCTGTTGTCTAAGCAACTTACTATTTGAAAATTGTCAACTTTGTGTAACACATTTTGAGTTACTTATTTCATATAGTTTTTATTTTGGCGTAAAATGGGTGTATTTCTACTTCATGTTTGACAATTTCACGTGATACTGCATACTCGGAAACGCTTTGTTGCAAAGGAATGAATGATTTTATGCCAAAACTGGCAACCATTCTGTTTATTTTTTCAGTTTTTTATTAATATCTTCTAAAATAATTCGATTTTCGAAATTTAAGTCAGCTTATCAGGCTCCTCGGAATTTTTCGAATCTGTGGGCACCTTAGTGGAAACTTAAATCCCCACGGTTTAGGAGGAGATAGGCCAACAAGCTTTGACAGCGCCAGCGGCCTTTACTTTTTTCTAGAAGAGAGAGAAACCATTACTTGAGGGAGAGTTGGGGAGGGGGGCGCACACCATATATTTTAATTTTACTTTTTAAAAATAAAAATTAGAATTAAAAGAAATTAGGAAATTAAACTCCGGACGAAAATAGAGTTAATGTGAAAGATAAAAATGTTTTTGCAGTTAGATTGTTAACATAGTTGACAAGTTTTACCCTTTTTCCGGATTTCTGATCACTGTTTTCTTTTTGGTAATTTAATCTTATAAATAAAAATGAAATTCTGTTTGTTTGTTTGTTTGTTTGTGGATTCGATTCGTATACAAATCCACAAAAATGGACCTATCGGCCTGAAATTTAGCACAGATATGTAAAATAATATAGAATAAATCACAGTCCACTTTAAAACTTTGAAAGTCCACCCGTTCCCGGAATTTAAGAGATTTTTTATGCTCTTCACTCAAAAAACTTTCCGTAATTGTAACCCCTGTAGTGAAAAAAGTGTGAAATAAGGATCGTGGTTGCCATGTGTGGCGATTTTGCCGAATAAAATGTCGTTCGTATACAAATCCACAAAAATGGACCTATCGGCCTGAAATTTAGCACAGATATGTAAAATAATATAGAATAAATCGTAGTCCACTTTAAAACTTTGAAAGTCCACCCGTTCCCGGAATTTAAGAGATTTTTTATGCTCTTCACGCAAAAATCTTTCGGTAATTGTAACCCCTGTAGTGAAAAAAATGTGAAATAAGGATCGTGGTTGCCATGTGTGGCGATTTTGCCGAATAAAATGTCGTTCGTATACAAATCCACAAAAATGAACCTATCGGCCTGAAATTTAGCACAGGTATGTAAAATAATATAGAATAAATCGTAGTCCACTTTAAAACTTTGAAAGTCCACCCGTTCCCGGAATTTAAGAGAATTTTTATGCTCTTCAAGCAAAAAGCTTTCCGTAATTGTAACCCCTGTAGTGAAAAAAGTGTGAAATAAGGATCGTGGTTGCCATGTGTGGCGATTTTGCCGAATAAAATGTTTTAAATTCTCAAAGTAAAAATAAAAGAATAATAATGATTTTTTTTTTGTTAGTTTATATTCGTCGGGTTATTTTTTTTTAAAATTATAATATCGTGTGCATGGGAAATCAGAGCAGGAATGTAATGCTTTACACGCAAAACAATAAGAATTGAAGATTTCCGAGGCTAATGTGTAAATTCTTTTAGTTTGGCGAAAAAATAAAATGGCTGAAATATGGATTTTGAGTAAGTGAGTTCTATTAGAATACAGCGTTAAATTTTAATGATCCGTGAAGAAATAATGCAGTTATTAAGGGATTTCAAGCGATCTAACTTCAGAATTCTCGCCAATTGAGTACATTGATTTAAGTTGGGGGAATTCCGCCAAATTTCAGAAAATTGAAATCTTCTCATTTAGTACATCGGAGTAACGATGAATAAAACACATTATAGTTGATAATTTAAAAAAAAAATCGGCTGTATTAAGGAATTCCAATTTTCAAATAACTCTCTTTGGCTACTCTTTGGCGGTCGAACCATTTCCCATATTGATTGCTGCTAAGTCAATGCTTCGAATGATTCCCTGAAAAAACTCTTGCAAAATGGCGTATGTTGGCACTTTGGCGAGGCTTAGATTTGAAACTGGATTTTATTTGAGACTGGTATATATAAGAACACTGGTTATAGATAAAAATGAATGTTGGTATGTGTTTATGAGGTTGAAAAACTCCAGAACCGTTGAGCACCGTTGCACGATGAAATTTGGTTCACCTAAGTCTTTTATGATGAAGGTTTTTATGCTATCCGTTTTCCTTAACTTGCCACTTGGTGCCGCAGCACAACGTTGAATTCTATTCCGTTTAGCCGTTTGCTATGCGAATATCGTCCAACCGATTTCGATGAAATTTGGTACACGCGAATATTAGAACACGGAGAATATTTTTCACTATCCATTTTGCTGTAACTTGCCGCTAAATGGCGCTGCAAAGCATCAACTTCTATACCGTTCGATCGATCGGCATAAAATTTTTTATACTTACACATTTGAGCACGAAGAATATATTCTAACTGCGTTCCTTTTGATGTTACTCACCACTAGATGACACTGCAATGCATTATTATTTTAACTCGCCACTAGATAACGCTGCAGCAGGCCAAATTCTTGACCATTCAAACGGTCGCTATGAAAATCAGTATACATAGCTATTTGAACAATGAGAATATTTTGGCGTTATCCATTTTGCTATAACTCGCCACTTGATGGCGCTGTAGCAAATCATTACTTTAATTAACTACTAGATGGCCCCGCAGTGTATCACTTCTTGACTGTGCAAATGATCGTTATGAAAATTGGTATGCATAGATAGTTGAACACGGTCGCTATGAAAATCAGTATACATAGCTATTTGAACAATGAGAATATTTTGGCGTTATCCATTTTGCTATAACTCGCCACTTGACGGCGCTGTAGCAAATCATTACTTTATTGAACCACTAGATGGCCCCACAGTGTATCACTTCTTGACTGTGCAAATAATCGCTATGAAAATAGGTATACATAGATATTTGAACACGGGGAAGAGTTTGGCGCTATCCATTTTCCTATAACTTGCCACTAGATGTCGCGTCAACACATGAACTTCAGGACTGTCCAGCCGATAGTCATGAAAATTCGTATACATCGATATCTGAATGCGAAAAATATTTTCGACGTATCCGTTTTGCTAAAACTCGCCACTAGATTGCGCTACGCCGCATGACTTTCTGCACCGTACAAATGATTGCCTTGCAATTCGGTATGGATGATTATTGGACACAATATAACGCGATATCCACTTTGCTATATCTGTTTATTACAATGAATAGTAATCACCACAAATCGTAATATCAAAAAGTCCATTCATTCCCGTGCGAAGAACGGGTACTTCAGCTAGTTTTAAATAAATCTAAACTTGCAGCTATGAGTAAAATTGCATGTCGTATAATTTTAACAAAAGCTTAAAAGTTAGCAGCCATGTATTAAGTTTCTTAACTTACACGAATAATAACAACAATAATAATAAAAAAAATTATGCAAATGTGTCCTCATTATCACTGAAGTGTGGATTTTTAAATGTAATAAATGTATTATCAGCGTTAACTCAGGTGCTGACAATGCACTTAACAGCATGATTTTTTTTAGTATGGAAACAAATAACAAATTTATAAGCAAAAACATTTTTTTTCTCTCGTTGGATTAATAAAAATGCATTTCCACGAATCTCAGTGTATACGATAACCAATTCTATTGTTCATTTCTGAGATTGGAAAAACACAGAAATTATAAATATTTATTAAGAGGGTTATGTAGAAGTTATTCTTTTTTGGTGAGAGAAAGTCAGTGAACCTCCCGTTTTCCCGTCTACCCCAGACTGTCCAATTTGTAAAAAAATCCGTATCTTGATGGTCCCATATCAAATCTACTGGAGCTTAAACCCTTTTTCTTTCTATCCTATATCGTTCTTTATCAAGTAAATCTTCAGTTCAAATGAAAATTAAGGACAGAAACAACTATGTAAAGCACATTTCAGCGTTTTCTTGATAAGGAATGAAAATTGAGCCTCTCCCTAGAAAGTGGAAATTTATACTATTTAAAATAGTTAAGTCGCTCTTTGGGGGAACTTTATGGCCTGCGTTAGTGTCAGCGCCATTTTAACTCATCGCGAAAATGGTGAAATTAAACGTTCTACCATCGAATGAAAGATCAATAGAACGAAAATAAATTGTGTCTGATTGTATGAATATACGCTGTTAACCAGTTATACAACCTAAAATCGATTTAATATAATACTTGCATAGAGAAATAGCGAAAATAAATTGACTGTAGGATATTTGTGTGTGTGTTTTAAGCCGCTGGGAAAGCTGAATTTTTTGTGGGTATGCATGTGCGAGAAACTTTATTCATTTTATTAAAAAAAAAGGAAGAAAATCTGAAACACTTTCAGATTTTAAATACGCACCAAAGTGCTATATATTAAAAGCGTATCATGGTTTATGCGTCGTCCCTATTTTTCTTCCTTATTCCATTAACTTGAAGAGTGTATCATTATTCATGACTGTGCCGTATTTTTCTTCCTTGTTTCATAAAACCCATCTTTGGAATCGAAATCTATCTTAAAATCGCCTATTTAAACTATTTTACAATCGTTGCCAAGTATATTACAACTATACTTCACCGTCTTAAGTATTGTTTCGAATGTCCTTCAGAATCCACGAGTGTGCCGTGTTTCTCTTTCTGGGTTGATTCCTACTTTAACGCCCCGACTCTCGCCAAGGTGGCGATCATTAAACATATGGAGCTCCTACGACGATTTTTTTATATTTATGTGGCAATCGTAATTTAGAATTAAAATGGCGATTTAGCATAACAGTAAGTAAAGCATTCCGTTACATTTTTATTTATTTTGGATTGCCAATTAATGTAGTTTTAATAATTAAGTGTCTTCAAATTCCTTAACAAGTGCGTTTATTGCTAATTTGTTCACTTTAGTTTTCGTATAGTTCTTTTGGGAGCGTTAAAACTTGTCCATATGTCCTAGAGACCAATGACTGCAAAGCTCGCCAAAGTGCGGGATTTTTTAGGTTTCCGAGAGCGGGGGCGTTAAAATAGGAATCAACTCTTACTTGTACCGTAAAACACATCTTTGGAATCGAAATCCATCTTAAAATCAACTGCTGAAACTGTTCTACAATCTTCTGAAGGCATATTCCAACTATATCCCGTAGACATTTTAAATACTGTTTGGAATGGGCATCATAATCCATGAGTACACAGTGTTTTCCTTCCTTGTTCCATATATCAGAATATGGTGTACCAGTATCAATATATGGTATACCAGTGTATCATAATCTATGATGTGGACCGTATTTGTCTTCACTGTTCTATAAAACACTTCTTCGGAATTAAAATCTATATTAAAATTGCCTACTAAAACTATTTTACAATATTCGCCAGGCGTTTTCTAACTATACTCGAAATATATTTATAATAAATTGTCGCGTTTTGGCGCCAAATTTAGCGATCAATTATCAAAAATTGCAAAACTTGTGCTACTTTCAACAGTTTATTAACGCCCCCCCCTTCTCCACGTTATTTGGCAAACACATTTCAAAAGTGACTCGACGCTAAAATTGTACCAAAATCGTGTCTACACAAAAAGCAAGGTTGAAATTAATAGCACTCTGGTGCTAATAATAATAATAAAGTCCTAATGAAACTGAAATGCCTTAGTTTACCATATTTTATTTGCATGTTTTATTTCTAAAATAGCCACATTTTTTTTGTCCACGAGTGCGTTTTATGGCCACCCCCGATATAATGTAATAAAGTAGAAATGCACAAAAAAAGGCAACCACATGTGGCAACACCTACTCGTTCTTTTAGAAAACAGTCATTCAATAAACAGGAAAATATAGAGTAAAAAAAAAGTACATTTTTATGAACGTAATCGTGTTGTACTTTTTCATAAAGAAAGAAAAAAAAAACGTATCATGAAGAATAATCACAATAAAATTGATGAAATAAATATGGCTTAAATAAATATTTCCAAGGTTATTTACAAAACATGTTTTGCCTGAGAATCAGTCAGCACGCTTGTTAATTTAAATTCCAATATTGACCACGCACTTTTTTGTATGGTAAATCAAAACTGAATAAATTAGAGATGAATATTTTGAGATCAAAACATGTTTTTATATCAATTCATAAAAAAAGGAAGTTTGAACATTTCCTTTAGTTATGATATAAATTGATCGTATTTTACAAGTTGAAGCACACATAACCCGGATTTGGAGTTATCGTTTCTCTCTATTTGAAGCAGTCTTAAACATTTTTCCTGAAAGATGAATAAGCTGGTAAGTAGGACTTTGTTCTTTGGTGCGAATGAATTTTGAATTACCACTAAAATATCGAGGGAAAAGCTATGAGAAAATCAACCAGAATATTCATAAATCTATTTCATAAATAAAAAATGCCCGACATCTAAGTAGCATGCAGTGTTGTCGAAGCGTTATTACACGTGGCTCACCGACTACAGTGCTGTCATTCTGGTCACACCCATTTGCCAACTAAAAGTTAAGTGTTATTACATTCTTTGGTCATATGTCCTACGATTTGACGAAAAACCCTGTAGCTACAGAGAGGGCCTGAGGCTTACAACTGAAGCTTTAATGTCATCACTAGATTTTCTATCACAACATCACTGTTTTAATTTCAAAAAGTATATCTATTTTAAATTTATGGTGAGTTTCCTCATTCATAAAACTTTTTTATGATTTAAGATAAATAAATATTAATTTTACGACAAATGACGATTTTTGATCATCATTAATTGTATAATATGATACAGAAGTAGATAGCAATGAATTATTTTGTCTCAGAAATGTATTTTATCTTTAATTTAAGATATTTTCCAATATTTGTAGCAGCCACCAGAAATTTTAAATAGTTTTACTTTTTGTAGAAGCAACTGTGATGACGTCCTAACATCGGTTAGGCCTACATCTAAAAAGCGTTGGTCTATAGCGGACTAAGATGTCCATATGACTCTTAGTTGGTGAAAGGGTGGGAAATTTTATGCAGTAAGTTTATTAAGTAGTTTATTTAGTATTTAAAATTATATACAGTAAGTTCTAAATTATATTATCTATGAAACTACTAACAATCAAATAAGTGTGATGACCGGAAAAACTCTTTACTTTATTATTAATTATACATTATAAAATTGGTCCATAGGCGAATGTGCGATGGTTTAAAAAGCTCTAGCGTGTGTTTTGGTATGATAGTTTGATAGAGTTGGAGCGCGTGTTCTAATACGATGATTTAAAGGAGCTCAAACGCGTGTTTTAGAACGGCAGTATTCCTCCTATGGTGTGTTTTAGCCATCTGACGATTATAGGATGGTTTATAGCATTGCGTCGTATTAAGCTCTGCTTTGAAAATTCATCGTATCATAAGATTCGAAACTCTGCAGTGTATCCGAATTAAAAAAAAAACAATGCCTACAATGTTATAAAATAAGATTATTGAAATTAAAATTCAAGAGCAAATTACCCTTACGTCCTTATTATGCACTTAAGAAAAACCTCTTTTCTTTTTAATTGCAAAACGTTTAAAGTAAATTTTAAATATTGAGTCCAGTTATTTTCTTAAAGGCAAAAATAAATAAATAAATAAATAAACTGACTAAACTGTGAAATATATTTTTTAAAGTTTATATTTTGATAGTATTATGAAAACCTTCAACAATCCCAATATTTAATTTCCCCATGCGATGAACGACAAATTCATTTAGAAGCGTTGTATTGAAACTTTTTTGGCAGTAAGTGCCACCCGGGCGTAAAATCAATGTCATAAACAATAGAATACCTGCAAAGGGCATGTCCTTACTAGCCTTTTGTTGGTAGCAGATGGAATTTGAACACCCGAACCTACTCTACATGAAGTAACAAGTGTACTCGAAAGATACTCGCAGTATATTATGTCCTAACCGGAAATGTAAATAATAAGTTACCTGTTTGCGTTTTTATGGTACAGACTAGGCATTACTTAATGAAATTTCTTATGTGGAACCCAGTGTATTATTTCTCAAAAAGTTTGCCAATGAGTTTACGTTCGATCAACCCATAATTTCTATCGGATTGCTTACAGATTATTTCCATTAAATAAAATATACTTACTATACATGGTGTCAAAAATGGTGGTTACCCGCTTTAATTCTTCATCTATTAGAAATATGTAGCCAATGTAAATTGAAAATATGACAGAAAAAAAGACTACATTAAAAAAAATCCTCTGTAAATTTTCAAAACGTTTCATATTTTAAATTTGTATATGATCACCTTTGAAAGAATTCTCAGTTAGTAAAATGCGCCTTATACACTAGTGAGGTGATATACAAACTTTGAGATTTTCATCATTCAACGTAGCAGATATCTTTAAACAAAGATGTTTAAGGGTTGTGCATGAATTGAAAAGTAAACATTAATTGTAAGAGTGCAAAATACTGTTTTCTTTTATAATTTTTGTACGAGTCCTGAAACGCGATCATCGACCTAAATCTATGCCTTCCAGAACCATTGAAAAGTGATTTAAGTCAGCACATATTTATCTTCAGCTACTAGATGATGTAGTGGCTTAAGAATCATTCTAACACACCTCGGGTCCCGGGTTGCAATACCAGCTTGGGCAAGGGCATGAATGTTAACATGTCTGTCCCTTCATAGGGACTAACGCTGGCCACCTGCTGAATGCTCCCATAATAAAATGGCCAGTAATTCAGGCCTTAGTAGTGGCAAAATGCTAAATGACCAAGTGGCCGCCCACTGGGAAAAAAATTATCTTTATATTTCGGAAACATTTTAGGATGTAATTCTCAAATTTTGTACGCTGCCTGATTAGTGTATGGAACACATTTTATACTAATTGGGAATGTTTTTTTTTACTGGGTTCGTATACAATTTTAAAAAAGTGTATTCTTTTGAAAATTTAGGAGAAAATTTTTCTTTAAACCTAATCTTACCTTATTTCCGATATTTTTTCAATTTACTTTGCTCTATAAAGGGTGTCCCAAAAATTCAGCAAAAAACTCTTATATCGCGAAATCTGCCATATGGGGATTACCTTGGCCGCAGGACTTTACAAGGGGTTCTAACGCTTATTTATGTTACATTCGGAGAAAACCGCATAAATCTGTCGACTCTTAGATGGACAGTCGTAGGGCATGTCGAAACCATAGATCCATACACTTTAACAATCTACCAGTATTCAGTCTCTTATCTTTTCGACCAGTATATATTTTCAATATTTATGTTGAATTTGCTAAATATTATAATTTATGATATATATTCCAATTTTTTTTTTTGTAATTTTAGTTTTGAAAAGTGCGACCTGTGAAGAGGTTTCGCACGATAATGTAAAAGTGTTAGAGGTTTAGCATTTTATGTATACACTTGTTATAGGATTAAGATGAATTTTATTTTAATACACAAGGTGACAATTATTATTTATATATATATATATAAACTTGTTAACCTTTTAATAGTAAACGAGATTCAGGTAAAACTTGGTTGTTAAGTGCAGGACATGTTCCCTTTTTTTAAATTTAAATTTAATTTTTTTATTGTATTTTTTTAAAATAATTTTTTGCCATGTTCACGCTAATTTCTATTGCTGTTTACTTTGCAAACACATATGTAGAGATATATAACTTTCTGAGTGTATATCAATTGTCATGGCTTGTTATTCGAATAATAACATCAGTATTAAGACTAAATGAAATTTTACGACTGAGTGCGACCTAAAAACACCTGTTCCTAGTGATACGAGAAACAAAAATTTGATTCGGGGATGATTTTAGTTCGAGTAAAATGTAGGAAGAATCCTCAACCCTTTAGCAACTCTCTCTCATTAGGAAATTTTCTATTAATCTACTCCACACCATAGCATAGCTACGAACTTATACAGTTTTTCGGGAAATTATTCACCACTAATATCTGAAAGTGTTTTTTAGTTAAAATTTGAATTTTTCTTGCTCACAATCTGATAAGCGAAAACGTTCAAAATGAAAAACAATATCATATTGACAATGTTATGCAACCATCAAATCTTTGTAAAAATAACACATAAAAGGTAAAACATCGAATTCAGCCTCCCCCCAAAATCTAAGGAGAAATCTCCTATTTCGGCATCACGGCCTTACACGCCAGAACTTGAACTACTGCAGCCAGCTTTCAACCGATATCTCTGAACTACATCTTATTTCCTCTCCGTCTGTGTACGCAAAGTAGAATAACAATTTTTATATTTTTAAATACATAAGAATTTTTCTGGTGGATTTGTTTTTTGTATGTAAGCTTTGCAGGTAATGTATTTTTTTTAAACTCAAGCGTAAAATCACAGTACTTGGTGCGAAAGAAGTTTCAGAATGAATTAACATATCTATTTATTTTGTAAATACACTCGTTTTAGAAACGTTTCATTAGTATCGTTTAAAAGACAATATCGCAAATAAAACTTCGATTCTGAAGTATGGCTATGATTGTAACACTCTTTTATCAGCGTGCCGAACTCAGTCAAAGGATCGAGATTCGTATGCTGGCTGACCAAGGACCACCGTGTACATGCGACGAACGTCCACGTTAATTATGTGGAGCAGTATGCGCTCTCCCTGGGTAGGTCGGTAGGTAGGTGCGGTCCAAGGTCGATCAAAAATCCATTAAAAATAAATTAACGGATTAATGAAGTACCCTGCAACAGTATCGCACTGGCGATAACAACGCACTTTTCAGTGCTATTGGAATGTGCAAGTCAGTATCTTATTCAGATGATAAGTCAAATGATTGTGGAATCCAACGAATTTTAGGAGCAGCTGAAAAGCGCTCTTATAACATAAATGCTGGAATACATTTAGACTTTGTCAGATCAGTCAGTGGATTGCCGACAATTTCCTATATTTGAGCCCGCGTATGTAACTTACGAAATATAATTAGCCATCGTCCACAAGCAGAAATTTTTTAAAGAAATTCAACATTCCTTACAATTATGTAAAACTTCTATTATTAATAATTACAAAAATTACTATTTAGAGTAGGTGGTTCTTTAATTCCGTAAATGTTAATAGCTATGGTTTGGCCTTAATATTGGGCAGGAGGATATCAGGTACAACAATTCCAGGCACATAATTAACCACTTTTGTTAACAGTAATTTTTTTTCTTAGAAAATAGTGAAGTTCCTGAGCTTAATACTTGATGCGGTCTCTTTTTTCAACAAATAGATAAAAATATACTATATACAAAAAGTGATTAATTATATGCCCGGAATTGTTTCAGCTATAGGGTATCATTCATGCTGTATTCTTTTTCAGGTCCTTTGTATCGCATTCTGCGTGATGGTTTTCCAGCTCACCGGTCGTGTCCGGGCTCAGGATGAAGAAGGCGGCGAAGAGGTTCCAGAAGAAGAGGCTGCCGATGAAGAAATGCCCGCCGAAGACCCCGGAATGGAAGAAGGGGCCGGAGAAATTGAATCGGGTGCAGAAGGAGGGGAAAAGTAGTCCGCACGTCTAGGATGTCAACAGACATTGGCGAATGTTAAACGTACATCTTCTCTCGAAGTGGCTTTGAGAGTGTTAGTATGCTTTGCCATGTATGTTTTCATGGATTGCAATAAATAAATTCAAATTTGTATTTTTCCTTTATAAAATTAAGATACTAGGTATCCAGCAGTGTTAGCACTTAAATGCATAACGATGCATATCTGCATCGTAAGTTTAAAACACGTTTACTGCCGGATTAGAATACAAGCCAAATTTTTTATATCAATTTCCCATATAAAATGTAGTTTTTAATAACAAATCATTCATGTCGTGAGTAATAGAAAATTCATACGTCTTTCAAATTGCATGTTTTTTTTTTTTTTTTAATTTCAAAAAATGGTTAGTTATTCATAAAAGTGATATAAGAAATTTAGCTTACACTTGTGACTATAGCGTGATTGACAGACCATTTATTTAAAATTCATACATTTTAGGATTACACGTTGAAAGTGAACATTGGAAGTTTGTAAAACATATCTCAACACTGTGAAACTGAAATCATGACAATCATTGCGATTACATTGCTCTCCACGTGATATTTTACTCTTTATCCTTGACCTTCGACAAGTATACCTTTTGGTTGTGCGTCACACTAGCATACCGCACTTCAAAGTGGTAAATATTAAACTTTGTAAGCATTAATTAATTCTGGTGTTTTTTTTTTTACCAGGTTTACCACTGATAAAATATGGCTTTAAAGCGTTAGTTTTTTAAACTTAGAATTTGTACACAAATATGATTTCAAGTTCGACTTTTAAATATAAGAGCAGCTTCAATTTTTAAATATATTAGTTTTTAAATAAATTAACTTTAAATGTAATAGTAATAAGGAATTATTTTTGTAGGCTTTAAAATGCTACTGCTGGTAGCAATCTACAGGTTTGATAAAGGATTGAAAGTATAGCCTTGAAATTTCATAATCTAAAATGCATTTTGGATAGCATAATTTTTTAATTACCGTGGAATCGCTCTTCAACACGATTTGACTTACGCGAATTGGATTTTACGCGAGTTTTCCCTTGAGTACGTATCTTAAAGCTAAAACGAATTTTTCGCCCGCAGCACGAGATCTTTCGTCAACAGTAAAAGGCGCCAAAATTTATTAATTCCTTACTTTATGTGGAAAATGGTTACATATAGTTAGAGAATGGTTTAAATATATTTGAGGGGTGTTTATGGGTGTCTAAAATAAATGAGTATGTCATTCAAAAAGTTGATTATGTACCCAAATCTACAACGCGAAATTTTCACTTACGCGAGGGTTCTTGCAAAGCATTCCTCGCGTAAGTACCAGAGTCTACTGTACTGTTGCTAATTTTAGTGAGTCCGGGAGAATTTTCATTTCACCTATCTGTAATTTAATTTCATTGATTAATTTTTTTTAAACTTCATCGAGATGCTGTATCCTATATTTTTATCAGACCATTTCGCATGTGGGCGCAGATTTATCTTCACATTTACTGGCTAACATCAAATTTTGTTACAAAAATATTCACACAAAAAATGTTTAGTTTTAGAAACTTTCAATTAATTAACCAAAAAGTGTAAACTATTAACAACAATAACAACATCTGATTAAATAAATCTTGTTTCACTGATCGTTGCCCGATTTTATAATGGAAAAAATTTTAAGCAGCGACTTTTGTTTAAGATTCTTCGCATGTCAGAATAGCCTTGGAGATAAAGTAGTAAATTCAAATCAAAGACAGATGAAGAGAGTTTCGGTTCCTACTTATGATCCTTGAGAAGTTGTTTTTCGTACATAACATCTACCTATATAATACGCTAACGTATGCGGTACCAAAATCGACGATATTTCTATGCTGGGAACGGCAACAACTAGATGTAAACATTAGCTTCATAGCAATAACACATGCGCAAAAATCCAAATTAACAGTTCAATGACGTCAAGTAAAGCATGTATATTCGTTACTAGTTACGTATGTCATGCAGTAGCTAGATTACAAAATAACAATGCTTACGCGAAAAATCAAAATCTTTCGGATCTTTTCATAGCGCGTTTGTCGCACATAAAAAAAATCTCCTTGCAATGGTTGAATTATATTTTAGCTATTTCCTGTTCCTTTTATATTTTTGTAACTAAGGATACTTATTAAATAATGCAACCGTACTATAGAACACCCGTTTACTATCTTTGGCACATTAACCCGCAGCTACTGTAATTAACAAGCATTTCTGTAGTAATTTTTACAACACGATATCACTCAATACAGTATTTTTATAATAATTTTAAGAATGGAAATGTTACCAATTATATCTTTTGATACATCTTGCAATGTTAGTACTTGGACTTGCCCCAATCAACTTTTATCATGACACCCAAAATGTGTAGCAAGTCTAACCTAAATAAATTGAATGACAAATACGGTTAAAACAAAGAAACATGATTTTCGTTGAAATGACTCCGATGATTTGGCCGGCATTGGGCAGCTAGTTCATCAATAAAGCGCTTGCACTACTCCCCGCACCTGTCCGAAGCAACTGCGGTCTCTACGCTATTAATCTCGCAGCTGCTGCTATATTGAACACTACCCGACAAGACATCAGGTACTTTTAATAGAACTTGCAATTTTTTGAGGCAAACAGCAAGCACAGAATTTATTTTTTTATATTTAAAAACATTAATTTTAATTTCTGGTTTTAAATAAATATGCGCATTTTATTATTCTTCATTCAAAACAGTACACACCATCAAGGAAGGGGAATTCAGTGATAACTAATAATTAAAATTAATATGCTTGACTTTAAGGGAAGGAGTAGAGTACATTAATGTATACTGTATGTAACAGATTCAGTTCAACACAGAAATAATAATTTATTTCTTTTATTATATATGTATGTGTGTGTCTGTATGTATTATTTTTATTATTTGATATTTTCAAATGCGTGGAAACATAATGGTAGTATGCAAGGGTGAGGCTCTCGCTAAAACAGAATTGTCAGCTGAATAGGTAATACGTAATGTAAGATAGAGAAAAAATGTAAAAGGGAGTTTAAATTAGTAGTGAGACTGGGGCCTGATAAAAATCTCTATCACTCTTTTCAGCAGTCTAAGGGGTAGTGTCCAGGTAATAGCGGTGAGGAAGTAAGATAAGTAGCAATAGAGGTTCACTTCGGATTTTCCAATCTAGACTGAGAGTTCGCGAGAAAACGAGAAATTAATAAAAATAATAGAGATTGCAATAATAATCTATTATATAAATGTGAAAGTTTGTCTGTTTGTTTGTTTTTTTGTTCGTCCGGGAACTCCTCCCACACCGTCAGACCGATCGGCTTGAAATTTTGCACATACATGTAAAACGACATAGAATAGGCCGTAGGCTACTTTAAAATTCTGAAAATCCACCCGTTCCCTAATTTTTTACGATTTTTCGCAATTTTCAGGGTAGAAAGCTACTCAAATATCCGATTTCAGCGCATTCATGAGCATAGTTAACAAAGTTATATTTATTCATTTACAAGACATTCAAATTAACAATCTGAACTAAAATGGTTTAATTATTTTCATAATTTAAATTTAAAAAAATCATTTAATCTGAAAATTTAAATTACCATAAAAATTTTGATAGTTTTACAATCATAAGTTTTTTTCAATGAAACAATCGTTTCATTTTAGTTCATTTTGTTCATTATATTAGATGAAATGCCTGAGAAAAATTTCAAGTTGATATCTTAAATAGTTTTTAAAATATCATGCGCGCAAACTTGAAAAACAGTGTTTTGAGAAAACGCCAATTAAAGTTCAAATTGTTGTTTTGGAACATAAATTTTAATTTTTAAAAGTTAAAACATTTTCTAATGAAACAATTACTATTTAAGAATAATTTTACGGAGTAATTAATATGATTAAACCAAAATATGTTTTAATATGGCTTAAGAAACATCAGTCTAAAGAAAAGCTCCACAATTGTAAATATGAAAATATATGTACAACTAACAAAAGATACATTTTTAGGATATAAAGGCATTAATATTGGTAAAGTACATGTTTTGAAGTTATTTTAATAATTATATCCATATATATATATTTATTTTTACTTTGCAACTTAAAAATTTGATTTTATTTCACTTTATGAAATTTCGATTTAAAATTTTCCGCTTTCATGCACAATGCCTTCGTTTTCTTTTATTGCCTCAAACCGAGAACTGATGAGCATTTTTCTGGCTCTTCGAGTTTCTAAATTAAATTCTGTTCATTTCTATTCTCCCTCTTTTATGCTTTGAGTGCCAACCTTAGTTGCAGCTTCTACAGCATGCTGCCCAACTTGCGTTTACATTTTCCTTTTTATCTCAACAAATAAATGTCATACAGAAAAATGGTTGGTATCAATCTTTTTAGAATAAAGTAAGCTATTTAATGAGATAAAAATCTCAACATCGATTTTTTGGGCATTTTAAAAGTAGGCTGTCCCCTTAACGGAGTAACATAGAAACATACGACATTGAAAAACTCGCTTGCAACAGAACTTTATTAAAGTTAATTAGAGAGTTATTATTGGGGTTATTCTAACTAATCGGTATTTCAAATATTCTCCGGAGCTATTTTGCTAATAATGTAACTTTCCAGCAAGAGCTTGTTAAGTTGCTTAAATTTAACCAAAAAAAAGTATATCTGATATAGATAATATACTGTTAAAAGTCGTCCAAACTGGCGACATTTTGCACAATTTTTGGGAATACATACAACGACCGTCGTCAAACCGATAGCGAATACTATGCATTATGTTAATTAGTATTTTGCATCTTGTGGCGACATTTGAATTTCCCACGTTTTCAAAAAGTTTCCTTTCGTAATTATGGTTGCTGAAAAATCACAGAGCTCAATAATCGCTAAGGGTAACACGCGCATTAAACAAAATACTTTGAATTTTTATAATAGTAAATTTTTGCGTCAAAGCCTTTTAATGTAATTAGATTTCTAAATCATTTTTAAACTCATGACGTCAAAATGACATCATTCTCTGTTGTGATATCTAACATGAATTAGTGAAAGAAGAAAAAGAAAGAAAAAAAACACGTTATTTTATTTTCTACAGCATCTGATAATCTCGAAGGAAGTTTATTATTTCGCTCGTGGTGTAGTTTTTTGTCAAAACTTGTGAACTTCATTAGGGTTTTTAATGCATTTTTACACGCGTGACATCAAAATGACGTCAGTCTCACTTGAATTATTGAAAGTAATAAATAAATAAATCTATGTTAACTATGCTCACGAATGTGCTGAAATCGGACATTTGAGTAGCTTTCTACCCTGAAAATTGCGAAAAATCGTTAAAAATTGGGGAACGGGTGGATTTTCAGAATTTTAAAGCAGCCTACGGACTATTCTATGTCATTTTACGTGTATGTGCAAAATTTCAAGCCGATCGGTTCAACGGTGTGGGAGGAGTTCCCGGACGAACAAACAAACAAACAAACAGACAAACTTTCACATTTATATAATAGATTACTTTCAATAATTCAAGTGAGACTGACGTCATTTTGATGTCATGAGTGTAAAAATGCATTAAAAATCCTAATGAGGTTACCAAGTTTTGACAAAAAAATTACACCACGAGCGAAATAATAAACCTCCATCCAGATTATCAAGATGCTGTAGAAAATAAAATAACGTGTTTTTTTTTCTTTTTCTTCTTTCACTAATTCATGTTAGATATCGCAACTGAGAATGTAATAACTTCATTTTTAAACTCATGATGTCATTTTGACGTCATGAGTTTAAAAATGAGTTAGAAATCTAATTACATTAAAAGGCTTTGACGCAAAAATTTACAATTATAAAATTCAAATTATTTTGTTTAACGCGCGTGTTACCCATAGCGATTTTTGAGCTCTGTGATTTTTCAGAAACCATAATAACGAAAGGAAACTTGCATTTTTTAAAATCGTGGGAAATTCAAATGTCGGCACAAGATGCAAAATACTAATTAACACAATTCATAGTATTCGCTATCGGTTTGACGACGGTCGTTATATGTATTTCCAGAAATCGTGCAAAATGTCACCAAGTTTGGACGACTTTTGGTGGTATATTATCTATATTAGATATACATTTTGTTAAATTTTAGCAACTTAACAAGCTCTTGCACAAAAGTTTCATCATTAGCAAAATAGATTTGGAAAATATTTGAAATACTGATTAGCTAAGAATAACCCCAATATCTCTCAAATTAACTTTAATAAATTTCTGTTGCAAGCGAGAGTTTTTCAACGTCGTATGTTTCAATATTACTCCGTATGAAAACTACTGCGCGAAATGACTAAATTCGACTACACTGGTCAGAACGTGGCGTCATAATATTGAAAGTTGTCTGAAATTCGCAACTCTCTGCAGCGCAATTTAACGCCCTATTCGCAATTTGAGCGATTCCAAATAGTTCCTCGAGATTACACAGTTTGATGTTTTCACGAGCCTAAACCATGGTGGATTTAAATAGTATTTAAATTAGTAAAGATTGGATGTTTTCCACCACTGCGAGATGAAATATTTTTCTGTGCTAAATACGCCGATCAGACAAGAATTATGCTTAAAAATACTTGGAGATCTGTTTTAATGGCAATGCATAAATTCCACAGAATCACCAGAAAGTAGAAAGGCATCATTTGTTTAAAATATCTAATCTGTTTCTTTAAATTGAGCATTAAAGACGGAGAATCGAAAATAGATAATATTAATATACGTAATAGATTGTATTCTCACTTTTTATCTAGTAGTAATAGTAGATTTGTTAGGAAAATATGGATTAAAGCACAGTATACCACGTTAATAACTATTCCGTGAATTTAAGAGTGTTATATTCATTATTTTTCAGCTATCGTCTTATAAGTAACTAAATCATAATCCTACGTTGTGTAATATATCCCGCGGTAGTTTCAACAAAAGGGCTACTTGAACTTTTTGACATTTTGTTTTTGCATAGATAGTTACGATTATATTTTAGTAAAATATTCGTTTCCTACCGTGCGAAGAACGGGCACGCAGCTAGTGCAAAATAAAGCAAAAAATATCAAAGTAAATCACAAAATAAAAATAAATTTTAAAAATTGGGAGAATCGTTTATAGCATGGAAAAAAATCTCAACAAATAATTGAAAAATTTCATGAGGACTCTTCAAGACTTCCTTTTACGTCTCATAAATCATTAATAGTTTCCGTGCACTTCATCTACTCTTATGGTATTTGGAAAAGATACAAAATAGCTATAATAATGTTTAGCAATTTCTAGCAAATATTTGAGGTATCGCCAAGCCGGGTTCAGTTTGAAAGATTTATTTTCGGCACTTAATTTCGCGATATTTCGCCAAAAGTCGACAAGTTTGATATTCTAAACGATATTTCGGGTATAGCCGAAATAGTGATTGATCACATAGTTTTAAGTAATTGAAGGTATCTATAGAGATTAATGTACTGGAAGACTTTTGGGTGTAATTTAATAAATAAATTCAATAAATAAATTCCCTAGTCGATTAGGAATCAAAAAAGATATGCGTAATTAGATGTTACACTGGTTCTAAATACAAAATCTTAACAAGATACGGTTAAAGTTTTAGTGTTGTGTGGAACGTATAACTATTTCTAGTGCTAAATTTGGCGATATTTCGGCAAAACTAACCACGCTTGATGGTAGTTGGCGAGATTTTGGCCCAAACAAATACTGACTACAAAGATATAATCGAATGAAGATGTCTGTAGATGTTAATGTATTACAATTCTGTGGGGGTACCCTGTAAATAAACTATCCAGTAGATTGGAACCTAAATCAGCGATGCGCAACTATATGTTACAAGAAACAAATGTAAAATTTCAGCATTCTACGACCAATAGTTTTTGATATATGCGAGTTACGTACATTCAAAAGTCACCAAGGTTGGTAACTTTTGGTACAATATTTGATGGGGCACACACCCGTCGTCGGACTACCAGCTAATTATATGGTAGGATATTTTTGTGCTTGAAATGGATGAATGTCTCTAAAACTGACAATGACCGTAATACATTGGAGTTCTTTCGAGTGCTCCTGCAGAAGATCTATAAAGGATAAAAACACTATTTTCGATGGGGAGTTTCATTTTGTAATCTTTATAACACATGAGTTTTGTTTCGTTTGAAATAGCCGAATACCTCTAAAACACGCTTTTAAGAATTTTTGCCAATAGAGTGTAATTCTTTCCAGAAATTCTTTTGGATGACCCTCCTCTTGAAACTCTTTTGAGTGGTCCTGTAAATAAACTATCCAGTAGCTTGGAACAAAAAAAGATGGCGCACAACTAGATGCTATAACAACCATATACAGTGGAACTTGCTAAAGTGACCACCTTGGTAAAGAGATCACCTGCCTAAATTGAACACTTTTGTGAAATTTCATTGTAACTCAGAAAAAATTTATGGGAAAATATCTTGTAAAGTGACCACTTGCGAAAACTGTATAGTGACCAGATAATCTGCCAAATTTAAGTTTTTTAACCTGTCAAATGTGACCACTTTACACTATAAACTGCCTCTTAAATATAAAACACATTCAGATAATATAGAATGCTATATCCCTTTTCAGTTGTTATACACAAGATTTGATCTCAACACTGATTCTCCCTTCTGTAGCACTTGTTCTCAATAGATGAATAAATTAAAAAAAAAAAAATAGATAAATAAATTAATAAAGAAAACTTGTTTTAGTCTAGATTCTTTTATATTTCTGTTGATGCTAAAGTTGATTCAGCGTGGTTTCCGGTAAGAGGTGTATGGGATGCAGTTAATCACATATTTACAATTACTTTTGATGAAGTTAATCACACATTTATGAGTACTTCTGATTTCCCTTTACCCATTCTAAATGTAATACTCTTGCCATTTTAAATCTCCCGTCTGTCAATAATGCTATTTAACTGTTTCTTAATTTACTTTGGTTTTAGCCTTTGTAATGGATTTTGTTTTTGTCTGTAGTCTGTGAATATATTTAATTTTCTTCCTTTCCCACAGGATCACAATAATTTTGTCTAGGCTACAAAAGCGATATTCTGATCACCCCTGTGGCGAGTCACATTTAAATTTTGTGTAAAAAGCCTAACATGTAAAAAGCCTAACATTTCTTTTCATGTTTTCAACCTGGCAATTTATTTGGCAACCGGCCCTTTTAGAACTACTGTTACAGCACAGTGTGTTATCTGAACAACGTGTTCTTGATGTACTCTTGTAAAAATTGTACCGTGCAAACATGAAAACAACCCAAACATTCAAACTGTACTTTAGTAATACGTCGAACCTGCTCCAGAGTGCTTCTACTGTCATACTTACCTCACCATTCGCCATCTTTTAACCTCATGCACTGCTTTTAATAATTTCTACCAAATACTTTTTAACTGTTCTCATCCCAAACTTGATGATATACTGGGTGAAATCCCGCATTGTAATTTGTTCGCATTTCTTCGACGTATCAATATTCTTTACTCATTGTGAAGTAGATACTTTTCTCTGACTGGTATCTGGATGGGAGACCCCATCCAGATGCTCTCCTCTTTTTAATCTACTTTTTACCTTTCTACAGTTTGCTTTTATCGTTTTTAGACCTCATGGATTTTAGCTTTACATGTTCTATACAACACATTTTTTACCTGAAAACTTTATTTTACTATATATACACCTTGTCTGGCGCAGAATGTCCTTTCTGGGCCTTGTGCTATTAAACATCAACTAACCAACCAACCTTAGTAATATGTCAAGCTGCAAAATGGAAATTTATATTTTTTATTCATATTTATTATTTTGTATTATTCATTGTGACCAAGAAGTATTAAAATACATATTGAAACGTAAGTATAAGGAAGTCGCACACAATTTGTATGCAATGTGCATTGTCATGTTTCAGTATTTTACTAACTACATTCCTCTTTTTTGTTCATGGATATTTATTGATTTTGAGATCCTGCAGTTAGGCGTTCTCCTCACACACTAGTAGTAAGCAAATAGTAGTAAGAATAAATAGAGAGTGTTTCTAAATTTCTTTTACAAAATATTAGGAGAGGTAAGGCACATAATAAGGAATCAGAATCACACAGCAATGTGGGGTCAAAAACGTCGTTTTCATCTAGCTGTTAATAATCACTTCAGAACGGGTGCTGAAACAACAGTGAACTTTCCGACCATAGTTTGTCAAAAACTAACGTATTTTCTCAGAAAACACGTGACTAGAATTCATAGTTTAAAATTTTTATTTCATTTCTTGGATGCGATTTTTGGAAACAAGCCCGTTGTATACGAAACTTGCTTAAGAAACTAGACAAACACTTCAACACTAACGTGATTATTACCAAGTCAAGACGTTTCCGACCCCGCATTTCTATATGATTCTGATTCCTCATTATGTGTCCTATCTCCCCTAATATTTTTAAAAAACAATTTAAAAACACCCTTTATTTATTCTTTTTTCTACATAGTATTTAATATAATTGTAATTCATAAACTCTAATATCTCTTTTATCAACAGCTAGGAGGAAATACAGTTCGTTAAGTTTTTTTGTTTTTGTTTTAATTTTTTAAGCACTGGATTCCTGTTAAAATCAATCACTGTTTTAGCGTCCACATAACTCGTCTACACTTTGTCATGATCAGACATTTTTCAAGCACATTTTTCTGTTTGTTTTTGTTTTTGTTCTTCGTGTGTGTTGAAAGTGCGCTAGCTCCTGAATGGTGCATTCATTTCAGCTCATATATTTTGGTGTGTATATGATTTATAGTTTTTTACAGGACTACGAAACATTTCTTATACATTACGGGCTGTATAGAGAAATACTGAAAAGTGCCAGATAACACGGGGGGGGGGCAGAATAAAATGCTGAAAGCCTCCAAGGTAGGTTTGCATTTTTGGTAATTGATAGCCAAGTTTCGTGCCAAAAAATAAGTCTTCAAAATTGAACCAAACTTGGCGATATCTTCCAAATTTGGCTAGAAACAGGCAAACGCGACAGTTTATATTATAAAAGAAAAGTATAGTTCGAATATGCCTGCCGAAGATAGTAAAATAGCTCTAGTTGGCGATTTTAATATAGATTTCAGTTATGGTTTTTGGAACAAGAAAGAGGCACGTCACACTCATGGATTATGATGTACATTCCAAACAGTATTTAAAATGGTTAAGTATAGTTGGAAAATGC
The DNA here is from genome assembly GCA_038373885.1 of Cheiracanthium punctorium. Classification (NCBI taxonomy): domain Eukaryota; kingdom Metazoa; phylum Arthropoda; class Arachnida; order Araneae; family Cheiracanthiidae; genus Cheiracanthium; species Cheiracanthium punctorium. The sequence continues at coordinate 981,104 of JAWZYV010015005.1, read as the reverse complement.
TTGGCGAAGATCGTAAAACAGTTTTAGTAAACGATTTTAAGATAGATTTCAATTCCAAAGATTATGGAACAAGGAAGAAAAATAGGAGTGACGCATGGATTATGATGTGCTCTTAATATATGCCACTTCAGTGCGCATTTAAAATATGAAAATCTTTAATTTTTATTAAAGAATTTTTTTTGTTCGCTATTTCTGCAGTTTTGGAGAAAACTCGGACGTTTGCCTATTTGTTGCTATACAGGAAAGAGTTTCGCTTCCTATGATTATGTAATTTTCCAAATTTAATGAAAACTTGGATAATGCATATAAAATTTTCCTTGTTTCCATTTTTACTTACAGGCCATCATTCTTTCCGAGAGAAAAATATACAGGGTGTCCCTGAAGGTGGTAACGCAATTTTAATTCTAGATGGGTAATGTAAATATGAGTACTCATACTGGCCGGTCTGTTCCACGGTGACGTCACATTAAGAGAACAGATTATTCGTAGGTAGGAGTTGCTGACTGCTCCGGAATATAATTAACCACCTTTTTGAAACTGTAATTTTTTATTTAAGCAATGGTAAAAATTTAAAACTAAAATGTATGTTAATTATTACTTGGAAAAATATTTAAAAAATAAAATACTGTGCGTAAAAAGTGGTTAGTTATATTGCGGAATAGTTGGCAATTCTAGTGTTAGGGTGTCCCTAAAGGTGGTAACGCGCTTTTAGTTCTAGGTGGGTGGTGTCAATATGGGTACTCGTATTGACTGGTCTGTTCTGCGGTTACGTCACACTGAGAGAACCGATTATCCGAATTAGGTAAGAAATCCCAACTGCTCCGGAGTATAATTCACCACTCGTTTTTTCGAACAGCAATTTTTCAGCTAATTTATAGCAAAAATTCAAGACTTAAAATACCGATTAATTGTTACCGCGAAAAAAATATTTAAAAAAAATGAAGAAAATCTGAAACCCTTTCAGATTTTAAATACGCACCAAAGTGCTATATATTAAAAGCGTATCATAATTTATGTGTCGTCCCTATTTTCTTCCTTATTCCATAAGGGGGAATAATTCCGTGAGCGGGGGCAGGTTTAGTTGGTTTCATTTTTTGTTGCCAACGTCTAACCCATTAAGGTTGCCGTTAAAACAGTTCTCCATATATTCTAAGCACAATCCTTACAGATTGGCGTATTTAGCAACGTGTAAAAGCTTTGGCGACATCTGGCTTGGCGACTTGCCCCCGCTTACGGAATTATTCCCCCCATAAGGTTGGAAAGTGTATCATTATTCATGAGTGAGCAGTATTTTTCTCCTTGTTTTATAAAACCCATCTTTGGAATCGAAATCTGTCTTAAAATCGCCTACTAAAACTATTTTACAATCTTCGCCAAGTATATTACAACTATACTTCACCGTTTTAACTATTGTTTCGCATTGTATGTGCATCATAATCCATGAGTGTGCCGTGTTTGCCTTTCTTGGGTTGATTTCTACTTTAACGGCCCCAACTCTCGCCAAGGTGATGATCATTAAATATACACACATGGGTCGCGCTGGCTTTTTTTAAAGTTTCGCCAATCCATTCGCCAAATTAGATTTTGCCGGACATCATTAAGAAATGCAATTGGCAATATTTTTGCCAAATCGTATTTTCTTTCGCCAAGCTAATTTTATTATCGCAATTTGCGACGTTGGCGATCGACAGCGCGACCCTTGCATACACAGTAACCATGACGATTTTTTGTATTTATGTGGCAATCGTAATTTATAATTAAAATGGCGATTTGGAACAACCTGTAAGTACAGCATTCCGTTACATTTTTATTTATTTTGGGTTGCCAATTAATGTAGTTTTAATAATTACCTGTCTTCAATTTCCTTAACTAGTGCGTTTATCACTAATTTGTTCACTTTAGTTTTCATGTAGTTGTTTAGGGAGCGTTGAAACTTGTGCATAACTCCTAGAGACCCATGACTTCAAAGCTCGCCAAAGTACGGGGAATTTTTAGGTTGGCGAAAGTAGGGGCGTTAAATTAGGAATCAACTCTTTCTTGAACCATAAAGCACATATTTGGAATCCAAATCTATCTTAAAATCGCCTACTGATGCTGTTTTAAAATCTTCACCAGGCATATTCGAACTATAGGCATATTCCAATTATATCTCGAAGACTGTTTGGAATGAGCATCATAATTCATTAGTGTATCGTGTTTTCCTTCTTTGTTCCATAAAACATTTCTTCGGAACAGAAATTTTGTTAAAATCGCCTACCAACACTGTTTAACAATTTTCGCCAGGCATAGTCAAACTACACTTCACCTTTATAAATACCATTTCGAAAGTGTATCATAATCTATGATGTGTACCGTATTCGTTTTCACTATACTATAAAACACTTCTTCGGAATTAAAATCTATCTTTAAATAGCCTACTAAAACTATTTTACAATATTCGCCAGGCGTTTTCTAACTATACTCAAAATATATTTATAATAAATTGTCACGTTTTGGCACCCAGTTTAGCGATCATTTATCAAAAATGCAAACCTTGTGCGACTTTCAACATTTTATTAACGCCTCCCCCCCCCCCTCCACATTATCTGGCAAACACATTTGAAAAGTGACTCGACTCGAAAATTGTACCAAAATAGTGTCTACACAAAAAGCAAGGTTGAAATTAATAGCACTCTGGTGCTAAAAACAAAGATACTGTGGTAAAAAGTGCGTAAAAAGTGGCTGGTTATATTCCGGAGTAGATAGCAACTCTAGTGTTAGGGTGTCTCTAAAGGTGGTAACGCACTTTTAATTCTTAATCAATTAGAGATAGGCGGGAAGTGTAAATTGAAAAAAAAAATGTTTCCTAACTTATTTTGAACATTTTTTAGATGAAGAACTAAAAATGCGTTATCAACTTTAGGGACACCTAACGTGGATTATCTGCTCTTGCAATGTGACGTCATCGTAGAACAGAACGGCCCATATATGGATTGCCAACTTTCCCGATTTCTTAGGAAGATTTTTTACCACAATTTTGAAAGAGCTTTATTTTAGTTAAAATTTTTGGCTTTTTATTGATTGTAGATTGATGCAAAAAGCTAGTAGTGGGAAATCTCCCATAGAAATCAGGAAGGATGGCACCTATGGATTACTCACATTTATTACTTTTTATTTTCTCAACTCTCTCACAGGCTTTGTTCTCCGCATTCTACGCGATGTTCCTCCAGTTGTCCGATAGAGTTCATGCTTAAGGTGAAGAAACTGACGGAGTTCCTAGAGACGCTGAAGACGCCGAATCTGAGTTCGAAGACCCTCAGAAGTACAGCGAACACCAAAAATACAGACGAAAGCACAAAATACAATTATCACTCAAAAGAAAAGTTAGATAATTTTTTTTGTATGTGTATAATTATAAACACTACATGAAACACAATTTCGGATTGATTTGTATTAGAAAACACAACAAATACAGCATTTCTTGAGAAAAACAGAAAATATGATGTTTCATAATTATACACAATATTTGTTTCATCGATTTTATTTAAACACAATTACAAATGCTAGTATTTAATAATGTTTTCCATTATCTTTACTCATCTCAAATACAACATTTTCCATCGACAGTGCTATTTTGCATTACCTCTGTGGTACGGTTCATACAATAATTTATTTTGTGGTATTTATATGGTATTTAGTAATTTATTTACAGGGTCACCAAAAAGACTTTAAATACATTTAGGTTTATGGTACATTCAATTCATTAAATTTTTGTGGTGAATCACTATATTTCGGCTATGACCGAAATCTCGCTAACTATCTCAAGATTGTCGGCTATTAAGCGCGAAAAATAAATCTTTCAAATTAACCCAGCTTGGTGATATCTCAAATATTCGGCTTAAAATCGCTAAACCTTAGTATTACTTTAGTATTTTATCGCTTTCAAACAAAATAAATTTAGGTGAGGTTCACTGAAAATAGTTATGATTTAATTTGCGTACGAGGAAGTTATGTGGTGTCCACATCATACCTTTTTGATAAATGATTTATGATGTCTTGCTTCAGGTTTAAATCATTTAAAGTACAAGGCGACTTGAAACAAAACAAATTCTTTATTCCAAAGATTAAAAATCTTTTTCGCTGTACATATTATAGTACATACTGATTTGCTGTTAAATGTGAAAATGTATAATAATTTAAAAAATTGTTTTCGGATACACATAATCATCTTAATTTTAGCATGCACGGATGGAGACGAAAATACAGTGAAACTTTCTTTAACGGCTACCTCCAGACAAAAGAAACCTCCGAAGACTAACCTTCATATCAGCGGTAGCGAACGCACTCCGTGGGATTAACCTTAAAGCTAACCTCTTAACAGCGATTTCCGAACAACGGCCACCCATCGGGATGGCGAAAAAAAAACTTTCATATCAATTCTCTTATGAGCACTCAAGTGTGCTTTTCAATTCCTTTTCAATTAATATAAGTTTATAAAAAAGGAAATTTTTGTGAAAATTCAGTATTAACGCATAACAATACTTCCTAAAAATTTTTCTTTTCTACGAATCTCTAAATTGATAAGATAATTTGTTTGGAATATATTTTGAATAATAACTAGATAAAATTGAAGGGAAAATTTAAAAATTGGCACGCAAGGGACATTTCTTAGAAATTCAATTTTTTAAATTTAAATTTTAAAAAATAACGTTTTTAAGTATTTAATTTTATCATACTTCAATGCATACATATACAAAAATTCATAATTTTTGGGAAAAAACCCTTTTATAATGTTTACCGTCCTCTTAAATATTAAACCTCTGAAAAACCAACTTTGAAGAACAGTAACTTTTCCATAATCTCACGGATGACCGTTATTCAGAGGTCTCACTGTACATAAGTATTAGTAATTTTCGTGTTTGAATTGAGAATTTTTTCTTGAGGTTTCTGACTGCAATCTCGAAGACGGTCTTGTAGTCTTGTACCCCTGAATATCAGTTTGACATTTATTAATTCCATATAACCTTTATGAATAACATAGAACACAACAGAGATACAAACACAGAAGAAGGGGGGGGGGGTGACAACCATGGGCTAACAGGATTCGAACCCGAGACCTCACCGCTCGCAGGCGGCTGGCAGTGATGGGTGCGTAAATGCACACAGCTATGAGATCCCAATTTTCGTGTTTCAGTTTCACGATTAACCCTTTAACCCTTTATAAGGCCGTGGTAAAATACTTTCCACCTACGGTCTATTAAATACAGAAATCAATTATCATTAGGGAATTCTCTGATTTTTGTTCAGTTATATTTTATGTATATTTTTTCCATACATCTAGATTCTAAATTATACTTGGCTTATGAACTTTTCTTTCATTCGAAATTTTAAAGAAAGCTCGAATAATTACTCGAAAATTGAGCATAAGAATGATCGCTTTTAATTATATGTTTCTGCGTTTAATTCCGTGTACAAGCAGCAGGTAGTTTTCCGACTTTGATTTTGTGTATAATAAACCCTTTATCAGACGAGTTTATGTGCAGAGGGTCAAAGCACTTGGGATTTTTCTGGCCAATTTTTAAAGATTAATTCATGTATTTTCCCTCTACTGTAATATCCCACGTAAAAATTGGAGAAACAAGCATTAAAAACATAGAAATTTTACAGGAGAATACATTAATTATTCACAAAATGAAAGTTGGAAACCTACCTGCTGCTTAAACACGGAATTAAACGCAAAAAAATGTAATTTAAAACGATGATTCTCATACTCAATTTTCAAATAATTATTCGAGCTTTCTTTAAAATTACGAATGAAAGAAAAGTTCATAAGCCAAATATAATTTAGAATCTAGATGTATGGAAAAAATATACAAACAATATAACTGAACAAACATCAGAGAATTCACTAATGATAATTGATTTCTGTGTTTAGTAGACCTTAGGTGGTAAGTATCTTACCACGGCCTTATAAAGGGGTGCCCTCCGTGGGGGTCTTTCCAAGGGGTCCTAACCTGTATTTACACTATTTTCGAACAAAAACACGTAACACTCCAAACGGTTAGGTCGACAGCCGCGCAATGGGACCCGAACACGGGACCTTAACACTTCGGCCGTCTACCATTTTCAGTGACATAACCACTGTGCCATGGTGAGGCACGATTAATGGCCGCATTCGTAAACGCCAAACGAGTTACACTCGTGCAAGGAGTTTCCTTTTAAGGTGTTCGTAAAGGAAACTGCGTGCATTCAGTTTATAAACTAGAGCGTTCGTATGCAAAACCGAGTGCGGTGCGGTTAGTTTCAAACGAAGTAAACTGAGCTCAGATTAGGTTCATAGAGTTTGTTCAGAAGATTGCTTGCTGCCCGGTGTTTTTGCTTAGAAATAGCATCCGTTGTTATGGAAAATATTCTGTTATGAAAAGTATTTTACGTTTGCTGAAGCTGCAAATAGTATTTTTTCGAGGAGGAAATTCATGTTAGAAACTGCTACAAAGGTACATAATTTTTCAAAGGTAATCATTTTCTTGTATTTTTCATTTTAGTAAATTCAAAAATGCATATTTTAGTGTTGAGATTGTAGTTGATTTAAACCGTTATTAGCGAACTTCTCTTGCTCAGTACTTTTGAAAAATGAAGTTGAAATTTCTAAATTTTGATCTGTTCACTTCAATTACGGCCAATCTTTCTATTAAAAATACTGTTGATTTTATATTGAGAATGTACTAAAAACTCTCCTCAGCAAAATCAAGGCATTCGCGAATTGTAAACAAACACGTCACCTAGACGACGAAACTAAATAAACTGAAGTTGTTCGTGAAGTCAAAGGAAACTGATAACCACTGAGAGCACTGAACCGACGCATTCCAGTTTTCTTACGAAAACTCGTGCAACGAGTTAGTCGTTTACGAATGCACCCAATCAGGGCCGTAACCAGAGGGGGGCTACGGGGCTCAGCCCTACCTAGCCGGGTTTCAGCCGCCCACCCCTAAGATTTTCAAAAATTTTTGTAAATTTACAGATAAATACGAAATTCTACAAACGATTGATTTTTAACAATCTCTAAATTTTGCATCATAAAAAATACTATTGTTTTGGGAGAATGTCTCATCACAATTGCCATATTTCTATATATACGGTTAATTATTTTGCTGCTCTTGGCTACATGTAGCATAGGTTTTCGGATTTTTTCGAGAACACGAAACTCACGGTCTCCTTTTAAGTTCCTTACAATTTTAACCCATTTGTGCCTGGATATTTTTGCGACTTTCTTCGATTTTTACTGATAACAGAAATAATAGATAAATTTCTGACGTCAACTTCTTGAACAAGGGGTGATTTCTTTTAAAATCATTATGCATAAAAATCGAAATATCAACATCCTACTTGGTCATGTTAAAATATTTTTGTAGAGTTGAGGCTCGATGCTCATGAATAAAGGATAGGAAAAATAAATAACGTTTTCGACTAATAGCGAAAATGCCGTCCCAAAAAAGGGACGCTAGGCATAAATGGGTTAACATGCATATTTAAAATGAAAAATAAATGCACTTTTCAGTAAATTTTTATTCTAAAGTTATTGATAACATTTTTCATTTTACAGAGTTTATTACTATTATTATTATTATTATTATTATTATTATTATTGGATAGCAGTTAATGCATTACAAAAGGTACAATTAACAAGTAATTGCGTCTTGTAAATTAATGCTGTTAAAAAAAAAAAAAAAAAAAAAAATGTAACCGATATCCAATACTGCATTCTCTCACAATATCATTTGAATATTTTTAATGGAATCTCAATGAAAAAAATTTTAACATAATGAATGTTAAATTTTTTTTAAAAACACGGCGTTTTGTGAAGCCAATACTCTAGAAAAAAAAAATGTACAAATTGAAAAACACCCCCACCTCCTCCGCCTTACATTTGTTCCGCCCCCCAAACTAGATTCAAAGCCCTACCTAACATTTCATCCTGGTTACGGCCCTGCACCCAATGTATTTTTTATTATTGTTGTATTTGGAACAATTATTTTCGAATTTGTGTGCTTTGTTCCGAAAATCCGCTTATGAATCCTTTTCGAGTGAAGAGGACACAATAATGAAAGTTTTTACTCAAGCAGGAAAGAAAAATTCCGCAGATTTAGGAACACCTAGATCGCGCATCCAATAATCGTGTGCTTTTTGATGGCAAAATCACACCCCATTTCTTCCACTATCATGGTTGCCGTCGATGTAAAATAGAACACTCGTTGCAATACTTTAGAAAGATAAATAAGTTTGAGGGTACAGAGCTACCAAGTCTCCGGCTTTTTTCGGGAGATTTTTTACCAGTAATTTTTGCTTACAGATTTATCGTTGAAGTAAGTCCAAATATTTAATGTAAAATTAAACTATTTAAAAATTGTGGTGGAAAATCTCCCGGAAAAACCTGCAGATTTGGCAGTTCTGGAGGGATAATTCTTTGATACGAGTACTTTTAAAAATATAGATTGTTTTAAAATAATTGAAAATACAATTATAATTCATGTTGCTGCTATTCTGAACATGCGCATGCAACTAATATGGCTACGTTTTTAGGGAACACATTTTCTCTCGTTATAAGCTCAATCTGGAGAACTACATTGGAGTGTAAGAGGCCGTTGGCGTGGACTAGGACAGACCCTTAACCTCCAAGCCGCCGGTTCCCTTAATGTAGGTTATTTTTAATAAATGCTGAAGTGAGAAAAATTATGTTTAAATTCTTTAGCTTCCTTGATGAATATTTATTGGGAAATTCATCAGTTCTTCCTAAAATGGATGTCAGAATTTTACTTTTTACTACACAGATCTGCAAGAACTGGAAGAATTCGGAATTTGAGGAAGCTTTCATTTCGTTTTTGCGTAAATTCATGAGGTTTCAGTTAAGGTAAATGAGGCCTCCTTATACCTCTACTAATCCGAAAGAGATAAACAGGGTACACAAATATGGAGACTTTTACAACTAAGTGGCTGTCTCTTATAGCAGCATTGATATAGAACAATTGAACTGACTGTTCCAGTGGCTCACAGACTTGGGCATAGGACGATTATCGACTAGCAACAGACGAGTAAAATAGAGTCATTTTCTCAAAGGAAAATACTCAACCCCCTTTTAATGATTAACTACATCTTTACTTTTTAATCCGTAAAATCGTGCATCGTTCATTGTTGCATCAGTTCCCTCTGCTCTGTTTGACGGAAGGGTTTGTCTGAAGAAGACCGAACGAATTTTCGGTCGAAACGATCGTTACGCCTTGAAGTAACCTTTTATGTGTGTTTTTTTCACAAACTTTTTATTTATTTTATCGTTCACTCTTATTTAAAAAGAAACCAACAAAATGATCTGCTATACTTAGGTCAACACGGTTACTTCATTTGATCCAATACTGAAGATAGCTATTGCCATCTCCTTGTATTCTTATCTCTATGGTTCACGATGCGCCCTGGGGGTCTATTCTGCCATGTTCGTTTAAACGAACGTTCGGATTTGTGACATAATTCGTAATGTATGCTAATTTAAACATTCGATAGAAAGTATCTGCATCTAAAGCTCCACCGTACCTTGCAGAATACGAACACGTTAGCGGGATGCGAAAAACGTCATTTTGATGTCACATATCCGAACGTTCGCTTATACGAACGTGGCAGAATAGAGCCCTTGTTAAACAGGTGCTGTCTGTTCAACCCATGGAGACAACTAGAGAGCAGCCTATCTTTTCGCAATGCACCGGAGTGAGGACGAAATGTGCTCCTCCGCACCGCATCACACAAAAGGTCAAACACGTAATACGCACGCGCACCACGCATATGACCGAAACACAATGATTGTGCGCATGCGTTTTGGTCACATCTGCGGAAGCACACCTTTTTAGCAGCTTTGCTCTCTCCAGTTGCCTCTATGGTTCAACCTCCCTGTTGCCGGAAGTCAAACAGAGCAGTGGCAACGGCTTCTCTTTCTCAGCGTTTGAGTTATATCATGGACTTGGATATAGGACGAACATCGACGTATTCTAAAAGAGTTAAACAAACTTTAACTGTAAGATGGCACTGTGAGTCACAATCATTAAGGGCTCTATTCTGCCACATTTATTTAAGCAAACGTTCGGATGTATGACATCAAATTGACTTTCTCCACAAACTACTAACCTATGTTGGTATTCTGCAAGGTACGGTAGAGCTTTAGGTGCAGATTCTCCACACCGAATGTTCACATTCAAGCTTTCGTTCCGAATTACGTCACAAATCCGAACGTTCGCTTAAACGAACATGCAGAATAGACCCCCAGGGTTCATCGTGAACCATAGATATATGAATACAAGGAGGTGGCATTAGCTATCTTCAGCATTTTATCAAATGAAGTAACTGTGTTGACCTAAGTATAGCAGATCATTTTGTTGGTTTCTTTTTAAATAACAGTGAACGATGCACGATTTTTCGGATTAAAAAGTAAAGTTTCACAATTATATGTTACAATAGTTCTAAGCACAAAAATCTCAGCATTCTGCTGTTAAAAGTTTTACAGTAATGTCAAATACGTAATCATTCTTGGTGCCAACTTTGGCGACATTACTTCTGTACAATTGGAACCCTCACCATAAAATAACACAGTCATATTGCAGTGTGGTCTAAGCAATATGACGGATCGGTTACATTTTCGGCTCCACTATCAGATAGCTAATGCCGCCTCCTTGTATTTAGATCTCTATGTCATGAACCTTCTACCGGGTCTGTTCATAGAAAATGATAAATGATATAACGTGGTCCGAATTTTCTTTTTTGAATGTTGAAGCGGGTAGGTACGACCGGGGCCTTCGCAATTAGTAACGGGCCTGCGCGTGTATTTTGATGAGCCATCCAAAGAGGCCTACGGATGCCCGAGTCTTCACGTATACATCAGGCATTTCTCAAGCTTCCCAGTGCTTTCAAACGTTATTTAATGCAGTTTTAAGTAGTAATTGTGTTACTGATTCAAGTACGAACTCATGATTAATTTGTTTGCTATGATACATATTTACATAATGAAAATAGATGCATATAATTTGAAGGAAAAACAAAGTAGCGCTTACTCTCATGATTCACGATTGCTTATTTTAGTTTCACAAGTGGATATTTAATATACTTTAAAATAACTAAATACACAAATGAGAAAGACATTTTTATAATGAATATTTCATGAACGTAGTCGTATTTCCTACGTTATTTTAAACAATTCAAGATTAATCTTTATCAAATGATGTATTAAAGCGCATTTCAGTGTTTTCTGGATATCCTGTATATTGGAGAAAATTGATAAAATACGCTCTATAGCGCGATCCCGAATTAATTATTCTTTAATAAAGACATTTCATGTAGTATATATTATTCTTTTGTCGCTTTCTCAATCGAACTTAGGAATTGAGCAAGCATAGTGAACGCTTGTACAAAATATTAACTACATTTGAAGTTTCTGTATAAACGGGCAAAAATAAATAATTTATAATTTACTGTATTTCTGCACTGTACCAGATGTAAGTCTGAATCACATAATCAAGGCATATATAACTGATAAATAACATTTTCAACGGGCAAAATTAAATTGTCTAAATAGTATCACAACGTCATGCTGATTTACAAGAATAAAAACTACTCAAGTAATACGATTTCTGATTAAAATAATTTATTTATAAATAACACATGAATAATTATTCACCAAACATGATTTACATACATATATTTAGAATTTCTAAATACATTATAAGCGTTCACTTACCTTTACATTCAGAGCAAAATGTTCGAATTTTAGGATAAATTTTCAGGAAAGAAAATGGCGCAAGATTCACCAAACGATTACCTACATCTAAAGTTCTTTAGTACGACAAAAGTATTAAAAAAATGTTTTAAAATAATATAACATTTATAATACTTAGAATAATAAAATAGAATACTGTAACTGGGGAAAACAGGCCTCAATGATAAACTCATTTTTAGCGATGGCAACTCATAAGCAGGCCCGTTGCTTAGCGATGGCCCCGGTACGACGATCGCAAACACGCACCTACTGTTTGGTGTTGTTGTATTGGGAACGTTTATTTTCGGATTTGGGTGCTTGGTTTGAAGGCGTCAGCTCATAAATCCTCGTCGAATAAAGTGGACAACACATAAACCGGTTTTGCTTTTTTTGTTTTGTGAAACATGTATTTCGGATTTGTGTGCTTGGCCTAAAACCCGCGGATAAATCTACGTCAGAAGGACGACACAAGAAGGAGGGGTGCCCTCCGTGGGGGGTCTTTCCAATGGGTCCTAACCTGTATTTACACTATTTTCGAAGAAAAACACGTAAAACTCCAAACGGTTAGGTCGACAGCCGCGCGATGGGACCCGAACCCGGGACCTTCACACTTCGGCCGTCTACCGTTTTCAGTGACGTAACCACTGTGCCATGGTGAGGCACATGTTTTGCTAAAAGAAAGGAAATTTAAACACTTACGCTTAAGCGATTTGCGTGGAGGAGGAGAGCCCCTTAACCTCCAACCACCAGCCCCCCAACCTGCTTTAAAAAATAAAATAAAAAACTGTCATTCAACACCTACTGGGTGTGCTCAGACTCAGACTGCCACTTTTGAGTAAATCTTAAGTAAAACGCGAGCTACAGAGAGGGGGACATCGTGGACAGTATTTGAGTAGTACCGAACGAAAACAACGTCGGAGAGAATCAAAACAACATGTAAAGATCGTGTGATTTATCTCCTCTAACTTCAAAAGGAAAATCTTTGGGGAGTTCAAGTAGTACTCGGGTTACTCAGCTTGAAAGAAGTGACACCTTGTTTATTCCCGAGGTTTTCGAATTGCTCAAAAATGACATCCTGTACGCACCTTTTAGTAATAGCGCTTTTTTTCCATCTCAACTTAACTCGTGCAGTGCTACTATAAAAGAAAATGACTCTTCGTTCTTAGTTTGACTGATTTTTGGAAATGCCGAGTGCTTTGTTTCGTATTATAGTGCAGGCTTCCCCCCCCCCCCCCCCGCATTGGCAGAGTCTGATGCTAGTAGCTGCAAAGCCTTTTTGAGTTACGAGCAGTAATATAGTGAATTATGTCCCAGTAATATGGTGAGACAAGTAATATTGTATATTGCTCGGTTGTTATGCATTTTAGTATAGTCATATAACTTTTTAGACCTTCTCTTCAGCAAGATTTTGTTTTTCAACTTGAAAAATGTGCAATTTTATAATGACAGATTAAACTTGCTCCTTATGATTTTATAAGACAGGATGATTGAGTTGCTTCCGAATTGTTAATATGCTTTATTGAAAGTATTGAGATTTTTTAATGCACTTGCTGCATTTATGTATTTTTTATATCCCTGTCTTTAACAGGGATAAATTAATGAATGAGGTTTGTATAACTTGAATGTTTTGTTGAATATATAAAATACCACTTAATGTTACATTAAATTTGATCATGCTAAATGTACTATGATGTAGGTGAATGATCGGTTTTGAAGTTTTCCTTGTATGAAAATTCGTGGACAGCTTTGAAGATGACTTTAGTAGTGTCAAAGTGAATGTTTGGTAGTGGTCTCTTTATAAGGTGGGGGGTCTAAATTTATTACATGTTATTGTATATCATAGTACAGTGTTAATTAGTGGAGCTCATCAATTCACTGTTTATGAATATATCTAGTTTCTTGCTAAAAAACTTCAATAAAATTTTTAAACCATGCTATAAAATAGTCTGCTAAAGTTATTTCCAAATGAAAGTGACATTTAATTGAACGTCTTTTTACATGTCCTATCCTATTAAATATATAATGAAATTTAAAGTAATATTTAAAATTAATTTTTGCATTTCACTTTATACAAACTGTTCAAGTAAATGAACACTTAAATTTGCCATTACCATTTGAACAGCTTTTTGTTCTTTCAAAGTTTATTGCCTCTACAATTAAAATTTAAATTTTCTGAAAGCTATTTGTTAGTATTTATAAATAAAATTAAAACGTATGTTTTCTATTTTTTAAGAACTTTTTAAATGTTTAGATAAAATATTAATGAATATGTTTAATAATTTTAAGGATATACACATTTGAATTTTCAAATAAACGCGTGAAATTTTATTTTTAACGTTGCACGTTTAATAGATTCTTTACGCTATTAAAAGCCAAACGAAATATGCATATCGTACGCTGACTGCGTAAGGCATGTTTCAGTTGGTATATATACTTTTCTAGAGTAAATTACCCCGACAACATGACGATAAGGGCGAATTTCTATATTTGCTATTCGTCCTCTAAATTGCTTTAAGGAGTTTGGCGTTGGTTAGAAATAAACGACTGCTGTTTGAGGATCTTCTGTTAGCTATTGTAAAAATAACTATCTAATGAATTTTTTGTTGAATGACCACTGCTTCAGGTTTTCGAGGGATTTTAGAATTGTCGAATCACGACTTTTTTAAAGACCCTTGGGAATGTAATGCTCTGCGAAGTACTGCGTTCACTGAAGCTGTACTTCAGTTAGTCAAAAATCACGAGTTGAGAATTTTCGAGTGGCTGTACAGCGATTTGTCGGATACTTTTATTTTTCGTTTAAAAAAGGAAATTTCAGATTTTTGAATAAATATACCACAATTTTAAGAAAAGGCAGACGAATGGTAAAGTGCATGAGGCACTAAATATTGATAGATGGCTTAAGTGTGAAGGTCAATTTTTCTGAGATCTAGTGCGGCTGTCGATCCTACAGTTTGGAATTTTGGGCGATTTACTCCAGATATGTTACGTAAATATGCATTAGAAACCTGAAGTTCCCTGCAAAGGTATCCGCCTTCTTTCAAGAGCTTTGTTATAGCTCCCCTTAACCACAGTTATTGAGGAAGTTGACAAACGGTTAATTGTAAATTATTCATTAGAACTACCGACTGTTACGGGTATAACCGTAACTTCTGTAAAGGCACATATTCCTTTCAACGTTCGTATTTCTGTGAAAGTGCCATGGTCTGATATAGACTATTGAATTTTACCTTATTCACAAAGTCCCGACATCTTCTCAATTACCATAGTTTCATCCGGGTGGCTTTTTATTGTCTATTTCAACATAATAAAGAATATTGGCATGCTGCAAATTGTGTGTGGTCTTCTGCTTTTGAAAGTTTCCTCAAATCAGATTATACATTTGTCGTTTCACTTATACTCCATATATTTCTTATTCTGCGGGCACGTAGTATAGTTGATTACAAAGGCGTACGGGCGAAACAGGTGTTACAAAGCCAGTGGCGTACAGTGGATTACCAATATCTCAATTCAGTAAGGGGACGTTTGACAATTCATTAAGGGGACGTTTGAATGTTTGAAAAGGTAATTTTTTGCAGTTTTTATTGAGATTAATAGTTGTAGAAAATATATTCGTAGAGCTTTTAGTTAGCTTTCTACTTCGATGATGCCCTACTAAGACACAAGAGAGCATAAGGTTAGTCTGGTATATTGAATACTGGTTTCTACTCTATGGGGAAAATAAATTGTGTGAAGCAGATGAATCAAAAATTTTATAATAAAACAAATGAATGTGAAGTAGCAATAGTTATAAAGCTTCAGTAATATTTTATTATCATAAATTACTCAAGCAATAGTACTTTAAGGCATTTTCAGTGTCTTTATATGCATCAGCATGCACTTCTATTACAACAATGGCTATCGTATTGGGGAGAAATAAGTCGGAATTTCATTGTCGGCTTAATTTACTTTTACTATTAAGTATCCATTAAAGGATAGACAGGCATGGAGGGTGAGGGGACAAACCGCGTGGGAATGCAGGTGACGATCTGTTATTCCGTGTTGCAATTTCTGGGTGACGACTCGGAATATTGCAACACCTTTTAACCCTCTCTCCCTTCCTTTTCGATTAAACCCATACCAAAATTATCTAAACTTTATTTTGCATCTAGGTTTTTACATTAACTGACTTTATTTCTTTCCATAGGTAGTTTGAGAAATACAATTCGCTTAAAGTAAGACTTATTGCCTTTTGAAAAAGTGATTTAATTAGGTTTATTTTGGATTATTTCGTACAAACCTTTGCGTTTCGGGGCGGGGTAACCTTCCCCCCATCACCGTTGACAGAAACGTCCGTTCTCATTGTATTAGTTTTAATTTAATAACCAATCTTAATAGACAATTTGCATAACATCCGTGAGGTTTTAATTTTGCGTTCCCAAGTATCATTAGCATGCATTTTGAAGAGTATAAATTTGAAAAATCGCATAGTTTTGTGTCGAAACGTTACTGGCCAATCGTTTCAAAGATATCAACTGCTGTTGTTACTAATGTGTCTAACCCTTTAAGCCCCGACCAGTACAAATATACGGCATCTACTCAAGTACTGGGGTGCAACTCATATTTCCCAAGTCGGTTTCATACATAGTCTTATACTTCATCAGAAATGACTCGGGTGCAAAAAATTAAAATTTTTTTGAGCCGTGTTATTAAAAAACTTAAGTTATCCAAAAAAGTAAAATGAAAAATTTATATTACATGCAAAAACTCCTCTTTGGAGCTTGTCAAAAGAAAAGTTCACGATTTAAAAGGATAAACATGGACCTGTGAATAAACAAATAAGTTCTAGTGTCCAAGTGGATAAGACACCGAACATAAGTGGATGATAAAGCATAGATATAGGAATCTCTAGATGGAGCATAACGAGAGAAAACTTGTTGCATCCAAACGGTAACCATGATAGTGACATGCGCAGAATGGCAATAACTTAAATTATAATGGTATTTTCAATCATTTTAGAACGATCAGTATTTTAAAAAGTAGACGTATCGAAATATTTTCCCTCGAACTTACTTATTTTTCAGAAGTATTGCAACAAATGTTCTATTTTATATCGACGGCAGCCATCATAGTGGCAGAAATGGGGTGCGTTTTTGGCAACAAAAAGCACACGATTAAGAACTCTGGATGAGCAATCTAGGTATTTCTAAATCTATGGATTAAAGTATGAACGTCCCCAATTCTTGTCCACTGTCTGCTGCTAATATAACTCTTCAAAGTTTTTGAAGGTTTTCTCCAGATTTAACATGCCCAGAAACGTTGGTTCAATGCAACCCCTCCCTAGGACAGTCCTCTTGTAGCTTTGCCTTAACGCTCAACAACCAACAAATTAAATGTTAGTTATATACACAAATATTTAAAGTGCATAAGCTATCTCTACCATGAAATATGATTGCATGTATACCTGTAATGAAATTTTCAATTTTGAGATTTTAGCGACATTTTGCTGATGAGATGGAGTTCGATCCTAAATGTGTGTGCGTAGGTCGGCCAGTAGTAACTTTAGCGGTAAATAGGGTATGTGCACGTCGTAAAATTTCAGGTTTCTACTTGGATAAGCCTATTTCGACTTGTGACTAGCATGACTGTATGTGAAATGTAACGATATGCTTAAGTTTTTCAGATATGAGTCTTACAACGTAGAACACTGAAGATCTGAAAGGGAAGTAGGATGGACAGAATCTGATGAGGAAGGTAATTAAGTTTCGTATAATTCCACTGAAAAGGTATGTAATGCTACTCCAATCTGCTATAATTTAACAAGTGTAAATTCTAAATGGAAGTCGCGTGCTAAGAAAATAGTATCAACAAAGTGACGAGTGGATGAAACGTTTATCATTCGAGGAGGGCTTAAATGTGCAGGACAAGGTTCCTGACCTGCCATACGGCTGTCGTTCTAATGGTCAGAGGTCTGGGTAGTTTTCTCGATGTAACGTAAATGCGCGTTAAGCTTTTAAAAATTTCTTACGCCCTTAGTAGCCTTCTTATAAGTAGATACCCCTTGGAAGCTTTGCCTTAACCAAACTTATAAAGTATGAAAATTTTTATGCTTAAAATGTATTAACATTTTAAACTACTCATTTAAAGCAGCGGAGCTTGTACGCATGGTTGAAAGGACACACCCCTCGGAAACAAAAATACTAAATAGAATTATAGAAATTCTTTTTAATGTTTTATGTTTTGATAAATCCATTTGTAGTGTTCTGTAAATGACTTAATCTAAATTTTGCTGTTTATTGAAGGGTATCAACATGCATACATCTAACATGTTTAGTGTAGAAATATTCAGTATTATGTGCGATTTCTTAGTCCTAAATTATTTAACGTAAAACTTCAAATATGGAAAAATTGTCAAATTAAAATTTATCATTGTTAATGATTAGATATTTAAAAAAGCTAACTAGCGTCTTTCAGGCTTTTTCGCTAAAAAAAAATTTCCTAAATTTAGAATTTCTTCAAAGTACAAATCAATAAAAGCAATTGCCACTCAAAATTTTATTACTAAGCACTCCGTGGCCTTAGTGATCAGTTAGTTAACTGTGATAAGCCACAAATTTTTCCGTCAATTAAGTGTCCTGATTGAATCTTTCTAAAACAAGCAATAATACTAATTTTTTAATATTTCAATCGTATAGTAAAATTCTGCAAAAATTCTGTTCTAAAAGTTAAATTCCTAGACCAAATTTTTTAGTAATACATTGAGGATGTCGGAAGTTTCCTTTTGTCATTCTTGCATCTAGTGTCGATATATCGAACAACTTACTTGTAGTTGGTTTTTACTGTTAGTTGGACAGCTCTATTCCAACGTTGTACCGAACGGCTTCAACTTATACCCGTTACGGCTTAGCTCTATTTACTCCAAATTAGTTTTAAATGTCCCGCTGTGACCAACCTAATCACTATACTTTAAGTGAAGTGGCTCTGGCTTGAGGGTGAGGACCTCTCACGCCTGGGATGCTGTGGAGCCGTGCAAGATGAAGGAAGCTGGTGCACGTGAAATCTGTCGTGGCTCCATGTCCTCACTGTTCAAACGATAACTCGGGGACTGGAGTTCAGGTGCTAGGTCTCTCATCTGGAATGGAGTCAAAATAAGACCCCGAACTAATTCAGATTTCCTCTCACGGGGGCTCATTAAAATGGGCCGACCAGTGGCATAGCGCTTTGAACTGGGAGACGGAAGGTGCCCGGTTAGAAACCAGGTCGTGTCCGGCAACCTAACAGTTCGGTTTTTCCGTGGTTTTCTCCGAAACTTCGCGTAAATATGGGTTAGGTTCCCTCAAGGTACGGTTCCCTTAGAAAGACCCCCCACGGAGGGAAATCCCACCCCCTTCCTAGATTCCTAGAGTAGATAATTAGCCGTAACCCTGCGTTTTCATTTTCCTGGCCCTGCACTGTAGTTTCCAGAAGGCGGTGGTAACAATGTATAAAGTAATGCCGCGATTGCAAATGGTGAGTTCTAGTGCGAAAATCGGGAGAAAGGGGGAGGGGGGAAGAAGGTCTATAATGATCAGTTAAATGCTTATCTAAAATTTTGATTTGGTCATGGGGCTTTTTAAGATTAGATTGCGTTCAAGGTAAGGTTCCGTATCATACAGACTGGTTTCTTTCTAAAAGCACTAAGATTAGTTTGCATTAGTACTGTTTTAGTGAAAGGTAATCTGATTTCTGCCGTGCTGCTGTTAGTCGTAGGTGCTGCAAAAGTTTCAGATTTCAGCTAATAGTAGTGTTCTTAGGCACTAATTTGCACTAAAACTGTATTTCCAAAGTACGCCATTTAAGAATATCGATCATTTTCAGATTAATGACCTCCCTTAATACCAAAAAATGTCTAAAAACATTGTTTACCTAGTACCAAAATTCCTCAATCCAGCACCTGGGAGTTTTTCTGGAGGAAGAGGGAGGTCAAAAGCGTAAAGCACGAAAACTTTGAGCCGTTTCCTTTATCACCTAATTTTTTCAAAGTTTGGTCAGTTTTTTCGATGAGCTTACTTTTCCAGATATTGATTTCTCTTAACATGAATTTTAATTTTGTGCAGTAACGCTACTTTTAAGCCAAAAATTTGTTTAATTTTTAAGAATTATTTAAAATTGGAATGGATTTGGCCACCCATTCTGTTCAATATAGTATAAGTTAATGTTAGTAACCTAAGATTAGTTTAGTATTCTACATAAAATTGTAGTATAGCTAGTTATGAAATAGTTTATGTATAGTTCGTAGAAAGATAATGTTAAGTGTTCATTAACAGCCTATTTAACCTCTAATAATTATGAACTAACATTTTAACCAATTCTAACTAAAAGTTAAATTTCATGTTAAGAGGATTCTTGGTACGTTCCAAAATGACGGCAAAATATTTGAAGAAATAAAGGATTAGTTTTTTTCGCAAATGAAACGTGCATCAGTTTTTTCAATTCAGGACTTTTTAAAGGATATTTGGAGTACCATGTAACTACTTTAGCAGTTTATTACAATGTGCAGACTTAGTAACTTTAATCTTTTTAAAACTACATTTTAAACTTTAATTATTGTACAGTTTTAATGGCAGTAATGACTTAAATGTACAGCGCGTCGGAAGGGTAACATAAGCATACCTCCCTTACAGAATGGATAATCTAAATTTTAGTTACAGGATCTAATCGAAAGAATTCTGGTGTCAATTTTTTTGCACGAAATAAAAAAGATTTGGCCATTCCAAAGTTTGATTTAACAAGCTTCCGAGTGAAGTTTCACTGTACATATGAATTGTGCGTACTCATGCGATTACGATCTATCCTACTTACTATGAATGCTCGTTGAATAATTTTGTGGTGACGTCTGCAAACACGTACGTATAAATTTACATAACTTAAAACGATTAGTCGAAGAATTGAAAAAATGTATGACTGCGAAATGGCCGATGGTAAAATACAAAAATTCTAAAATATAATCTAAATGTTTAGTCCCGAAGCAGTAAATTTGCCTAATAAGTTGCAAGCTATGGGGCTACGGATGCCTAGAAGGTAGGCTAGCATTGCTTTAACCCTGCGAGTAGCCTGTTTTGGAACACATTACAGATGAGAGACTTAGCATTTGGACTTCTGGGGGTGTCCAACACACCCCCAGAGTTATCGTTTGAACATGGAGGGCATTGGAGAAAGATTTTACATGCACAGACTCCTTTTAGCATGCACTGTACCACAGCACTATTAGATTCTCAAAATCTCTAGCGTTGACAAAGACCGGTGCTGCTTCACTTTCCTTATTTGAAATTGATAAGGATAGATGGATTTTCCTTGCCCAATGCGGTTTCACAGCTCGCGCATATCGGAACCGGCTTCGATTGCGAAAAAAAGTTTTAGCTTTATGCTGAAAGTAAAATTGAAGTTTTATTATTGTTTTTCAGACCCAGTTTCTTGTAGGTATATTTTGATAATCACGATTACTAGCTTAATTCTGACCTGGATATACAAGAACAAGCAAATGAAGTCGAGAAACAAAGATATGGAGAAAAAGGTAAATGTATGCATTAAGTTTCGGGATTCATTTTCAAAATTTTCAGAAATCTCCAGTTTTCCGAGATCCAAAATTTTTAATAGTATTGTTATATCGTTTTCAAAGCGTTCCACTCATATAATAAGTTGTACAAAAAAAACATTAAAGTACGTTACACTTTGAGAAGTTTTTCGGCTTGTAAGACTTCGGATGGACTGCTGGAAATATGAGGAACTGTGAAACTACGGAAGTGTTTAATAACTATCGTTGATGAAAGATCTGAATATTTTGCTGTTGTACGCATGAAATGCTGTTCTTTCATTGCTTACTTATAAAGTAGTACTTGAAAAGTACTAAATTACCTTTCCTTTTATGTCGGATTATTTAATGATTAAGTCTTAACGTTACATAAATCAAGAACATAAGTGTGTCGTATACGAGTTAATGAATAAATTTCTTCAAATAAAAAAATAAATTTCATTGAAAGTTTCTAGTTTGATATTGAAATAACTAATTTTTGAAAACTAGTACTATTTAAGTAAGATGAGATTTTTAGTTTCCGAAAATGAAATACTAATGAATTGGGCAGCATACACAATGATAGAAAAATTATATATCCGGCTCTAGCCATTTCTCTTATACTCAATAAGTAACACGCATAACCAAAGAATTAATGTTAATGCAAATGTTTTTATTTAGCGCAACACCTTAAGGAATTGAGAGTTGATTTAATTTCGATATCTCAAGTGGTGTAGTGGCTGAATGCCTACATGGAATCTTGCGGATACGATCAACAATTGCTTTAGTCATAAGAATGTCGTAAATAGTCAGAGAGAAGCTATGTATAGTTTTCATGGGATGCTTGTCTTCCAGAGCACAACTGAGGAATGAGGATGAAGAAACTCGAATCTATTAATAATCTGACAATGTTTCGTTATTGCTTTATAATTGTAGCTTACAACTTGCCAAAAAAATGTGCAGTTCGATATTTTAGCAGTAGTAGTTTTCATTGCGTGAATTTTTAATTTAATTGGGCATTTTTAAAGCTATTTTGTAGTTTGGTAATAACGCTGGTAGTCTATGTGATCCAAAAATTTAATCTTTGCAGTAGACTTGTTTTTGTAAAATGCTCTTTTAATGCTTTCGTTTAGTGTTGTTTTGTGGTCTTTATATAATGTTAAATTTTATTACTTGTTTAAATGATCATGCAACGTGTAAATACTTGAACGAGGTATTTTTCTTAAAATGTATTTTTTTCAAGTTCTACTATAGACTGACGTGGAAGCAAGTTGAATTGGTTATTACTTGGGCAGATAACATTAGTGTTCATCGTAAGTTGTTTTGAGTAGGTGGCTAAATTTATTGGCGGAATGGGGCCTGTCTAATCAGTTTCTGGCGTAACATTGAGAACGCCTATTGAGACCGATATGTACCTTAGACTTACCTTAGACTTAGACTGTACCTTAGACTTATGCCCTTAAATAGGGCATAAGGATCGGGAAAATGCATTGGAAATTAATGAGTTGCAGAGAAGCTCCAAACATGGGAGGACTGCGTGGGTTGGCTAGTTTGAAATATCTGTTATTGCTTTGCCTTATTACTGACTGATCTTCAACGTTACTGTGTGAATTGAAATTGCTTGCTCTTGGTGATTCTCAGAAAGGTCTGTAGTTCGCAGTTTTAAAGTTCGGTATTTTCTATATCCCTACATCGTCGAAAGATCGAATTGCTGAGTCTGTTAAATCGTTGCGTTTTTAGAGGCTATAAAATATATTTGGGTTGTGTCGACTCCACTGTTAATGCCGACTTTAAAGTGAGGTACCCTAGGAAGTTTGCTATTACTGGCAATTCTTGCAAAATCGATTTTGGAAAATTGTTCTCTACGTGAATGTTTATTGCTGTGGAGCTGTCTTAATATTCTTAAATTTTGAGTTTTAGGATATAGTAGAGATTTAGAAAATTTAGAAATTGACCAACCATTCTGATGGAAAATGCTTGCTTCTAACAGGACTTTTGAAAATTAGAGCTGCTTACCTTAAAAACGGGTTAAAATTGACTGAATATAGATATTCGTTGTTAATTTCAGATACCGTTAATTTCCCCCCGAAATAACAGAATAGTCTGCTAAAAGCTAGTCCCTATTTGTCATACTTTAAACAGAGCATGCAAGTGTCTGTTCTGGACTAGAAATTTATTCGTATGGACGGAGAGATGCGCACATGACATGTACTTAGCAAGATTATCACCCTCCTCCAAGGAGTTCCGGTCTCACGTACGTACATAGCCTTATGAGGTAAAATGCTCTATTAAAGTATATGTGCCAACTGGAACACAACGAATAAGGTGAAGTTATACAGTGCATTTTTCTTGCAATTTCAATCTAAAATTCATGACAGATTTTTAAAGATATTTTAATGTTTAAATGTAGTTATATTCTGCACAGGAAAGTTAATGCAGTTTGCTTGTATGAATTTGTATTGGTTTGACTTTAATTCAAACAAGATTTAATCGAGTTAAGCAAAGTTCGGAATTTAATGCTAGTGAAGCGATATTTTAATTTGATAGACTTAATGGCAGTAAGGAATTTGGTTTTCTTGATTTAATGTGCAGTGAAATCACAAACACAAGACCTGACCAATGGCTGAGTGGACAAGACACTGAACATTGGTAAAAAGTAGATGCTCAGTGTTGTGGCTCACTGCGTAGTGCTGGTCTAACGGCCCGAGTTTAATGTTCTCCATATGTAGCATGGATATGCGTTAGAATCCTTTGTCTTCCACCAAAGGTATTCCTCTTCAGTAAAGTTTTAATGTGCCTTGCTTTAACAAAACAATATAGAAGCACGAATTTCTAATATTTAAAATGTAGAAAGTCTTGTATCACTGGGATTAAAGTCGGATATTAACCCATTTATGCCTGGTGTCCCTTTTTTGGGACGGCGTTATTGCTATCAGTCGAAAACGTTATTTTCTCTAGCTTTATTCACGAGTAGTGAACCTCAACTCTACAAAATATTTTAACATGACCAAGTAGTATGTTGACGTTTCATTTTTTTTTTTTTTTTTTTTTTTTTTTACATAATGATTTTACGAAATCATCCCTTGTGCAAGAAGTTGATATCAGAATATTAACTATTATTGCTGGTATTAACAAAAATCGAAGAAAGTCGCGAAAATATGGGGGCACGAACGGGTTAATTTTGACATCTTAATTTTAAATAATAGTATCCGTTTAGCTGAAATACAGTCATTGAAATAGTTTCATAAACAAAAGTAATAACGAGAAAACACCAAGTCTAAATTTAGTTTATGGTTGTAAAAATGACTTTATATTCAGGTTTAATTAGAATAGTACACTTAGATAAAAACTCAAATCCACGATCTTATTTAATTTTCCTTCGTGAACAAATTGTAAAGTCTTTAATTTTCAAGAAATGTGAACATAATCCAGTAACTAGGATTTAGAACTAATGTTTCACTATTATGCTTGAAAGTATTTTTTTTCTATATACATCCTCAAATTACATTTGAAGTATTGCAGTTAAAAAATGAATTTCCAGTAGCAATGAAAGTTAATGCTTTTTAAGTGATATCCATCGCAAAATGTAATAATATATATATTTGTTTTAGATTATATTTTAATATTGTAGACAGTATATTTATGGCTTATTTCTGCTTAATTTATTTCATGAAATATTTGTAATTTGGCTTTATTTTTCATCCAACTCAATTGTCAAAGTGTAATTTCATGCAGCACTTCATTTATAGTTTCATTAATGCATATTCGTTAAATATTTGCGTGTTAATTGTAAAAAGTTTTGAAGTTTGGTTGATTTAGAGCTTCGATTCATTATAAAACAGTTTGTTTTAATTGAAATCTAGTTATATAAAATATGGTGAGATTTATAAAGTATACTGGTCTGGTATTGAGCGATTGCAATGTGTTAAAACAATGTTATAGTAATGATGGTGTGTGGATTTTAAATATGTATGCTCTCTTATTTTGAGATTTTTGTCTAAACAAATTTTAGTGCAGTGAAACTAAATTGCAGTGCAGGTTACTTGTTAACCAATTAGTGCAAGAACATTTGGTTGCAAAGTTACCTTGATAAAGTTGATTCGATGTAGTAATGTTAAATTTAATAGATCGCAGACTGTAAAAACAGATAGTTGTGTTCATGCTTACAAGTAATAGTTGTGTGAACTGCATTCAAAATATTGGATTTTATCTATTTTTTATGTACATTGTAAATCCAAAGAATTTTGTATAAAGTATATGAATTATTGAGGCCTCGCAGTCGGTCCCGTTTTTTTTTTTTTTTTTTTTAAATAATTCCTACCTTCATCAAAGTTTTATATAGCCTAGTACATTAATGATTTGATAGGCGAAACCGTAACATCTAAAAGAACATTTAACAATTGTTGAAGCAACAGAACATTTTACTCTATTATTTATAGAGGTAGGAATTCAAAAATACGACGGACTACGAGGCCTGACTATTTAAAGTACTTCAAATGTTGAATAATTTATGAAATTATTGTTGTGGCCACAACTTAAAACGTTTTCTGGTTTTTGTACTATTGTAATGTTAAAGTGCAAGCTTACTTGAAACAATGATTGTATCTTAAAGTTAATCGTTTGGAGTGCAAAGTTTTTGTATTGTGGTAATTGTTCTTTTGCTTACACAGCTAATGACAGTGTTTATTGACAGTCGGAATCCTTGCTTATGAAAAATTTACAAATTTAGACTTGCATTAAAAAGCAAATGTGATAAATATATACATTTTTTCTGAGTGTTCTACTTTGTGTAATTTTCAAACGTTAAACTCGTTACAGGTTTAGATCATCTGTAAGCTACTTTCTTAGTGGAGTGATATTTAGTTATGATTGTAAACGTTTACTGTTTGAATATTGATTTTCTTCATAATGTATTACGGTAAAACTTCATTAACTTAACAGATGTCTATTCATAATTGAATGTCTAATGTAGTGTTTTCCGTGTAGTCACCTATTAAAGCTTGTGTTAAAATGCATTAAAAAGATCATTGCTTTAGGAAAGATATGCAGTTATGAAGAAATGTAATGTCTTCAATTTTTTGCTATATTATAGAAAAATTCATATTTGTATGTAGGGTTTTCAAAAATATTGACGAAATAAAGATTCGGAATAGCAATGCAGGTTCAAAGAAATAATTTTTTTTATATTCATCAATAACTTTAGAAAAATTGCGTAAGTAAAATTTCTAAACTAAGCTATTAGTTTCATTTCTCAAATGTTGAATTACATCTTCAAATGTATAGATTTTATTTTCGAATTGTTACACATAACCGAACTTAATGAAGGTACTTTGCTAACGCTAAAAATCATTTTATGAAATCTTTAAGTAGATAAAAACGCATACTGATGTTGCATTGCTTTATAATTTTGATGGCTTTGTTTTCGTTAACTATCCTTTACAACTTCGCCAGAGGTTTCTGAAACTTGTATGTATTTAAAGCAAATTGTACTAATTTGCATTTATGTACAAAACTTGATGAATTTTTTAAATAAACATAAATTTATTTATTTAGACTCCTTTTTATTTGCTACTGAACATTTATTTTAATGATTTTGCAGAATTTTTGTAAACAGTATTGAAACAAATACACAACATTGCAGTCTTAAAGGGATTCTCTTATCAGTCATTAAACAGTATCGAGTTTTTATGCATAAATCGAATGTTATGTTTAATGCAATTTTTCTTAACCATGATCACATGAAGGAAATTGTAATTTTAATGCCAATCTTATTGTGGGGGACAAGGCATTTGGAGCTATTAAATTTTCATTTATCCAAGATTTCCACATTTTCCGCTAATCGTAAGGATGCTTCTAGATTTGAATTAACCAGCCTATCTGCATTTCCTATGAAACTTTGCATTCAAACTGTCATTTTTGATCAAATGTTGAAATATTGACCTTTTGTCATTGTAGAAATATACTAGATATATTCGTGTGAATTCTTTTTCAGGTACGTGATGCATAGTTTAAAGGTGACCGGGTAAGCCCAAATATCTACAATGTTAAATTTATTAACTGCTTTTCACAGAAATGGTACGATGCTGTAAAAATTTAGAATTAAAACTTTGGAAACTGTTAGAATAACATGCTTTTTA
Source organism: Cheiracanthium punctorium (assembly GCA_038373885.1). Lineage (NCBI taxonomy): Eukaryota > Metazoa > Arthropoda > Arachnida > Araneae > Cheiracanthiidae > Cheiracanthium > Cheiracanthium punctorium. The sequence continues at coordinate 953,674 of JAWZYV010015005.1, read as the reverse complement.
CAAAGTTTAATACGGCAGTTTGAAGATGTGTATAGAATTATTTAGCTTAGACAGAATTCTATCCGAAATTTTTTAATGATTTTTAAAAATCTTATTTTTACGTAATAATTACTATAGCAGTTACCATAAGGATTATAAAAGAAAGCATCCCTTGTTCAAGAAGTTGACATTATAAATTTATCTATTGCGTAATAAATTTGAGTTTTAAAGTATGTAAAGCATGCCTAACTTCTGTAAAATAATCTTTAAGAATTTTTGAGAAACGTACATTTAAAGTTGATTTTTCAAATGCCAGAGATAGCTTGCCCGATCTCCTTAAGTCTTCTTGCAACGGGTTTTCTTATAGCTTGCGTAAGAAAATATTGTCCTCTTTGATTGTTACTTAACATTAAAATCCGAAATTTTAATATTCTTTTTTTAAGAATAGGTGATGTTACTATGCTAGGTAAAATGGTCATCCAGATGGAGTCGAAAGTTTAGTCCTAAAACACTTAAAGCATTGTCACTTGAGTTACATCATGAAAATTGTTTGCCGTTGAAGTCTCTAAAGCTTTTACACCCATTCTAACAAAATAATTTTACTGGAAGTGTTATGTAAACTTTTTACGGGCTTACTAAATTTAGATTTAAAAAGCTATATTATTCATAGGTCGGATGCTTTCTGGAATATAGTGCCGCTGGAATTCGATTTAATAAAATTTCCATAAATGGAAATTGTTCTGCCGTCCTATTTCAAACATTTTCCGTATTTCATGATGTATTTTTATATAAGATTCCAAAATTAAGTCTTGGTCAGACTTGTATGGGACTAGATTTTCCTCCCGATTTTACATCTCCATTGATAACTCCTTACGATCGGGGTTAGAGAGAATTTTAAAGTTAAGGCAATGTGTCAGATTAAGATCTTATCTCCTTCTTGGCACATGTTGAACGGTACTCTAACTGCTATAGCAATTGTTATTACAGGAATCTCCATGGACAGTGTTCCAACAAAATGCTATTTGAAATTTTACATTGCCAGTTATTTAAAAGGTTTCACAATGAACATTTGTACTTTTCCGGATAGTATAGTACATAATTCCAAAACTTTTGATCCTGACGTAATGAGTTTTATGTTTATCAAGAGGCATCAAGTAAATTTCATGGAAGTAGATGTATATTAAAAACTAATATATTCGCAATAAACAACTTCCCATCCCTTAAACTGGAATTTTTTAATGAAGTTTCATCTTGCAGCACCAGGAAGATACAGCGGGGTTTTAAATTAATAAATTTCCGTAAAATTAAGTAATATTTAAGTTAGATCTAGATAAATTTAAAACATGTATTTTCCACTTCAGTTAGCTTGTCGATTTAACGGCATTCTTTTTAAATTTCTTCGAGATATGACCGTACTTAACCCATTTATGTATTGTGTCCACTTTTTTTTTTTGGACGGTATTATCGCTATCAGTCGAAAACGTGTTTTCCTAACCTTTATTCACGAGTATTGAACCTAAACTCCGCAAATATTTTAGCATAACCAAATAAGATGTTGACATTTAAATTTTAATACATTAATGATTTTAAAAGAAACCCTCCATTGTTCAAGAATTTGATATTAGAAATTTATCTATTGCTGGTCTTCGCAAAAATCAAAGAAAGTCTCAAAGACATTTCAGTATATATTCTACGATGGTAAATTGTAGTTAGAATTGTTTATAAAATCCTTCTTAAACACTTCATATGCACATGTTGAATTGTTGGTATTCATGTCGACTTGTAGGATTTTTTAATTTTAAAGTAGAAAAAATCGTATTTTAGATTGTATCAATTAAAACATACAGCAGAAATGGGCAATTAATATTTTTTTTGCGGGGGGTGGGTTATTGGGAAAGCTTTAACTCTATTTTCGATGTCAAGCCAAATGAAAAGTCTTCTGAATTATCCATCCCAATAACTCCATAAGTTATGTTTTATGCTCAACTAGAAACGTTAAGTATTTGTGACCCATTAAATTTCTAGGCTTTCTTCAACTCGACATATGACGTTGGGCAAACAGGGCTAAACGGAGTACATGCGAGCAAACTAAATAGAATAGAAAATTTGGCAAGAAAAATTATTCTAATAAACGGAACATTTCATAATCCGGGATCAAATTGACTGTTTGATACATCGAAAAGTTGTTACATTAAACTCATTATTCTCTTAATCGGGTTTGACTGTATTCTGATAAGCGAGTTAGACTTCCAGTGAACTTTCGTTACTTGCACAAATGCAAAATTCTAAACATAGTGGCAAAATGCTTGACGAGTAAGTGCCCGCACATTGGAAGAAAAATCACTCGCACAGTTATCGTTTGAACATGTGCATAACTACCAACTGTTAAGCTTTTACTAAAAATTAAGCAACACTATTTTTCTTTATTTGCCTTGAATTAAAGTAAATCATTTTTTTTTTTTTTTTAGAGTAACACAGTCCAAAGTTGCAGTGGGTAGTCTCTAAAAAAGGATTGTATACGACGTTTTGGAACCCCGACAGATTTTACGTGCGATTTCTCTTTAGCGTACACGATGCAAGTGCAAAACCTAACTTAAGATAAATATTGGTTAAAAAACTTAGATGGATAAATATATATTAATATACCGTATGGAATAGTTTTTTTTTCTTGGTTTCAAGGAAAATCACGAAATCGGACGTTTACCAGAGTTTCTTAGTTTTGTGTGTTTCATAAAGTAAAATTTACTGCAATAGTCAGCGGTCGTTTTTAGGAATCCATAAACCACTTACGGAAATGGTTCGGGAAATTAACATTAGGAAAGTAGTCGTAAAAGAATCGTGAAGTGTATTCGAGACCACGAGCCAATTCGTACAATCACGCGTCCTTAAAAAGAAGATTGTAAAAACGAGCGTCTACTGTATCAACCGTCAAAACGCAAGTTCTTTAATAAAAGGTTATGCTTTTTTTCGGAATATTACCCACCACAACTTTCCAAAAGTTTTATTTTTCATGATAAAACTAATGAATAGAATCGCATGAGTTAAGTTTTGGGCTGCAAAATAAAAATTGTATACAAACTGAACTTGAGAAAAAGTATTATTTATTAGATACTAGGGGCCAAGGCCCCTAGACTCGCTACACTCGCTTTTCGTATGAGGCATTCCGACCCTAATAGGGCTTATTCGTAAAAAAGACAGAATTTCAACAGACAAATCTTAAAGATTGGATCAGATAGAATGTTACTGAGTTACACATTGCTTGTTTCTTGCATGTTCATTAGCACATAAAAATTTAAACTTCACACTACAGTAGACCACTCTAATATATCACGGTAGATATTTTGTTATTAGCAATCCGTGTTCTACGGGTCCTGAGCTATACTCCATTTAGAGTGCGGACTCTGCGTATAATCGCTGGAAAAATTATTTGCACTCCTCAGAAACGCAATATTTAATGTTGCCATTCAAAAGTTATATTAATTAGGAGTTAAAGCGTAATAAAACCAGAACATCTGTTTCAGCTGTATTTTAATTATGTAAAACCTATTGGACACCTTGCGTATTTTCCACCCATGGCTATTTTCATTATTTGGCAACTTGCGTATATGTATAGTTAATGAGCTGTAAGAAAACAGTACTTCACATGTTTTCTTTGATAAAAACTACGGAACAGCTAGGATAGCTTGTCACCCATGGCGACTTTCATTATTTGGCGATTTACACATGCTCACGACCTATAATTACTGCTCATGCAAGGTTCCCGGAAAACCCTTATCCATATTTTCATATACATAATCCTTTGCAGATTGACGTATTTAGCACCACGAATTATATCATCTCGCCACGCTGGCAAATAGGCATAGTTAACGCCACCAAATATGTCTACTGGTAGGAAATACTCCAGCTGGACCGAACCGCCTTTAAAATAATCTGCACTTTTTCATTTTCAAGATACTGGGTTCCAGCATTCTGGAACTCGAAGCTTATTCACCCTGCTTTGAAAGATACTATTTTGCCAGATCATTCCTAATGCCAAGATGACGCTTTTAAAATCAGTTACAATTAGTTATTCTGTTTTGGAAAAACGAATAGTCGCCAATTCTAAACTCCTGTTGTCTAAGCGAACTTACTATTTGAAAATTCTCAACTTTGTGTAACACACTTTGAATTATTTATTTCATATACTTTTTAATTTGGCATAAAATGGTCGTAATTCTAACTCATGTTTGTGAATTTCACGCGACTCTACATACTTAGAAACGCTTTGTTGCAAAGGAATGAATGATTTTTATGCCAAATCTGGCAACCATTATGTTTATTTTTTCAGTTTTTTATTAATATCTTCTAAAATAATTCGATTTTCGAAATTTAAGTCAGCTTAGCAGGTTCCTCGGAATTTTTCGAATCTGTGGGCGCCTTAGTCGAAACTCAAATCTCCACGGTTTAGGAGGAGATAGGAAAACAAGCTATTGACCGCTACAACGACAGCGGCCTTTACTTTTTTTTAGAATAGAGAGATTTCATTAACTATTTTATGATTGTAGATTGCAATAAAGAAGATTAACGTTTAACTATGTGTATCCAATAAAATAACATAAAAGTATAGCTTATACTGAAAATAGAATTGTTTAAAGCCTTTTCTAAATGAATTGGAGTTAAATAACTTTAAAAAAAGATACAAGGCAATCAAATACTTCATTAAACATTACATTAGAAAATAAAACATTTTAACACACGAATGTATGCATTGAAGAAACTTAAAGTAATATTACAAATCCTGCAAGCGTAACATTTGCTCAAAGTATCTTGTTTTGCTTACAATTCAACTATGTCCCCGTGTAGAAAACACTACCTGTATTTTGCGTAGCATATACGATTTAGTAACTCTGACCCCAGATAGATTTTTATAGAGCCTGACTATAACCCTCTGCCTAAAGATTGGTATTCTAAAATCTTTTTGCTACTTTCAACGCATTGAGCCAGAAAATGAAATCAAAACCTATAATTTAAAATTTCAATATTTATATGGTCCCTTAACGGTTAACCGTAACGGGATATTTTTAAATGGGGAAAAGTGACTCAAGTCAAAATGTTTGCTGTTTCACAACTCGCTGAATTTTGGTTGTAGAAGGGCGGATTTTTTTTTTTTTTTTAATCGTGCATGAAATTTTATAAAGAAAATTTCTAAATATAACTGATAGGACCGGGGTACCGTATAAAAATTTAAATTTCGTAGTTTTTATAGGAATTGATTTGTTGACTTCGATTGTTTCTAATACAATAGATTGCACAATTTAAAAAATTTCTGCAATGGAACTATGTGTCTCTTTCTGACGGTTTAGGAAATAGCCACTGGGCACTGTTAGCATTGGACTGGCCACCCTGTTTATATAAATTATTGAAATGCATAAAATAAATAGTGGCCGTTAATGTTCCGCAAAATCGTGACAGTCTAAAGGATATTTAACCTAACCGCAAGTGGCGGGAATAACATTCTTAACTCCCATCATCTTTTGTTACAGCTGCTATACGCAACCGTTTAATGTATAACACAGCATATTTATTTTCAGCAGCTGAACCAAGATTTTTTTTTTTTTTTTTTTTTTTTTTTTTTAATTATACATAATATTTCTGTCTTTCAATTCCGGTGTTTTAAAACCTTAGCTGTTAAGGATACTTGGAATATATCGACCAGTAAAAAGAGCGAAAGGTTTGACAGCATGTATTTTACTTAAAAATAGAGATAGAAATGAAATTTTTAAGCACATAATAGATCATATAAAATAAAAAAAATAATTTGATTCATGAAATAGTAATAAAAAGTAATCAATAATAACGAACATTTTTGAGCTATGTGTCAGTTTGGTACACTTTTCTAAAAAACTATTGAGTTTAATGCCTTAAAATTTGGCATGGTATTAGAAAGCATGTTGTCTGAAAATAATAAGCGATTTTCATTTCGGCTAAAAAGAAATAAAATTTAAAATGTTTTACTAACTTTAACAATCCTAAAAAATAAGCAAGCAAATATCATTATTTTAAAAAATTTTTCACCCAGAACTCTAAATGTTAGCTATTTTGAAAGAAACAAGTTAGTTAAAACGTTTTGGAAAGTTTCAACTGTTTATCTGAAACAGGCTTTTAGAAAAGGGTGCCAAAGGATTAAAAAAACGCAAAATACGAAAGTTTTATTATTGCAAAACCTCGTGTGCTTGCATTTTAAAAACCATATTTTCATTGTTTATATATTCTAAACCGACACAAATTATATACTATGGAATCGTCTCAGTTTGCTCAATGTTTTAGGCCGATAATTGAAAATTCGAGTCATTTTATGATCCATGTGTCCTTAAAACTTCTCTTTAATACTCACAAATTTTGTGTTTAAACGTTAATTGCATAGTGTTGAATGTTTACATTGCATGTATTTAAAATATGTTCATTGATGGATTAGAGTACGAGTCAAATTCCTTGTGTCGAACTTACATCTAAAATATAGTTTTGGTATTAAATGTTTCATGTTATGAATAAAAAAATATCAGATATTTCTATCAAACTACGTGTTTTTCAAAAGATTAATTAGCTATTCAAAAATCTGACCTAGGAAATTTAGCTTACTGTCGTGATATAATAACATAATCGGCCACGAACGTTTTTGAAATTCATGCAATTCAGGGTTGAAAGCTAAGGAAAAAATTTAATGTAAAACTTAAATTTAAAAAAAAAATAAGTCAATTCCTACTTAGATCAAGAAAGGAAAATTTTATTTCAGTTACTTTTTGCTAAATTTAATTAATGAATTAATTTTTAATTAATTAATACAGGGCCCTTTTGTGAAGAAAGGGTTGGGACTGTTAATCCAGTTTGTTTGTTTAGTTTATTGTTTTCATTCATTTTTAATCCCATGTAACAAGGTCTAAAATTAATGAATTAATATTTGAAAAAACTGTATTAACATCAAGTGTCATCCACTACAAGTTTAAAAAAAATTATTTGAACTTGAGTGGATGAATAAAAAGTATTTTATTAACGATTGAAAATTTGAATAAGTTATATAAATAGAGGGAGAGTGTGAACTAATAGTAGGAATTGAATAAAATAATAGGTCACATGTATGTGTTGTTTTACAAAGCTCTAAATTAATTCATATTCCTTCTTTTTCAGGGGAGGAACGTGTATTCACAACTGTCTTTTAATACTAGATACTGTTTTACAGAAAAGTGCCATTGGATGCCAAACAGCGCTGCCTGCAGATGGCTCCAAAACATTTCGTCTGAGGCGTTTCCCTAATAATTCTACCTTTCTTGGATGTAGAAGACATCAAGCACAAGGTTATCTTCTGTTAATAAAAGTAATGAAGATTGAAATTATTTAGTGTTAGTATTAAATCTGTATTACCAGAATGACGATTGCGCAACGGTAAATTTGTGATTTCGCTTGGTTACAGAGATACCGACAACTGTCCTCGATAAGTGAATGGAATGTTTCATTTGAAGCACACCCTCCAAAAAAAGTATTCGAGTAAGAGATAAATTTCCAATTATTATTTTTTTATTAATTATTATTATTTTAGATTTGCGAATATTGAGTTCTTGAAAAAAGCACAACGACAGAAATATGGAAAGTCATATTATTACATACATAGCCTAATTCATATTCTATGATAAATAAATTTTAATGACGGAACCATAATAGGAAATTTATCGCTTACTCATATACTTCTTTTGGACGATGTACAGTACATTTATAGTGGAACTGTCCAAATTGCATGCCTGGTAAGGCCAACACCTTCTACAGAAAAAAAGCCTTACAACATCATCATTATATCTGACATGACTGACTGAAAAGTAGCTTATCGGAGAATTATACTTATCAGCTAATGAAGTTGTCGCGGTTTTCAATTGAAAAATGAAACTATTTAAAATTTCTGGTGTGCGCTACAAATATTTAAAAACATCTGAAGTTAAAGATAAAAATTAAAATATCCGTCTGATACAAAATAATTCATTATGATCTATTTCTGTATCATATTATATAATTAGTGATAGTTAACAATGCCATTTGTGGTAAAAAAAAATTCCATCAATTATTAAAATTTTTATGCGGAAAAAAATTCACGTCAAACTTTAACTAGTTTTACTTTGTGAAAGTATACCTGTGATGACGCCATATAAGATCTAGTGATGACGTCAAAGCTACCGTTGTTAGGCTTTCTATATATAGAAAGTGTTGGTAGTACCAACACCTTCTAGATACAGAAGGTGTCAGTGGATCAGCCAGATTCATTCCGAAAATAGCTATAGCTTTTCAATATATATAAATATCCAAACTAAGGATTAAAAAATTAAAGTTCAACATTCCTATCTTTTATGATTTGGTTTGATTTTAAATTTATACTTACTTCATGTGCCATGTGCCGTTATAGAATTCTTATTATTAATTTATATTTATACATTAATACCTAAGAACTCGGACCACTTTTTCAAAAAATTTCATTACTTGATTTTTTAATATATTTTTTATAAAATTGCCAATTTTAAACAATTTTTCAGAAGCTTCGGCACAGGCAGATATGAATCGATTAAAATAAATATAATTATGTAAGTTAATCTGCCCAAGTTGGAACTTTATCATCAACCGAAAGCGATTAAGACTGTCTCATCCATAAATTTTCATTAAATGTCATTTTTTTTTTACAATATTTCGATCACTCGGGGAGCCAGAAGATACGGGTAGATTTCAGCATAAAAAATATGAATCTAAACAGATTAAGAGATAAATTTTCCATTCAACATAAAACTATTTGAAAAGCATTTTTTTCCTTATATATTTCGTATCATAATGTCCGCATGATATATTTTTGAGACTGTCAAGATAAGAATTGGACTTAAGAACTCAGCCTATTTGTCACTCGTGATTACGTGTTAGAACCCTTTAAAAAGTCTTCAACCCAAGGAATCCCTAGTGGGCAGATGCCCCTCGCATAGGCTTATTTTAACAAAAAACAAAACAAACTAATCATCACTTGCGATATCTCAAAGCAAAGACTTTGAAAATAAAAAGCGTTTTTTTTTTAATACGCCACACTTTTTCTCTGTTTTATTCTTCCTATTATTTCTATTGAAATTTTTTTTTTCTTCAGTTCAATATGGTAATATAACGAGTACATTCTCTCGCATAAACATCATAAATGATTGATACGTTTTGTACGGATAAATTACAGTGGGAGAATGACAGATACGGTCTCTGTGTTGTGCCCACACAAAGACTAATTTTGATAGAAGTGGGATTCAATTTCGAGTACCGTATTGTTGGTTTATTATTTCTTCACGCCACCTTTCATTGAAGACCGTCATGCAATATCCACTTACACCTGACTGATTGTCACGTAAGCTTTACTTAAGCATAACGAAAAACAGGGTAATTGAAGTTGTTTTCAAATTTACTGCAACATACTGCAACTGACGCGGATGTTTTCCCCGATATATTTCCTTATCTTCTTATATAAAATAACCAGCAGTCCATTTTTGAACATCGTCACTGCCAATAGTTCTTTTAGCAGTGACATCCCAATACAGTTATTTTCGAGATGAAAACGCTGGTGAGTGTTACTTTTTGAATTTCAGATTTCTTGAATTTTCCGCACATGCATACTACATAGCTTCTAACATCTACTGAACATAGCTAACCACTTCTTTGTTACCTAGCAGTCCATTTTAAAACCATCCCCTTTTTTATAATGACGTATATTTGTGGGGGTCCTTAGTTACTAATTCCATATTTTATAATTAAAAATTTCTGTTTTTAAATAGTGGTTAGTTATCAGGGTGACTAGAAACAGTGATTTTGTCATGGTTTCACCAATTCTTAATGAACAATTTGAGAGCTAGTTCTTTTTTCAGTGTCTTCAAAAAATCTGACATTTCAGTGGCTTTTTAGTGATATAGCAAAATTTCAGTAATTTTTAGATACAGTTTATTATTATTTATATTTTCAGTTACATATATTTTCAGTTTATTATTATTATTCCGCTGTTGTCCTCTCACCATTTAGAGAGTTTTTTATCCTAAAATATCGAAAGTCCGTAATAAAACATCAGTAGAATCCATATATTGGATTCAGAATCAGTCTGAGTAGGACTTGCTGGGAGCGGGCAATATTGAAATTCCGTGTTATGCCAATGTTTTTAAATTGAATTGACATGCCAAATGTTTCCATATGTGAATCAAATTCTCAAATATTTAAATTTCTTAAATCCTGAAGCGGAAAGATAATCAGTTTGTTTAATATAGCCTGTGGAGAGAACTCCTTTACTCTGATATTATGAATTTGAAGATAAACAATGATGGAGAAGCTTTAACAACTGAAAAATATTACGGTAAAATAGGGATTATAAAAGGAATTACCAAAATTTATCCAAAATATAGGGTAATTATAAAAAACTTATCCTGGTATGTATGAATCTTTAGTGGCCTATCTACTCCAGCAATCGAAAGGAAATTTGAACTGCTGTTGATTGCTCCAATGCATACTCGAGATTGAGTTTACTTTATCACCACAGCCATTAACGCTGCAGATCCAATAATCATGGGATTTTGGTACAGCGATATAAATATCCCTATAAAGTCAGGGACTTATTTTTTTATTAAAATAAACAAGAAACATTTAGTGGTTGCAAAATTTATAAAAGTAGTTCTTATAAATCAAAAAGTTTTGCATAACATTGCTAATTTTTACAAAATTCTGCTCCGTAACTCCACGTGATTTTGGTACATCAATATAAATATTCTCATGATGTTGAGGACCTCGAATGTTTTAGAATGTCACGCTATACATTAAAATAAACAAAAACCCTCTATCGGTTACGAAATTTTTAAAATCAATTCTTGAAAATCGAAACATTTTGCAGAATTCAGTTAATTTTCACAAAATTCTGCTCTGTAATTCCATGCTTAACATTTTTTTTAAAAAGTGTCATCAAAGTCACTGTTTTTTCGTTTGTTAGCGCATGGTGCAGCTAATGAAGATTCATATTGAATGGTTCATGTTCCCGGCACAATTACATTATTTTAGTTTGTGTATCAAGATCATGAAGCAGGTTTTGTTTCTCCAAACTTTCAGTTTAGCTCACGTTAAAGTGTCAGTAATATCACCACCTCCTAGATATACTAGATATAGAAGGTCTGAGAACAGAAACTTTTACGTCATCACTACCCAGACAGCACAGCAAACTTGCATCAAGCTTGATTTATCAAGTCAATAAGCTTGAATTAAGCTTGAAAATTCCAGTCGTGTAAGCTTGATGCAAGCTTGAATCAAGTGTTCTAGTTTACACTTGCCCAGCTTGCATTAAGCTTGACATTTCAAGCTTAATTTCAAGCTTAAAAAATTTTCCAAAAATAAAATTTCTAAATACATGGTGGTGCCCGCTGGCGAACGCTCCCCACATACTTTATTTTTCCGCGCATTTCCCCCCTCTACGCTGAAATTTCAATTTAATTTAATCTGTTTCCATCGAGTGTCCGTGGCTGGCATAGAACCCGGGACCTTTCGGTTCGTAGCCGAGCGCGTTATCCATTCAGCTACCAAGCTTCGGGCTGTTATGACTAAAGTTTCAAGTGACTTATCACGCTGTTTTCTCGCCAGACTATTAAGTGGGCGAAGTGTTATTTGTTTCTTTTATTTTCCCATGGGATGCATCAAAATTAAAATAATGTTATGTGTGATTTAGAGACTTTACTAATAGGGAAATAAACATAATATAAACTTAAGAGCAGCACACGTTTTAAAACTTTCAGTACCGCAACACTCATGAACAATACTGCTGGCCAAAATCGAGACAAACGACTGATTTTGAAATCAATTTCGTAGTATAATTGTATTTTATTTTGAAGAATTTCCATATTTGGAAATATGGAATGGGTTTACTTACTTAACACAAATTTTGTGTTAAGTAATCTGAAATCAAAGAAAAAGATAGTTAAACGTTACTTCGAAATGCCATATCACAGTTGCTAACATAACATGTATGGAATACAAACACTTTAGTCATTTTTGTAAATATTTCTTATAACAAATAATTGAAAAATTTTGCTATTTTTTAACGCTAAAAATTCTCTTTACAAATGTGGTTAGTTATTTTCCTACATATATTGGTATGCTGTATCGATATAGAGCATTTCGAAGAATTAAAAATAAGTTTAAATTAATTTATACAATTGTAAATTTGAATTATTTTCATTGTTCATACTTTATAATTAAAAAAATTATTTAACTTCTGATTTTTTTTTATCCTTTGTAATTTTATTTTAAAATTACAAAAGTGTAAGATGTAAGATTTTTGGACCCTAAAATCTGTAGGCCCTGGGCAGTTGCCCCGTTTGCCCTGCCGGTAATATGGCACTGGTAATAAAAAACCCATCCCCGTTAAAACACATCTTTTACGAACTTTCAACAAATTTGAGGACGCTAGACAATTGATGTCCATTCTCTTTCACAGATGGCGCCATCACCGCACTTTGCAAGTCAAAATCCAGCTTAAGCCAACCTTGCATTGCCAAGCCAAATCTCAAGCTTGATTTAAGCTTATGTGCTGTCTGGGTAGGTCTTCTAAGATGACGTCATCGCAGTTTTTGATTCATAAAGTAAAACTATTTAGAATTTTTGGTGGTTGATACAAATTTTAGCAAATATTTTAAGTTGAAGATAAAAATTAAAATACCTTCTGATAAAAAATTATTTATTATGATCTATTTCTATATTATATAATTAGCGATAGATAAAACTTCCTGTTTGTCGTAAAATTAAATTTTCTATTTTAAATCATTAAAAAGCTTTATGCGGTAGCAAATTCACCACAAACTTTGAATACTTTTACTTTGTGAAAATAAATGTGTGATGACGTCATTTTAGTGGACCTACTGATGACGTAAAAATTTCTGTTCTCAGGCCTTCTATATCTAGGAGGTGGTGGTAATATACCTAGTGTAACGTAGTCCTTTCGGATTTTTACAAATGCGGTTTTACAAGGCTATTAAATTGACGGACGGAGCGTAGACTAGAAAACCCGCCTCAGCCTAACAATAGATGAATAGGCTTGAAAATGAATCATTTAAGATGTTATGAAAAATAGTTTGAAATTTTAATAGTCTTTCCTGTATTTACACAGTACTTGCACAGTGAAATCTGTGAAGTTGGCCACCTGTCTAAGTTCACCTGATCGTCTAAGAACGGAATGTCTTAATTACATTAACATTGAGTGAACCCTTTATTAGTTGACCACCTGTCTAACTTGTATGTTGACCGGGTAATTAGGTAGAATTTGTCCGAAATCATAGTTCAAAACCGTTGTAAGTTCACCACTTCCAGAATTTTTTCTATGTTTTTATTCTACAAACTTTTACATTATTTTTCGATATTTCTAAAGTCTATAAAACTTGCCGACAAAGCAAGGTTAATGACTATTTCAGATCCTATTCTTAATGTATCGTTCATATCTATTCCTTATGTAAGTACAATTTTTTTTGTAGCTAGTACATATAGTTACATACGCAGTAATAGGTATGTGTGAAGTACAAAACTCTTAATATATACGTACACTATGCAAAATGCAAAATGTATGCTAAGTAATAAATTGGGTTTCACAATTAATTTGTTTCTGTTCAACTTACTACTGTATGTAATATACATAGTAACTATACGTACTATGACATATCCATAAATAATATGTAATACACAAATATGTATGTATAATGTTTAATCCTAATATGCAATATTATTCTTATTTTGTGTCATTTTGATTTCATATGTTATATAATTTCGTAGTAGAGACCTGCACGGGCAGGCCCGGCCCGTGAAAGCCCGGCCTGGCCCGGCCCGTGGGCCGGGTACGGGTACGGGAATAATAATCTGTTGTCAACGGGCCGGGCCAGACTCGTGTCTAGTTTTTTTTTCCCCTAACCTTCCTGCAACCAGCAAAAAAAAAAAATATATTATTATATTAGAAATTGGCTTCTGTAGGTAATAAATTATGGAATCGTAGGGCTATTCCTCTGTTTACTTTGAAAGACTGATGTGGGAAAGTATTCAAATTTTGTTGCACTTAGAAAAATATGTCATAACCGTTTGTTTTCCTTTTGTATGCCATTTGTGGGGCCTATAATGGCGCCAGACCGAGCTGATACAGCTATGTTCCGATTCCAGGTCGACCGGAGATTTCCACATTATTCTACTTTATGAATTAACATCTAATTAAAAATATTCCACTTTCCAGAATATATATGCATATAAATGGTGGTTATTTTAATATTAGTATTAATTTAATGTAGTAGTTAACATTAATAACTTTACTTAATATAAAATACCTGAAAAATTTATTTATCGATCTATTTGCTCGTCTTTACATTTTTTAAAATTTCTGGAATTTTCGAATTTTTGTTCCTCAACTATGGGCCCGTACGGGCTGGGCCGGGCCGTGATGTTTGTTTCAAATGTGTTACGGGCCCAGGCCGGACCTACAAATTCAAGAATCTTCGGGCTCGTGCCGGGCCGGGACTCAATTTTCAGGCCCGTGCAGGTCTCTATTTTGTAGTGCACTACAGCATATACTACAAGTACTATGTAAAGCATGAGTACGTAGATGAAAAAATTCAATAATCAAAAGTAAGTATTGTACGCTTGATAAGTCGACCACCTGTCTATGTTGAGCAGAAAAATATGAAACTACTGGGTGGTCAAATTAGCAGGTTTCGCTGTACTATATTTTATTATTACTCTCTCATGAATTGCCAGGCTCTTAACCACCAGAATAAATGTCTCCTGTACAAAAATATAAAACGACCTAGGCTCCTTGCGCAACATGGACAAATATAAACCGTTCAAAGAAAAAAATAATTTCGTTTTATAAGAAGATTCTTCGAAGTCTCCACTTCCTATGCAACATCACTATTAGAAGAGACCTTAGCATGGAACATCTCAGACATCACTTGCATATTCTACGACAGTCTCTACTATTTACCTCGTGAGATAGTAACGGAATGTCTCGACTATGATCCCGGTGATCCAGACAATAGAAAAAGACCACTTTTCGTCATTTTGGCTCGTCTCTCGCCCCTACCACCTAGATAAGATTTCACACCTGCTTGCCAAGCTTGATCTGATTCTACCTTACGGCCTACCTTACGGTGTTCTACCTTATATCTAAAAGTTTAATGCATGCACTGGAGGTAAAGCTGTTAACTCATATGGTACTCCAATAAGTTCCCCATCAGAGAGACGGATAATTTAACATAACATTTTCAATTATATAAACGATAATTTATCTTATTTTCTCTTTAACTTATTATTTTCTAAAATTTTTTTGTGCCCTTCAGCAACTTCCCTTTTTCATCCCATTTCGAGTCTCCAACTATTCGTAAAAAAATGTAGTTGTGGACCAGTGGCCCTGCAGATAACTGACCTTTTTGTACCATTTTAGGGAATTATTTGATGGCAGCGCCCTCAGGTTTCATCCCAATTGAGAACTTGTTTGCATCGCGGATCGGCGCAGTGGATAGTTATACCATAAACACTTTAGAATAACTGCCAACTCTCCAACATTTTTCGGGAAATTTTTTATTACAATTGTCAGTTTTATTTTATGGCCAATTTTTGGCTTAATTCTAAAAATAAATATTCAGTTAAAAATTAGTGGTGGAAGATATACTGGAAAAATCGGGAAAGTTAGCCGTGACCTGTTGGCAGCTAAGATTTTAGTCTCGTTTGGGCACGGGCATGTTTCGAGCTGTGGCTTATCATACTCATCATTCATACTTATCATTCACATCGGGATTCAGGGTAATGAGAAGGTTGACAGTTTGGCTAAACATGTTACACTCCCTTATACCTGTCCTTTACCTTATCGTGATATAAAGTCAGGGATTTTCTATCTAATAAAGACGATTGCATCAGTGAATGGAATTGTCAAACAGAAAATAAACTGTTTAAAATACACCCAACTCTCACCCACTGGCCCTCTCATCCCAATCGCAAACATGATGTCATTCTGGCACGCCTCCGAATCGGTTTCACGAGACTTACCCATAAACAGTGCCTCCTGGGTGAACCTGCTGCGGAGTGCTTCCATTGTCATACTCACCTCACCATCAATCATGTTTTAAATTCTTGCTTAGCTTTTAATAATTTTTAGAAAATCTACTATTTCAATTGTTTTCATCCCAGACTTGACGGTGTTTTGATTGAAACCTCACATCATAATTTGTTTTCATTTCTGCAACGTACTAATATTCTTTTACCTTTGTGAAGCGTGTGCTTTTGTTTGACTGGTATCTGGATGGGAGCCCACATCGAGATGTCTGACTTTCCTTTTTATCAACTTTTCACATCTTTTGCAATTTTTTAAAAATCCTTTTAGCCTTTAAAGATTTTAACTTTTACAAATTTTATGACACCTTTTTTATTTGAATGTATTAATTTTCTAATTTTACACATAGTCTATCACAGTATGTCCTTTGTGGACCTTGTGGCATTAAACCTGAACGAACCAACCAACCAAGTATCGTACTGAAATCGACTTCTTCTTTCAGATCATTGCTGTGGCTGCGCTTTCACTTGTATCGCTGGCGCAAGCTGAAGGCGGAGGCGGTGGAGAGGCTGGTGCTGGTGCCGGTGCCGGTTTCAGTATGGGCGCTGGTGGTGGTGCGGGTGGAGGAGGAGGCGGTGGAGGAGATGGTGGTGCCGGTGGCGGAGCTGGTGCTGGTATGAATTTCGGTACTGGAGCAGGAGCAGGAGCAGGAGCAGGAGGAGGTGGAGACGCAGGAGGAAGTGGCGGTAGATAGAAAATGATCTGATGACCATACATTAACTGCACTTCCATTACATATCACAGCTGTGATGAATTTACTTATCGTAAAGTAACAACTGGATTGTAAAACAGAACTCACCCCCCTCCCATGAAAACCCGGAAAATAAAGACAATGCATGTGAATCAATGTAGTTTCTGTTTTATTTTCTTATTGCTATGTAGATTTCTTGGTGGAAAAACACCAACTGTAAATGAATTACACCCACAGAAAAAAGAAATTCCTTGCATTCTAAATTTCTTACTCTGATTATAATGATCCACTATTATCATCGCAAGTTTCTTAATATAAATTCTGCTTTGCTTCCGTGTGTTTGTCATTAGTTGGTGCGATCTGATGTCATGCGTGAAAATGAAAACACTCCACCAGTAAACTCAAAGGCTTGTCATAGCTGCCAACATGTACAGAATATAACTAACCACTTTCTGTAAGCTATATTCTCTTTGAATATGTTTTTTAAGAGTAATATTAATACGTAAATGCTTAAAAAGTTATTAATACGTTATAAAACAAAAACCACTGTTTACAAAAAGTGATTTGTAAGTTTTCAGTATGCGTTGGCAGCTAAGCCATAACTGTTCGCTTCACAAGGGGAAAAAAAAGCCTTATAGCTCTAAGAGTGAAGAATTGTGCAGCACATTTACCTAAATCGCTTTGCATACCCATTAGCATCTCGAAACAGGCATTAGAAGGCATTGATCATCAGTCCGATTTCTCATCCTCTATTTCTGCCATCCAGCTGCTGACATATATGAATGTAACTGACTATTTTTTGTTAACAGAATTTAAAATAATATAAAGAAGCATTTTTTGTACAGCAGTGTGGGGTTAGAAAAAAAGTGTAGGTGGAAATACAGCAAATGCAAAGGAAAGGTAAAAGCTCTACTGTAAATGCTTAAATATGCCATCAAAACATTGGCACAGAATTGGTAGCGTCTAGAAAGTGATTGGCGTACCCTTTCGAATATGTGCCTGGTGTTCCACTAAGATTTGCATCGGTAACTGAAAATTTTGCAATGAGGCCCACATCTGAGTCAACTGGAGTCTCTTAAACGAGTGCCTTGAGGTATCCCTAAAGAAAAATTCGATACTTGATTAATTTAGTGAACGTGCTGGCCAAGCCACTAGTTAAACTTGTCCAATCCATCGGGGTGGGGCATAGATGTCAGTGAGGTAATTACGCACATTATTTGCAAAATGGGCTGGAGCCCCATCGTGCTGAAACCATCTACACTTTTCATTTCCAACCCCACGTTGCAAAAAAATACTTCTTTGTATGTATTTTAAATACTTTTAAATTTTGGCCTATAAATTGAGGCACACCCTGTACACATGCATATAAAAAACTAGGCTATTTGGTGTTCGAAGGAAGAAGAATCTTGACTGGAAAATTTAGAATCAATATTTGAACTAATCATCGCCATAAAATGTTATCTCACAGCTGAAAAACACAAAATCGTAAGCTATTAATTTAGTCTAATTAATAACTTTTACTTAAGTATACTAATAATTAATTATTTAAATTACATTCAATTTTAGAAAAAGTGTTTTATATTTAAGAAGACGAACTTTCCCAGAAAAACTTAGACGTAATATAATTTGTGTAGCAGTCATGTATATAGCAAATTTTGGCTTAGGGGACCCCACCGTGGCCCAATGTGTAAGCCTCTGAAAATGGTAGATGACTGAAGTGTGAAGGTCAATAGTTCTGGCCTACCGCGCGACTTCCGATCTAACAGTTTGGCGTTTTGGGCGTTTTTCTGTAGATGTCACGTGAATACGCATTAGAACCTCTTAAAAACTCTTCTGTCCACGGCAAATCCCCCCCCCCCTTGACAGATACCTCTTGTGCTTGTTTGCCTTAACTGCAGTACACTTGGCTTAGAGCCATCAACATATTAAAATAGAGACCAAGTTTCGAAAGTGATACAATGATGATAGAAAGTGAAGTGAAGTGATACACTTAATATTTCAAATCACCATGTCAGAAGAATCGAAATACAAATTTTCAACTAATAGTGCTTGAGTTTAAATCTCTTAAAGATTACTTCTCTTAAGAGAAATGTTAAACTTTAAGCCTTCATTCCTAAAAATAATTGCATTTAAACGTAATTATTTCAAAATATTTTTTTCCTAATGGCGGGCTCTTGCCGAGAGGCATTCAACACTACTACGGCCGAAATCGTTGGTCATTATATTATGGGGGGAAGGGGGCACAGTGCGTGCGCCAACATTATCCCCTATGAACGGTATCTCAAAAATAAATATGTGGATAAATTTTTAACATTTTTGTACAATGGTAGAAAATCTCTACATAGTATAAAATAAAGTAGCTTTCCGTGTCTGTCTGATTATCCGCTCGCTTCTCATAACCACGTAACGGATTTTGATGAGGTATTCACCATCAGCTAGATAATTTTTCATGGAAGGTTTAAATACATACTAGCTGCATACCCGTTCTTCGCACGGAAGAAAGTGAATATTTGGCATGCGCGCGATCATATTGCAACTACCACAAACGTTAACAAGAGTCTTGAAACATTATTTGGCTTAAATGTACTTCAGGTGCTTGGAGAAATTTATTTATTTATTAATCTTTTTGTTTTTTGTATGGTCGATAAACACACCAAACACAGTGAATTCAATGTTTTAAAGCTTAAAACATGCAAAAGATCTCGCAGTTTCGCACATTTTTGTAATTTAGTTACTACTTCAGTTCCGTATATGTTAGCAATTATGATAATACGGTATGTAACAAACTTTCAAAGTTCGATTTTCGGTTTGACAGTACTGGTTTGTGGTTAATTGAGCAGCAAGTATGTACTCGCTTTTGTGGATGTCTCGCAGATGTTGACACAGCTACCAAATTTTTCACTTTTCATGAAAGTGATATATCACACACTTTCAAACCTGTCAGAAAACATATTTCTATGTCATCAATTTGTAGAATTTTGTTTAAAACATACTACTGACTGGGTAAAGTTTCCCTTTTTTCTTTAACTAAAAAGAAATTCGAAAATTCGTACTTTTTTTTTAATGACAGTACAAAAATTTCAAATTTTCGTTGTCTTGCCCATTAAAGTTTCTGAGAGGATTTTTTTTTATAACTGAACCAATTAGAAAATGATATCAACCACCCATAATCACAAACATTGGCACAGAATTGTGCTATGTAAGTGATTGAACAAAAATTGTTGTTCCTATTCAATTGAACAAAAATTGTGCTGTGTAAGTGATATCAACGAGCAGAAATGACAGCACAAATACAGTCATCACTAAAATTCAAACAATAAAGGAATAGAATGGAAAAGGAGACAATGCAACTGTTCATATCTTTTTATCAGAAGTACCAGTTACAATCATTCGACAAAGTACAATAGAAACCAGTTTAAATTATTGCTTACAAAACTAAATCACCGGAAATCGTTGGCATAAAAAAATAACTCACACGAAAAAACAATTTTATAGCGAAAATTCTTATGAATCTTCCAAATATGAAACCATGTATCATAAAGTTGCATTTTAACAACTAATATAAAAGAAGATTACAGTTGCGTGGTAAATGATGACCAATTTAAAAAAATATTTTGTATAGATAAACTAAACGCAGAAATAAAAGTTGTGCTTAGGTAGAGGTTGAACAAACGGTTTACTGTTCTTCAGCAGAAAGCTGCCCTCTATCCTACCTTTGGTTAGGATTTCTTTTTTAGCTGAAAAAGAGTGAATTTTTTGTTCTACTTTAAAGAGACATACAGTCCTTGTTTCTGTATTATGTGTTTTGACTCAAAGTCTTTATTTTTAATTTGTATCTTCATTTGTTACAGATGATTATCGTGCCCGATCCCTTGACAAGTATTGCTTATTTGGTGGTATAAACTGATTCTTCGTGGATATTTAGCTCCATTTGAAGGAATAACAATTTCTTTATTTCAATAGATAGATCCGGAATTCTTTTGGTTTCTCAATAGCACAATAGCTAAAGATTACTTGCCTGGAGAGCACACAGAACACAGCACATGTTAATTAAAAATGTGTCAGCCCAAGTCTAAATTTGATCACGGACTTTCCGTGTAGTTAAGACTTTAACAATTCGCCAGTTTCCAGCGAATTTCTCCCGACGTTGAAAGAACATATCGAAAAATCAGCGTGTACAGCGCTCCAAACGATTAAAAACACGTGGGTACTGTACAAGGCCTGCGGGCTCAAATATTGTCGTCCTATGTAGGCCGAATTTAGACGTAAAATTAAAAGCTCTAAAGCAATATTATGATTGTGGCTGCTTATCATCAGTTTATAAAATTTATTATTTCTTACATTTATCTTGATTTATTATTGGTTACGGATTAACTGCGACACTAAAAATGTATTTACAAATTGTGATTGCAGCTCCAATGTTTAATACTTACATAGATATAATTTTAACTTTTGTTCTGAAGATATGTTTCTAAGCACTGATGAATTTGATAATATGATGATGAGACACCATAATTTTAATTTTATTTTACAAATTTTCATTTTATACCTAATTCAACCTACTTAAAATGAGGGATTTTTTTTTTCGTCCAATTATTTTGCTGAACAATAATTAGATTTTTATAAAACATTTGACAATAAAAAAAATTGTGGTTGTAATAGTTTTGTCAGTGCATTACATATTTTTTGATTTTCCGTTTATGGCCAACCGGATTGTATGGTGGGTAAAGCGCCGTACAACGGTTTCGGGTTCATCTCCCGGCGGTCGGGATTCGATCCCCGACAGGGCGTGGATGTCATTGTGTCCGTCTCTTCACAGGGGGCGACATTGGTCCAATTACTAGGTGCCCCCATAGTGACCACTAGGTGCCCACAAGAGACCAATAATTCCGGCCTGTTGTGGGCAACGGCCGGCCATTGGAAAAAAAAATCTGTTCATAACGAATTTTTTTAAGAACTGACGTTCATATTTTAAAACGTATCTGCTGAGTATGCGTTTGAAAGACACGATGATTAAGCATCGCATCAAACGTCTGTCTTGATGTTTGAAAGAAACGTCTAATTCGTTTGCCAGTCTAGCTCCTTTTCTGTTAAAATTCTCGTTGCACCGTTGTTGTTGCACCAAAGTTGAACCGTTGCATACAGCTTTTGATCTTTCGAGAGACAATTCAAGAGAACGCATCTTTTGCTTGAAAGCAACACATTAAAAAAAGGAACAAGAATCTGAAACATTTCTATATTTCAAATATACACTAGAGTGCTATGTATTAAAAACGTATCATAATCCATGCGTCATCCCTATTTTTCTTCCTGATTAAGTTGGAAAGTGTATCATTATTCATGAGTGCCCTGTATGTTTTTTTACCATAAAACACGTCTTTAAAATCGAAATTTATATTCCCTTATAATTCGCTTACTAAACCTGTTTTATAGTTTTCGCCCAACACATTCTAATTACACTTCACCTTTATAAATACTGTTTGGAATGTGCATCATAATCCTTGAGTGTGTTGTTTTAGTTTTTCTATAAAGCACTTTCCAGAATTGAAATCGGCATTCGAATCGCCTGCTAAAACTGTTTAACAACGTTCGTCAGGCATATTCTAACTATAATAAACGGTAGGCTATAATAAACTATTCTCCTTCTTAATAAACTGTAGGCTTTGCTAGTTTCTCGTCAAATATGGACGATATCACCAAGTTAGTTTCAGTTTTGGGCCTTATTTTTGGCGATAAGCTAGGCGATAAATCATCAAAAACTGATATGGCGACTTAGAACATTCCTCCCCCCTCCCAACCGCGCCATCTGGACACTCTTCTGAAAAATGTAACGAAAACGTGCCGACTCAAATCGGCCCACAAATTTATGTCAGTAGAAAATACTGCACTGAATGGCAGTTAGGTAAAAATGGATTAACTAGCTATCCGAACATGAGCTATACTTAGACAATCAAGCAACAGACAATTTAAAACACACTCTTGTAGATTTCATATCTTTTTGACTTATTCATACCACCTGAGGAAAAGTTAAACTTTTCCGTCTTTTTTAAAACAATTCTTGAGTAGTTAGTATTTATTTTAAATTTGTAATGTATTTTTTAAAATAACAGTTTGAAAAGATTATTAAAAAGATGATCGTTCTTTTTTATTTTTCCAAAGTATTAAGTAAATTTTATACCTCTCAATATGCCAAAAATGATTCATTTCATTTATAAAATTTCACAGCTGATTTCGTCGCCTATCATAATAATAAAGAGATCTTTCAAAAGTAAATAATTGCGAAATCTGCCATGTTAACTACCTCATTATCTTCCATATCTCTCTAGATCACATATGGGCAACCGCCGGCTGGGTGTGGCCCGCCACAGCTTTTGATTCGGCACGCGGAACATATCAAAGTTCGTATAAACCATTTAAAATTCCATATAAATCTCAATTATACGGCCCGCGACTTCGCTAAAATCCTAAAGTTTGGCCCCCAACTTTTCAGAGGTTGCCCATACCTGCTCTAGATTATACAGTAGACAGGATAAAACTTTATGGTTAAATTCTTTACACTTTCATGAAAAAGAGGGGAAATTGTGATCTGATAAATAAAATCAAAATTTATTGAATCATAGTGATGTACTCGAGTCTAGACAAAGTTTTATTTTTAATTTGCCCTGTGTCAATTAAAAATAAACGTTTTCTGTTTTAAAAATATGATGCAAAATAAATTATTATGTTATGATACTCCTTCTGTGCACGGACGATTCTTGTCCTTCCTATTTACACATTTTCATATTAAACTTTTACCAAAATACATTAATAAAAACGTTAACAAAGACTAAAAAATTTCAAGGAATTAAAGAAAAGAAACATATTGTAATAAATATGAACTGAGAAATATTATGCCATACGGAACCTAAAATATTTTAAAGTACCAGCTCCATGACTGCGTACTAATTTTCCTTTTTTCATTCAAGAAATTACTTCTCTGTCCAGCAGTGGTCTACGCGCTAAACTCCATCAAAAACAAACATCTTCGCATAAAAATATGGAAAGTGAAGCAGCATTTGGCTCGGTCAGTGCTTGGGAGGGTCAACTCACTCTCGGCTTGACTGCTGTGGAACCGTGTACGCTAATAACAAATTTTACGCTGGTGCACGTAAAATCTGTCGTGGCTCCAATGTCCTCCAAGTTGTTAAACGATACCTCTGGGGATGCCGATTTCAGGGGGTTGATCCCTCCTCTGGGATTGGTTCAAAATTAGGGGATTACGTGCTAAAGTCGGACTTCCTCCCAGTGGGACCCTAAAAATAGATAGCACCCCCCTCTGCCCATCGCCTTCTTACCTGTCACCGCAAGCGCTTCTCAGAGGGCATAAGTAACAACAACAACAACTTCATTATCGTAACACTATTTGTTATGAAATGCATATAGCAAATAAACTTTTTTTTTCTTTATGTTATGCTTAATTGTGTTTTAAAATTTATGTTGAAATTCCCTTACGTTAAGGTAATTCTCTTAAAAGGGCATGCATTTACTAAACAATTTAAAAACTTAAAGAGAAACATTACATGTTAAAAAAAAATCAGCCGCCAAAATGTACTATTACACTTTGAATGTATGAGTTCTGGATTCAGAGAATAACATAAAAAATGCAATATTTTGCTACGTACCTCTGCAAATTTTATCATTGTGAGATTAAAAATTCGTATGCATTTATTTTTTTGTAAGAAGCAACAGGTATCTCAAATCATTGAAAATAAATTTAGCCTTTGATTAAAAAAAAAAAAAAAAATCCCCAGAAGCTATGCAACATGTATCGTTTATCAAACAAGAGTTATTTTGACCCTAGTTCAGGGTTAAAGTTTTATTTATAATGACACAAATTCAAAATTTTAAGTATTTGTAGATTAGTTTTTTTTTTTTAAATAGTGAAACAATCACAGTAAATTTATGGGGATTTTATAATTGTAATCAATTTATTGCTTTCAATCTTTGATGATTAATTTCGTCATTGTATTAGTAAAATAGATACGACATTATTAACAACGTATAAGGATAAGTTCAAGTCATTAAGGCTTAAAATAGCAGCTGTCCAACCAGGTCCTCCATATTTTTTTCATCATTCGGCATACTTGCAACTTTTAAACTTTTACGGAAGATTATCTAACCACTTTTATTGTCTCTCTCTATTCTAAAAAAAAGTAAAGGCCTCTGTCGCTGGCGCTGTCAAAGCTTGTTTCCCTATCTCCTCCTAAACCGTAGGGATTTGAGTTTCGATTAAGGTGCCCACTGATTCGAAAAATTCCGAGGAACCTGCTAAGCTGACTTAAATTTCGAAAATCGAATTATTTTAGAAGATATTAATAAAAAACTGAAAAAATAAACATAATGGTTGCCAGATTTGGCATAAAATCATTCATTCCTTTGCAACAAAGCATTTCAAAGTATGTAGAATCGCGTGAAATTTACAAACATGAGTTAAAATTACTCCCATTTTACGCCAATATAAAAACTATATGAAATAAGTAACTCAAAATGTGTTACACAAAGTTGACAATTTTCAAATAGTAAGTTCGCTTAGACAACAGGAGTTTAGAAATAGCGATTATTCGTTTTTCCAAAAGAGAATAACTAATATCTTGAAAATGAAAAATAATTAAAATGCAGATTATTTTAAAGCCGGTTCGGTCTGGATTATTTGCTACCAGTAGAAATATTTGGCGGCGTTAACTATGCCATTATAGCAGTTATAGTACACTTTGGATATTTGCTAGCGCGACGAAGTGGTATAATTCGTGGTGCTAAAATCGCCAATCTCCAAACGATTATGTAAATGAAAATATGGATAACGGTTTTCCGGTAACCTTAAATGAACAGTAATTATAGGTTGTGAGCATGTGTAAATCGCCAAATGATGAAAAGTCGCCATTGGTGGCAAGCTATCCTATCTGTTCCGTAGCGTTTATTAACTTTACATGTACGCAAGTCACCAAATAATGAAAAATCGCCATGGGTGGCAAATTCGCAAAGTGTCCAATAGGTTTTACATTATTAAAAATACAGCTGAAACAGATGTTCTGATTTTATTACGATTTAGCTCCTAATTAATATAACTTTTGAATGGCAACATTAAATATCATTGTGTTTCTGAGGAGTGCAAATAATTTTTACAGCGATTATAAGCAGAGTCCGCACTCCAGATGGAGTATAGCTCAGGACCCGTACAACACGGATTTCCATAACATAATATCTTCCGTGTTATGAGGGAGAGGGGGGTCTACTGTAGCGTGAAGCTTAAATTTTTATGTACCAATGAACATGCAAGAACCAAGCAATGTGTAGCTCAGTAACATTCTATCTGATCCAATCTTCGGGTTTTTTCTGTTGAAATTGTTTTTTTTTTACGAATAAGCCTTATTAGGGGCCGAATGTCTCATGCGAAAAGCGAGCGTAGCGAGTCTGGGGGCCTTGGCCCCTAGTAGATTTAAAAATAAATAATTGTTTAAACGAAGTCCCTGTAACATCTGTGTAAATAGTCATTCAAAACGCATAAATGTTGACAGCTATGTTTCTCGATGAACAACATAAAAACCGAAACGGTTTTATATTAGACTTATTAAGTTTAATATCCTTAAAAAGGGTAGAGTATCGGGGCGCTACAGAGAAATACTTCAGGCCTTTCACACGACAGGATTTCTGCTTTTGATGCTGCTTGTCACGGTCGTTTTGTGGAATGGAAATGTCTGCATTTTTATTGCTTGCCTATTCCTCTTCCCACATGATGTCCAACCTTAATACTAGAATTCTATCATACTGATAGAGAAGATATTTAAGGTGATGTAAGTATTAAATCTAGTGCATACACTTTTTTGACCTTCTTTAAGGGTTAAGCAAGAATCACGCCCACCTACAAGATATTATTTCTTGAAATTATGAACAGTCACCTTTCATGGACAGTAAGACTATGTTACATTAATTATCATAAAACCTGACCAGGGACGTACCCAGAAAAAAATTTCGGGGTGTGTCCAAATATTTCGGAGAGGGTCCAAACGGTGAAAAAGGCAGAATTTTATACAACAAAACTTCATCATTATTATTTTGTTTACAAAAACTGAAATTTCGGAGGGGGTCCTGAACCCCTGGACCACCCCCCTGGGTACGTCCTTGAACCTGACACAATATGTATTACACTATTTCTGAACATTCCCTTTGAACAATGTATGAGATTTCAAGAGTAGCTTTCATTTATTATACCTTTTTTATGCATCACAATGGCATGAAGTTTTAAAACGAAATAAAATTTCTTCTTATACCTAAAAAAATTGGAATTAAAACAGTTTTCTTAAACCTTCCAAAAAAAATTCAAAGTAACTGAATTGGTACCATTTTGGTTAATTTTCCCAATAGCTTAACATGCGGTTGGTTAATTCAAGAGGAAAAGACATAAAATACTTAAAGTATTGCTGCATGTAATTTATCTATAAAGCAATATAAATAAATGCTGAAAGTCACATAGATTGAAAAAAATTAAATACCATTTAGAAAAAGCAGTTTAAGGTGTAAAAACTGTTACCAGAAGGGACCTGGTTCCATGAACAGAAACATTCTTTCCAAAAGTCTCTCATGTTTAACATTATTAGAATAATTTAACTTAAACAGCTTAAATGGAAACAGCTCCCAAAATTCCAATAAATATATGAAAATTTCTCCTAGGCTTACTGTAGTGCTGCCATCTCTTGTGGATCTTTTGAATGTTAAACAATATAATCCTAAAAAATTTCCGTACTTTTTGAATAGCAAGGTGAAGATGGAATTATTTTGCTTGCTCATTAGCAGATCCAGATGGGTGGGGGGGACATCCTCCATGGTCCCCCCCATGGGGATGGAGCCCCCATGAACATGTCCTCCTCCCCCTGACAAACTAAATTTACACTACAAAAGATTGAATTTTTTTTTCCAAATTCAAATAAATTTATAAGAAAATGGAGACCAAAAAAATTGTGCCCTCACCAATTTTTTTTTCTGAACCTGTTTGCTCATAGCAGATCATGATCGTTGGGCCATATTGGAAGACAAATAGTGATACTGGTGATTTCATTTCCATCTGGTGAAAAATTGCTAAACCTACTGTTTTACAGCTATAATTATTTTTCGTTATGATAAAAAATATCGATCACAGCATAGACATTTACCACTACAGCTGTTTGGAATATTACATACCCAGCAAACACAGCCGTATCGGGTAAGGGATGGGCCGACATCGGCAGTGCCGTTTCGATGTCGGCATTGGCATGATGGTAACTGGAGCGGTGTCGGTTCTGTGTCGGCAAAATGCGTTGGCGTAGGCAAAAGAAAGGTGATTTCGGTCATGCAACGGTCCGATTGCGGCAAGTCTTTTAGGGTTAACATGCGATTTCGGCGTTGTACCGCATAACCGATATCGGCCCAGAAGTGTAATTTCTAAACTTAACGGTATAAAACCAGCAAGCAGCACATATATATTGTTATAGTAATACTTTTTAATTTATGTTTCGATACTTACTATTTATCCCACCATGGCCGAGAGGATAAGGCACTGAACATGGTTGAAATGTGAAGGTCCAAGGTTCTGGTCTACCGCGTATCTGTCAATCCACAGTTTGGATTTTGGAGGATTTTCTCCAAATGTAATGTGAATGTGCGTTAGACAACGTAAACAGATTTTTGAACATATAATTGAGGATAAATCACCGTTGTATCCCCAATTCTAGAACAGAATTTGGGGGAATTTTATAAAATTTTTATAAATTCAAAAGATTATCTAATATTCATAAAATGAAAGAAATATGATTGATTTTTATAAAATTAGGGAATAAATAATTACTATGACTAATGTTCAACCCCAATTTTATTGTTTATTAATTGTTTTATAGTTTGGAATTTATAGTTTTTTTTTTTTTAAAGCTTAATTTACTTATTTTACCCCAACCCTCCTGTGGCGGATACAGAAAAATTGGTTGCCGACCATGTCCGAGTGGATAAGACACCCAACATGGTAGATGGCCGAAGAGTGAAGGTCAAAGTTACTGGTATACCGCGAGGCTGTCGATTTAATGGTCTGGAGTTTAGGGCGATTTTCTCCAGGTGTAACGTAAATACGCGTTTGAACATTCTAAAAGTTTCTCCGCTTAAGGCATCCCCATTTAAGCAGATAGCCTTCGCGTAGCTTTGCCATAACTACAAAATCATATGAAATCAAATCAGAAAATTGGTCTTCGAGTCACAAAAAAAGAGACTTGCTAATTTGGTTTAAATGAAGTGTACAATAAAGAAAAATATCACATTAAAACAAAATAATTTAATGGGAGGAGCCAGTTTAATGAAAAAGCTCATTTGATTAAAACAAAATGCACAGTGAAAAGAAGGATTGAGGGGGGGGGCTGGGTGTCAAGTTCCCAAACACCTTCCTAGGATCCGCCATATTGCGCTTTGTCCGATTTTATTCCACATCTGAACCCGGGTTTAACAGGATCGCTCTGATCATTGAAAATATGCAGTGGTTTAATTTTTTTTTGTGTGACATTGCTCTGATTTTAGGTTCAAACGGAGCGTTGAATAATTTAAGCTGGGTAGCATTAGTGCTCATACATGAGCTTTAATTTAATCTGAATGCCTTAAAAAGAAAACGAAAATAAGAAACTTATGGAATAGTACACATTTCACGTTGTGTATTGGGGGATTTAAAATGTAATCTATGCCTATAAATTGCCGCACCCTACTGGAAGGTCCCTTAACAATTTTTTATAAAATGTAAATGAAAATATCACTTCGTGACTGTTCATTAATTTTTTCTTTGTGTTTCTTTTGTAACATTATGTTGGATTTGAAAACAGTTTGTTTTTTCAGCGAAATATTCTATAATTGTACAGACACTATTGAGTCTTCAAAATATTATTTTCTCATACAGTTTAATTCAGTATAATGTAATTTTTGATTTCGTTGAAGCTCTTAAGAAATTGCAGTACTTAAGATCCCATACCGAAACGGAACGTCCCTACCGAAACGATAGCCTGTTTTTCGACGCAACACATTGGTCACTGTTCTGTTTTGCGGGTCAGAGCTCATGCTCAAGGGCACAGCCAGGCACGTCCAGATAATGTTTTTTTTCCCTTGCCTCTCCCCCCTTCCCTTAACACAGAGAAGGCTATTGTGAGGGGGGGGGGAGGGAAGAGTGGTTTTAGCCATGTATCGCTCTGACAATTGTACCTGCCAGATTTGGCGACTAATGAATTCAGAGGCTGTGGACTAGGAACACATTTTTTTTTTTTTTGAAATTCGAAACGTCACCATGTGCAATACTTGCGACCATGTGCAATACTTGAGGGGGAGAGACGCGAACGACGTGGGCAACCGCCCACGGCCTCGAACTGACGATTACTCTTATTAACGAGACGACGATTATTAAAAGAGGTGCATTTTTGAATACATAGCAACTTTTGATGAAATTAGTTTAATAGTTTTCAAGACTTTTAACATTCATTTTAATTCTTCAAGAAAATTCCTCATAGCCAAAATGTAAATGTACTGGATATTTTTGTTATTGCTGAGATTACTGACCAATAATTGAAAAAAAAATGTCCGGCTATTGAAAACTGACTATCTGAAACAGCACAGATGATATGGTTAGCATAAACTGTCGGGTTATTACAACATAGGGTCATTACAACTGTAAAAACATTTTTATTTTATTTTATTTTTTTTTTTTTCAAATGGCACTTGCCGTATAAGCATTGGAACCACTAGGCCGGAATTCTTGGACACTTTATTACGGAGGCAACTATTAAGTGGACCAGCGTTAATCGAACCCGGACCCGTGATATGGTAGAATGGTTCTTTAGTCACTGCACAACCCGAACGGCACGTCGAATTAAAACTTCCATATTAAATTTTATCTTAGAGCATTTCATATCACTTCCGAATGCAATGTCATGGTTGAGTCTTCTGTAAATATAACCCCTTAAAAAAGTCTTCCGCTCCAGGAAGCCTCCCTAGACAGATAAACCTGTGGCAGACCTGTCATAACGCACGAGCAAAACAAACATCTTAGTTAATGCAGATACACAACAATGCTTCTACATCAACAAAAGCCTTTTTTTTTTTTTTTTTTTTGGAAGGGGGCTTCATTTAACCGTTTGAGGCGCAACTCTTTCCCAATGCTGAAAAAAGGGCAGCCGTTGCCATCGCTCGACTTAACTACCAGAAAGATGGCGGACGATCGAAACGTTCATCGCGTGCCACAGATCTAGAGACCCCTTTTTGACGACAGCTGGCTGTGCCGGCACAGAGCTGTTAAAAAAAATCGTGACAATTTTTTATGCAAAATGACGTGCTAAAAAGTAAAGGATTCTCGTGGAGCTATGTCACCCGCAACTATTTTTATAGAAATCCAATCTATTCTTCGTGACTGGCAACAGTCAAAACGTCAAAGTTTGGTGGTCTCAGAGAGGGAACACTGCGCGTTAAAGGGTTAATGTATTTATTCGATATTCTTGTGGGAATTTAACACAAATTAAAGTCTCTCTCTGCGCAGATTACGATCAAGGCATCTGTGGGTCCTGGGCAAAAGAAAAATATTGGGCCCCACGCGATAACTTTCCCCCTTCTAAAAAACCAATTACGATTGGTTTATTCTGAAAAATTTTAAATATCTTCCCCCTCTCTCCAAACACGAGAAATTTTATTTTAAGTAAAGTGAAATAAACGAATATAAATATGATGAACGAATATATATGATATCAATGAAACAGATAACGTCAGTGAAACGCTACGTCTAACTGCAACTGCTATATCATAGTTGCCAAAATGTACGGGATATAATAAACCACATTTAAAAAAAAATATTTTTTTTAATAACAGTTAACCAACAGATTTAATTACAAAAATTTTGTTACTTTCAAACTTTAAAAATACTGTTTACGAAAAGGTAGTTAATCAGATTCTACAAATGTTGGCAGCCATGGGCGCCGGCAGCATAGGGCCAGGGGGGGGTGGGGGGCAATGCCCTCCCCCTAGATTTTTGTATGCAGTGATTTCCCTTGCTTTTTTGCTCTTTCCAACATGGTAACCATACGTTAAAGTAGTCTTTGGCCCCCCTTGAGTAGTCTTTGCACCCCCCCCCGCTGGGAAATATTCTGCCGGCGCCCATGTTGTCAGCTATGCTATATATCGACTAAGCCTTTTGACGAATTGAAAAGAAGTTTAAATTAATTTATACAGATGTAAATTTGAATTATTTTCATTGTTCATAGTTTATAATTGAAAAACAATACAAACTTTTGACGCTTTTTTCCTTTGTTATCTTATTGTGAAATTATAAAAAGTGTAACATATAACATTTTTGGGCCCCTAAAATCTTGGGGCTCTGTACAGTTGCCCCGTTTGCCCTGCCAGTAATATGACACTGTCTCTCTGACTAAGCTTCCCAGAACGGGAATTTCTTTCAATGCTCGACTGGACATTGAAAGACCTGGTCTAGGAAGCAATACTGGTCACAGAAGGAGAGTCTTCTCCATTGCGTCTTTTCAATTATAAAAGCGAACAGGTTAAGCATCTGTAGACTTTTGTTTTAATCTGTTTTCTATCTGCGTGTATTTAAAAACAACATATTAGTACTAATTTGGTAAAAAAATAGATTAAATTGTCTAATAATTATGCGTTCTTATTATTTTAAGTACTATTTAATCAATCAAATAATATCGATGGTAATTTCGAAAAATAACTTTCGTACTACAGCTTTTTAGAAAATTCGAAATTTTCACTTTTCTCAAATTTTTCAGGTCAGAGTGGTGAGGTAAAATATTGAGAGAAATTTATTTATTTTTGGTAGGCTCTAACTGACCTATTATGTAACATTTTCGTGGTATGCCAGTATAAAAATTCACATTTTTTTCCAAAGATATTTTTTCATAAAATTTGATTCCCCCCCCTCTTATTTCTGTTTTACGGTGTCGCAAATTGGGGGGATGGGGGGGGGAGGGCTAAATAGTGAATAATATTGTTGGAGCTGTTTGCGAATTCTAACTTTCTAACTATCCCATTTTGCAAGTTTTCCGTACTGTTCCAAAATTGATTCCGAAATCCAAATATTTTTGCTTATTTCGCCCCATCTTAATCCAGATGCCAGTATCTTAAAAAATGCACACAGCCTGAGGGTCAGCAGAAAAGCGTGGGAAAGGCATATTGTTTGCTCCGTTGGCGAAAGGGGAAGGGTTGTTCTAAACTAAATTCCCGCCAATAGACTATCTTTGAGGGGCGGAGTGATTCATCGGGGCGAGTGCCTTTCAAAACTCTCCTATTATACTAGTGCGTACCCACAGCCTGTTGGGGAAAAAAGAAAGAAAAAAAAAAAGACTTCGGCGCTTCGTGTGTTTTCACTGAAAAATACGTTGAAAAGCTTTATTTGCACGGATACTAGTGAGATAGATGCCAGGGTGTGATTATTTCTGAAAAGATTAGAATAAATATTTTTGCTATAGACCAGCTGGATTAAAATATTTGTTAAATGACATAATTAAGTTCATTAACAATGTTTTAATCTGTTTGGTTGTCTTATAATGCTGAAGATCCAAAATTAAGGAAAAAAATGGTAAGTTAAATATTTACTTGACTATTGTATAAAATATTGTTTTGCCTTTCCTTTGTAAAGTATATTGGGTAACAACTTTCAACTTTTTTAATTTTCTTGTAAATTATGCTTGTTTATATTTTTACTCAGATGAATTCCTAGTTTAATTGTTATTTTAATTTTTTTCATATCTTTGAACGATTTAAAAATTTAGCAATGTACTTTCATGTCTGTATATCCTATTACTAATAAGCATATTAAGCTTGATTATTATACAAAAGGAGGAACATGCATAAATATAAATAGGATATTATTTTTTATTCTTTTGCGCAAATAAACATCAATATTGTATTGAAAAGGATCTTGCTAATAATACGCAAAAAATTATAATGTATATTGTTAAAAAGTTTTAAAAAAAAACTCTCTACAGTAGGTGATATAGGTAGAAGAACATAAATATAGACACATATCAGAAACATACTGTATATTTTCTCATAAGAAACCTAGTTTCATTATTTCAATGCATAATGATATAAGTCCACTTTATTCTTGTATTATGGCATAACTTGCAATATAATTAATGTAAACTTATTTATTTATCTTTGTTAATGTGTTTGATTGCATGTACTATTTTCTTGGACTCTAAAATATTAAAAATATATGTATATTACTATCAAAACGAATGAAATAAACAAATATTTGGTCAGTTACGAAAACTTTGCTTAAAAGCAATTAAATATTTGGTTAAATATGAAAAATGTCTAATTAAGTGGTTGATTTGACAAAATAATTTAGTAAATAAATGAAACACTTTTTAAATTAATCAAAACAGTTTATTTAAAGAAAATTTTTATTATTTCATAAGTACTTTCAGCAAAATCAGTCCTAGGGGCATACAGTCGTTAATTTAGTTAAATATATATATATATATATATATATATATATATATGTGTATATATAATATAGTTTTTGCTCCTGGAAACTAATTATAAGCTTATTTGAGAATTCAATGGGACAGCGATTTTTTTCCGTTTTTTTATCGTTGCCGGTACCATACCATTTGCGGAAAGTTATCACTTTAAGGCCGGCGTAAAGCTGGGCCGATATCGTTGTCGTTATAGCCGACACCGATCCAAAACCACCCCATCCTTCCGGCCCGACACACGCCCAGGCGGACGCAAATTTGTCGTTTTCGGCACCGGCTGAGCGATATCGCCCCGGCACATTCTGCGTCGGCATGCCGATGTCGGCCCAAAACTTATCCGATAGGGCTGTGTTTGCTGGGATAGTTCTAAATACGCAAATCTGCAAAGGATTATAATATATGAGACAAATCTGGAGTGACTCCACTCGACTGTCCGAACACTTACGATTAAGATCGTTACCAAGCACCAAAATCAATACCGGTTTTGCGACGGTGGTTTATAACACGTATACCCAATTTGAGCTCAATCAAATGCCCCGTTTAGGAGCTATCGTGTTCAAGCACATACACACAAACACACACACATCCATACATACATCTCGTAAAAATAGCATAAATGAATTCAGAAGACCTCAAAACGTGTAAATACACCAAAATCTCGAAGTCGAATTTTTTTCAAGATTACAATACTTTCTTTACATAGTACATGTTCAGAAAGTAATATACATATTACTGTTTTAATAGCAACTATAACGAGAAATGATTATCGGTTATACGTATGCGTTTACTCGACAAAGAATTACCAGAGAATGAAATGTCGCCAATGGTGGCAAATATTGAAAAGGTGATGAAAATTCAATTATTTTTGAAATGTTTAAGAATTTTGAAAATTCAATCTTGTCATTCAAACAGCGTTTGCCCAGGTCCCGAGTACTTGTGCCTGTGTACTACGTAGAAATCGAATAACATATCTAAAATTATAAGATTATATAATTACAATAAAAACTTTCTAGTACATTTTTTCTTTTATTCCATCTACCTGGGTCTGAAAAAGTATCTGGAAATCACACACGCTTGCTCTTGGACAAAGCTTTTAGTCGTCTAAATGTAATAAGTTTCAGCTGGTCTATTAGTGGATTCAGTAGTAGCCCCCCTTTCAAAACAGATTGCTAAAGGGTAACATGTTTTGTTATACACTGTAGGTAAAATGATCCTTTCTCATAACTTAGTTCCTCCCAAAAAATTTTACTTCGGCTTAGACCTTATTTGAAAACTCTTTCCACCACTTTTCCACCACTAACATTTACCTGGCAATTTATTGTTAAAATAAGTTCATATTTGTAATCCGAACTAAGACTCTAAAAACTAAAATTTTGCATTATTGCGCATTTTGTTTGATTGAAATAAGCTTTATTTAAAGTTCACCTTTCCCGCTGAAATTTTTTTGGATCCGTCATTAGCTGGTACAGGTTATTTTCAGCTGTTTGTCCTATCCTAAAATTATACTCTGGATTTTTATGCTTTCTAAAAAACTGAAATGTGTTCAATCTAACTTTCGAACACGTCTTCCGTCTAAATGTTCACTCACAAACATTGCACAGCTGCTAACTTTGATCCTTTTACCCTTTTTTCAAAAGATTATTCACTACAACATTGAAAAACTTTGCCATACATTGAAATAGAAATGTCGTCTGGATTAATATTTAATTAAATTACTTAAAATGAGTAGTGGTGAGTAATTTTCCGAAAAAAAACATAAATATTAATAGTTACGAACGTAGCACATATGTGAAAAAAGAGTTTCATTTCTTTTCCCATAATTGGCGTGCTTTGTTTGTAGTAAAACCGTTGAGCGGTCATGTCAGAGGGCAATTTTTTAAAGAAAATCCCTAACGGTGTGTTGTATTTTGGTAAAAACATGTAAACATCAAAATGTTTCTTTTCCCCAAACTATTGTAATAATGAACTGTTTAGATCACTTTAGATTTAAAAAAATTGTTTCGCTTTTCATATATGAAATAGCCTTTTACTGAGCATTTTTCTCGAACACCTGGAGCCTTCTGGGCTAAATATAGATTCTATTGCGTCAGATTGCATTCATAACATACTTTTACACCCTTCTTCCCCTCTTTTGGCGTTTTATTTGGCATGTTTTATTTTGATGTAATGCACCAACTGTCAAAATTTTTCGTTCGCGATTTGAGTACTTTTATTTTATTGGTATAAATTTATTTCTAAAAAACTTTGTAAAATAACACCCTTGAAGGCCGTTGAAGTAAATTTTATGGTGTTATTTTACAAAGGTTTTTATTATTTTATTTTACATGTCTGTAATTGGCGTTGGTTATCTTGGCCAAGTTTAGGTTCTCGCCAATGTCACGCTCGGGGATAACATCTTCTTTTAATTGAATTCACCTTTTTTCAACTGCTTTGGTAGCAAATATTTTTCTCGCCATCACCAACCGTTATTTTTAACATATTTATTCTTCAATAGTCTTTATAAATAAGTAGAGTTTCAAAGCTTCCGAAGTCTGTGATTTTACGTTTTGCAACTACCTGTATCGAATCTGTGTACTGCCTCAACAACGATTCAATTCAATTTACGATTTTAAAATAACCCAAGTAACAACTTTCTTCGTTATAGATGCTTTGCATGTACATAAACGCCTTTCTCAAATAACGTGCTCAGCAACTTTTTGCTTCTAATATAAGTACTCTTAATTATTTGGCATGCAGTAAGTTTAATGCGAATAGAGGTTATACTTATTTAATAAAATCACTCAAAATAACTAGTGTTTTAAACATAAAATAATAAAAAAAATGTAAAATAACACCATTGAAGGCCTTTGAAGTAAACTTTATGGTGTTATTTTGCAAAGTTTTTTTTATTATTTTATATTACACTTCTTTGAATTAGGGAGGGAGATTTCTTGAAAAGGCAGTTAAGGGTTTAATGTTACATGTCTTAACTTTTTCAAACTGTCTGTTTGTCTTTTAGGTTTACGATTTGACACAAGGGGCTTTTATCCTAAAAGGATTACAAAGTTCTATCGCCGATTTCATGTTGATGCACACACATACACACACCTTTTTAAACACGCATTAATTACTTGTATGTATGTATGTAAATCGCATTAAAAAATTGACAAATTCAGGAGTTAAGAGTCAGGCTTATCATACGATATCACATAGTTGATTATCAGCAAGCCGTAAGTCAGTATCACGCTAAAGACTGACAGGATTGTACTCTTCGACACGTAAAACATGTCGCATGCAGACACGTCAGAAACTTGGTTTTTTTCGATTTCTTTGCAGACCTGCAGTTCCCGGGACGATTTTAAC
The DNA here is from genome assembly GCA_038373885.1 of Cheiracanthium punctorium. NCBI lineage: Eukaryota > Metazoa > Arthropoda > Arachnida > Araneae > Cheiracanthiidae > Cheiracanthium > Cheiracanthium punctorium. The sequence continues at coordinate 915,999 of JAWZYV010015005.1, read as the reverse complement.
CAGGTGCCTTCACTGTGCCTCGCCACGTACCGAACACTTCTTTTAATGTCATTCAAGGCTTTCGGAATCTTCGAACAGCAAACAGCATACGATATGAGCAAGACCATTGAATCTGTCAGGACCAAGAGGTTTTCCATCCAGAACATACAGCCCAGTCCACTCTCGTGAAAGTGTCGTAGAATCTCGAACAGCACCATAAACAGGGATTCTAAAATCAGCATGATTATGCAGAAAGAGATACTGCTGAGGGTCCGATTTAGAGAATGCAAAATACCGAGGATGTCGAAAAAGTCGGAATATTTAACGGCGGCATACTTTTTCCTTGCATGCAAAGTAAGTTGAACGTGCTGGTTGTAAGCAGTCAATACTTCGGACCATCTGTACCAGAGAACAGACATGGAAAATGACAACAAAAAAGCTACACATAGATGCAAGGAATATGCGCCATATAAATAAGCAGCCGAAATTTTCCTCCAGTTGTCACTGTCAACCGTGTTACCAAAAGCCAAGGTTTCGGAGAAAATTTTTACTGTTTCATCATCCGATTCAAGCAGGAACAACACAACTAATCCGATCTTTCCACAGATAAAAAGAATCGGAACAGCTTTTACGCCTCCGTTGTACTGCCGTTGTACACCATATCGCTTTTGAAAGTGGCCAAGTTTGAGTACATTGCTAGATATCGCCTTCCGTTTTACAAAGAAAAGCCACCATATTACGCAGACTGTCGACAGAATTACTACGTAGCACATTTCACTCAAAGTACCCGTTCTTGCGGAATTGTAGCTCGCTGATGGTATGTAATGTAACGTGAAAATGAATAAAGTACTCGTAATGAAGTAGGATATGAGTTTTAGAAACGAACAATTTTTGTTAACTTTAGCTATGTTAATTCCAAGTGAAGCTATAATCAGCCATAAAAATCTGTCGCTGACTGTCATTTTCCTTCAGTATTAGATGTATTTCAATTTCAGATCACGAAAAAGTTTTACTTTTGACTCTTTTTTTATTCTAGATCAGATAATAAATGTTTCAACCATCGTCATGTAATGGCATAAGGGAAATGTTTTCTGATAATATATAATATCTGCCCAATGTCCTTTAAAAAAAGTTATGTTCCTAAAAGGCATGCAACAGCACTATGATGACTCAATAGAATAGTATAAAATAGAATTTTACTGGTATTGCTGTGGAAATAAGACTAGGAATTCGATATTAATTGGGGTATCTTCACCTTATAGCTCAATGACGTATGAACATCGATATATGGGATTTCTTTGCTGACTTTAGGAAGGAATTTTTAGAATTATGAAGCACAGGGAGAAATTGTGCTGATCTAATAAAAGTGATATTAGAGGATAAATTTTAGGTTCAGTTCTTACTACTATAAAGAAAACTTTTATAATTAACTGTATGCAATTAAAAGATGGTTCATATCCTTTCCTGTTGATGCAGAGGATTCGTATTTAAGCTTCAGCATTGTGTAAAAGAACCACTGGTGTGTCCTAGCAGGACGTTTTCAGAAGAGCTGAAGGAATTATGTGCTTGTAATATTTATAGCAGTCAAAGTATAGCATTCCTTCACTTGATTTAGGAAAGATGAAAAAAGTCCAAATTATGAAGGTGCAGTTTTCAATGTGAAAACGCAACTGCTAAATTTGTTGTCTGTACAAGCTAGGAAAAAGAGAAGCAATTGGGTTTGTACATTCACACGCATTTAATAAATGCAGCGTACATTGTATTACTGTGGTTTCTACGGAAACACTTATTATTGCACTTTGTCAACGATTGGCGCATGATACCGATTGAGACATTTTGTTTACATGTGCACCACTTGCACACTGCTTTCAATGAATAGAGTATAACAAAAAATAACGACGAACATACATTGATGAAGTGGGAAAACGTGTTTTAATTCATGAAAATTTTTGAGTTACGTTTCCAAAATATTAAAATGTTACTACAATTCAAGCGATGTACTAAAAAAAGAATGCAAAATTCATGTTATAAACTATGAAGTTTCCTCAGAAATTATGTTAAAGGCGATGTAACAAAGAAATCGAACTAATATGCTAATTTTTTAAGCATTTTAATGTTAAAATGATATAAAATATGAATTTTATTGACTTTTTAACAAGTTTTAACTTTTTTCATATAGATGATATATATTTGTAACACGTCTTATGATTATTTTACTACACATTTTATATAATGCGTTTACTTTAAATGTATTTTAATTATTTTGATTTAAATATTTTACAATTCATTTATTTTAAATATATTATAACTTTTTAGTTTTCTTGGATATATCTATAATGCATTTACTTTAAGTGTGCTATATGATTTTTTTAATGTTACATACGTTTACCATATCTTATATTATAAATCAGCGTTTCTCAACCGGTGGGAGCGCCCTCCCTTAGGAGGGCGCAGAGCGTTTACAGGGGGACGTGAGAAAAAAAAAAGGCAAAGAGCAAGTGATAATGCATGTTTTACAAAATCATCTTTCTTATTTATACTCAAAAACATATTCATTTTGGCTTAAAATGTTTATTAAAACTTTACTGACTACATTATTTTGTAAAACAGGCGACTAAATGTCTGTTGTCGATGAATAAAAAAACGAAATATATGCTGAAAAATGTGACTGGGAGCCCCAGCGTAAGGTCACCTTTGCTTGGCGGGGGGGTGGGGGGGGGGCGAGAAGTTAAAAGGCTGGGAACTGATATTATAAATGAACGTAAAACTATTTATGCATGTTTGTTTGATATACAAATCCTAGAATATTTCACCAAGCTGGGTTCAATTTCGGAAGCTTAATTTTTACACCGAACTTGGCGATAAATCACTAAAAGTGACCATCTTAGCTACTTCTGACGTACCGCTGTTGCTCGTAAACTTTAAAATACAGGTCTGCGCCGTCGCGCCACGCCGCCGTCGCTGAGGTCTAGGCCGGCGCGCCGGCGAAGAACTCTGATTTCCCAGACGCAGACCTTTACTTGAAAGGTTGTCTCAAACTTAGAAAAGGACAAAACTAGAAAAAACTAGAAAAAATAGACTCGCTGTTGGACAGAATGAGCAGTACTTGCAGACATGTATATTTGTCTGCATGTATACATACATATATGTATACATACGTTCATGTGAATGTTCAGAGTTCACGCAAAAGCTCCTCAAATAAATTTAGGCAGTGTCAAAATCGATTTTTTCCTCAAAGTATCGAAATTTTTCGTGATCATAGTATTTCCTTTATTTTGTAAAAGGAATGTTATCTTCATAATATATTTATATATTATAACATATAAAATTAAAATATTTTCCAAATTAAAAATTTCTATTCGCTTCCCTCAAAATTCTACAGGGGCGTAGCAACTTTCATTTTCAATGTCTCGGGACCTAAATTCAATAAAACAGCAATTTATACAGGGTGAATCTAAACTCTTGGGCAAAACTTTAAGGGGTGATAGGGCACATAATAAGGAATCTGGATCACATAGCAATGTGGGGTCGAAAACGCAGTTTTCACTTACCCGGTAATAATCACTTTGTGAAAAGTATTGAAGTGTTCGTCTAATTTCTTAACCAAGTTTCATAAACAATAGACTCGTTTCCAAATATTCCATCCATGAAATAAAATAGAATTTTTAAACAATGAATATTAGTCTTGTTTTTGGAGAAAAATGCATTAATTTCTGACAAACAATGGTAGGAAAGTGCACTGTTGTTTCAGCACTTTTTCCAAAGTGATTATTAACAGCTACATGAAGATGATGTTGCCGACCCCACATTGATATGTGATTCTGATTCCTTATTATGTGTCCTATCACCTCTTAAAGTTTTGCCCAAGAGTTTATAGATTCACCCTGTATATTGCTCCTCTTTCTCAAACCTTAATGGATACACAGCTCTCAAGAATTTCCAGAGACTGTGCTATGCCGGGTTTAGAGGTGTGGAGGCCATGGGGCAACAAAAGAGTGGTGCTCCTAATTATTTCTGAAACAACTTGACACTTTAAAATAAATAAAAACTTTGTGAAAAAGCACATATAAAAGGTTAAATTAAGGCGTTTATGTGTGTTTTTTCACAAAGTTTTATTTATTTTATCTTTTAACACCAGTTTTAGGAGTGTTTATTTTCATAACTTGACACTTTTCTCGACGACCAGTGTGGCGAAGTGGGTTTGCCGTTAACTCATAGCCTAATGGTCTATTGTTCGATTGCCGTGGAGGTAGATTTTATTTATATCACGGACTAAGAGGGTACAGGACAATCATCCAAGCATTGTGAAAGAACTAAATGAAATTTGCCTAAAAGGTGGCGCTGGGAGTCGTACCCATTAATTTTTCGGCGCATGCGTAGTGTGCTAGTAGCTAAAACGTAAACAAATATCAACGGAAGCACCCCACGGGAGATGCTTACGCCGTGTGTCGTCAGAGGGCGCCCATGCCGTTAATCATTAAAAGGGGGGTCGCATATTTTCGTTTCAGAGGCTGACACAGTTTTGCCCGTCTGCCGTTTCCCGATGATCGTCCTAAAGCCTCTTAGTCAGTAATTTATACAAAAAGTGTCTATTTCTTCTCTGGTGTTACACTCTTAATGTAACCTTGAAATGGCTCGCAACCGATCATGTTGACTTCCAGTAGTATGGGAAATGTGTGCAAAGAAGCAAATGCTTTGCATCTGACTTCTTTGGGGATACAGGTCTTTGGGTGTACATTTCTTGAATATATAATTGTGTGATGATTTACTTTGGGATTGTTTCTCGCAAATATACGCATGATTTATCGTTTCGAATATTAATATTAATCATTTTGACAAGAATTCGAAACGCGCTTTGGAATGTTCAAAACGCAAAATGAGTGGGAAAAGTGAGAGAGCTGGTCTTCCATTGTCAGAATTTTTTTTTTTTTTAAATTATCTTGCACATCATTCGGTATTCGTTAGGAATTTTACGTAAAAATGTCTACTGTGGGGGACCGGGGTTGCCAGATTGCCCTCCCCTAAATCCGGTCCTGAGACTGTGAGACCTGGGCATTTTAATAGCTAATGAATGCACCTTTCTTGGAACATATGATAACTTTATATACCGTGTGATTATCGCTAATAAAAGTTCAAACACTGCTCAAAGAGCAGCTTTTTCGTGACTTCTGATGCCTTGTAAATTTCTGTGAAAAGATATTTATAAAAGTATGTTCTGAACCAGAAGTGTGGAATAATTTACGCCGCAGCCACAGCCCAGAGGACTGGGGCTGCTCCGGTGTCCCGCCGCCGATTAACAAAGAACAGCGGCCTCGACTACAAAATCCCAGTTGGTCATGTGTCAACATGCCACGAATTAACGAAATCAAAAGCGAGCCAACGACCGAATGACTGCAGCCCTGCCATATCTTTCATAGATATATATCCATACTAGCCGCCTCCGGATACCAGTTGGTTCGCCATCTTAATAAATCTTGTTCGTAGAGAATTCTGTTTCTCACCGTCTTCCATGGCACTGAAATCTCCCAGATTCTGAATCGAATTTAAAAGATGGTTACAGACAGAGGAGGCCCTAGGGTAAGTGGAGCCCCCTCATAACATAACCCCCCTTTTATGCTCTACTATGCTACTAGAGTTACAAATGACGCCCCTTCGTAGCCGGCGCCCCGATGCGATGCTTACCTTGCTAAGTTGGCAGCTGTGCATCACTTTTCGAGTGCAAAGGGGTATGACTAAAATGCCGGCACCACAGCCTGTATCGTCAAACACTGTCGGATAATGTAGAACATACACGTGTCAGATTTGACAAGCATGAAACTTTGAGAGCAATAAAGCATATACATACTTGTTTCTAATCCATAATCTCAATATCTCACTATGACGAAGATATTGGTTGCAGAGTTAAATTTAAGATTAAAAGGCGTTGTGCGATAATACAGGTTCGATACACTTAGTTGCAGTACAATAAAAAGACTTAAAACTACTTTATTTAAAAGAAACTATCAAAGTTATTACAACGGCTGGTGGTGGCTATAGAAATAAAAAGTACGTCCTATAAGGACAAAAGATTTAAATAAAAGCGCACTGCATGATTATTGGAAACGAGCTAGCAGACGGATTAGCAAAACAAGCAGCTATCTACAATAGTAATTTAATCACTAAAAAAAAAAAATGGTAGTCGCCTCCAAGAAATAGAAATCGTTTCACTTCCAAGCCCACTATCTGACCTAAAATACATATTAAAAAAGGACAAATTAGAAAAATGGAAAATATCATGGGACACAGAAGTTACAGGCAGGTATACTTACCAATACTTAAAAAACCACAAGAGGATTTTCTTTTAGAAGACAGGAACCTTTACCTTTTTTTTTACCAATCATGGATCATTCCGAGAATATTGTTTAAAAATAAACAGAGCCTCCTCCGATCATTGTAACTGCAATATGAAAGGAAATTATTACATTATTTCACTAATTGTATATTATTAAAGCAATACAGAGTTTTAAAATCACCTTCACAAAGTGATGAGCAGTGGGCTGCATATGTATTAAAAAATAAAAACTTATGCAACAAAATAATAAAAGGGATTGAAGAACTACAAAATAATCAACCCAAGTATATTCAACCGATTGAAATAAGACCTCACACACCAGAAAGCGATTCAGATTAAATAAATACAAGAATTTCAGTTGATAAAAACCACTTGAAACCTCTAAATAGAACATTTTTTTTTTTAAATTATGGATTTATTTGCATTATTTTCTGACATAGAAATTCTGTTGCTGCTATTATTTCGTTAGAATTAAAAAAAAAGTTCTCATATCCAAGCCTCAATTGATTTTTCAGTACATTATTATATGTATATGTATGCTTTCAAAATTAATAATAAAAAAAAACCTTCTTTCTAAAGCACAATTTTGAATATTAGATGTATTTATTTATGTTTAAATTTTTCAAAATTACTTTAAAAGTGTATCATTCTTAAACCTATTGTTTACTTTTAGATATTTATTTACCTTTTTTGAACTTTCAAAATTGTAAAAAAAAGAAAAAAAAGGGAACGTGTTAAATATATGTATATATGGTCAAATGTTACTAAGAACAATATTGTGAGCAATTGTAAACCATTGTAAACTAACTGCTTTTATATTGTATAACACTGATGTATTTTACCAATTGTAATCCAAAAATTGTGCTGTAAAAAAAATAAATAAATAAATAAAATGATGGAAACCGCTGCTTGCTGAACCTGAGCCTGGGGCTAGGGTTCAGCAGTACACAAGGACACTTCAGGAACTAAAGCAGGCTTTAAACCAAATAGGTAGGCCGTTCCTGAAGGTAGTATCCTATAGTATCCTATAAGGACTAATCTTCTTAAGATGGAAGAATTAAAAATTACGCCAGCAGAGAAATACACATTAGCGAGAAATACACATTGGCTGAGATAAGTAACGCCAATTCCAGAGCAACCTTAAAACTTAATTTAATAAAAATAAAATGACAGAATAGCGAGCAAATAATTTTAAAGTTGAGGCAGGGCAACAAAAAATAACTTACGCCAGCAGGATGCTAAGAGGAGAAACAAAAATGTTCGTTGCGATTGCAAACGGACGTAATATGATCTATTTTTAGCACAACGGCTCCACAGGTCTGATGAAGCAAATAAACAATTAAGATTAATGCATACGAGGAAAAGCGAACATACAAATTAAGAGCCGAAGTGATAGAAAAATGAGAACAGAAATGATTTAGAATAGATGATTTTGGATAGATTACATCGAAGAAAGCCAAATTAAATGATTTTTAAAATTAGATATGCGATCTTCATCACACTCACTTTCTCTTAAATCGCTTTGGCTGAAGTCGGACCATCAGATTGGATATTAATTTGTCTTTAAAAATTTCGTAGGCCACATGATTTTTAACGCAGTTCCGATTGACTTATTGATTATTTCTATTGGTGGAAGCCTTCTGAACGTAAGCTAATATTAGAAGTTAAAATTTGAAGGAGCGCATGTAAAAGCAACCATTTTATGGCCATTTCTAATTAGCTGAGTCTGTTAGGTTTGCAATTCTAGAACGAAGCGATAATTTTATTGTCAATACTAAAGCGTTTTTCTTTGTTTTAAGATTGTTTGGGTGAGAATTGGTTATAAAAGTACTGTGGGTCTAATCACCACTTATAAATGGTGAACCGAAAACTAATGTGAGAACTACATATTCCGAAAACTATTAGTGTAACAAAAGACTTGCAAGGAAAAGAAGTTCACTCTCTTAAAACTTTACAACAAAGTTGGTTGTTGTTGTTATTGCTGCTGCTGTTGGAACACTTACTTTCAGGATTGTGTACGTGCTTTCAAGAACCCGTTATAAGTCCATCTTATTAAAGTGGACAGCACAGAGACATGTTTCACGAGCATAGTGAAAGGAAATTTAAACAGCCAGAGGATTCAGTGGGAAATGAGCCTAGAACCGTACGCTTAGGCGATTAGCGTGGAGTAGGTCAGACCCTTAACATCTGAGCCGCCGATCCCCAGGGTGTTGGTTTTGGTTGTTTTGTTAAGGCAATACATCCTAGGGCTAGAATGCCTTGGCCCGAGGACTTTTTAAGGTGTTCAAATGTGTTCACGTCAGACTTGTAGAAACCCGCTCAAAAACTCCAGATCTTTATATAGACAGCCGCATCTTGTGCAACCATCGACCTCGCATTTTCATCATGTACCAATGTTCATAGTGCCTTTTGTTTGCAATCTGCTTTCAGCAGGTAACCTGCACAGTTCCTTTAAGTCAGTCTCTCCAGCAAGAGAATATTAAAAGACCTCAACTTAAAAAGTTAAAGTACAGCTAAAATATATTTAATAGCATCTTTAGAATAATTTAAAGATAGATATCTTTCCCTAAAAGGGAATGCTTTGTATAATTTTACACTGGAAAAAAAAAGGCACATGCGTGTAAAGTTACATTCCCTATACTGGATTCACAAATAGCAATTAAATAAGATCCATGGAATTTTTCTTAAATCTGGTTACATTTTGAAAAAAAGATGGATAATTTAAGGACTGAACAACGATTTTTAATCATTAAAAATCACACTCGTGCTCATAATTTTTCGAAGAACTTTGCTTCAATAAAAGAGAAACTTGCAATAATAAAGTAAATATGATTATAAAAATTAAGTAAATCAAACTATAAGACAATATATGATACTTTCAGTAGTTTTTCGAACAAAATTAAAAAGGGCTTGTAATTTTGGTATTAATATCTGTCCATCCGTCAGTACTTTTACTGCCGTAAATATTCATCGCTCATTACGAAATTCAGATATGTTATTACTATGTGATGTACGATGTCCCCGTTAAAAATGGTGTATGTAGAATTCTTAATTCTTCTACGGAACACTCAAAAGAATTTTAATACATTACGGTCTATCTCAGTTTAGAGACATTCGTCTATACCAGGGACAGTACTATAAGTATATAAAAGTTTCTCACTGCTTATTTTTCATTTAAATTCATTTTATATGATACCTCAAAATTTCATTAAAAGTGATGAACAACTTTTTTTGAGATTATCCCAAAACTCCTGCGAGTCCTGGTAAGACCTCCGGCAATTTGACGACGATACATCTACAAATTTGGTGAAAAAATATGTTGTTCGGTCGGAAAGTGTTTTATAATCCACACATGCACTTGGAATGAATCATTAAGCTTTCTTTTCAATTCTCTACAATCATTCTTGTTTTTATTTTTTATTTTTTTTAGCTTCTAGAAAAAGTTTTTCCTCAGCTGTGTGGAGTAGTATCACGAGTACATATTTTTGTGGACACCGTAAAATTGCGATTCGTTTCAATACTCAAATTACAGTGGGAGAATGACAAACGAGAAAATGGTGTGGCGCTCACACAATGACCAACTTTGATGCAGGTGCGAATCACCTTTGAAGACTGTGTGGATGGTTTTTCATCACTCAACCTTCCTTTGACAGCAGTCATGCAATATCCACTTTCACCTGACCGTCTGTCACGTAAGCTTTACTTAAGCGTAACGAAAAACATGTTAATTGGAGTTGTTTTCAAGTTTACTACAAAGTGTTGTAACTGACGCGAATGTTTTTCCCAAAATATTTCCTTGTCTACTTATATAAAATGACCAGCAATTCATTCTTCGGACATTGAAGCTTCTTCAGTCTCCTTTTAACGGCGTATCTCAAATCAGGCATTTACTCTTCACGATGAAAACGCTGGTGAGTATTTTTTTTAACATATTCGATTTTCTAAACACCCGTTCTTCGCAAAGGAATGAGACTCATTTTTCCTCCCAGTTCTACTTGAAAATGTGTGAAACGTGCGATTTAATACTGCATTTCTTTTTCTGGTCACTTAATGACTATCGGTGTCAGACAATGATTTCCAAATAGAAAGAAATTGGGAGAAAATCGCTAAAATTCGATGAAATAATAGAATGCAAATTTTTGAAAAAGCTAACAATTTTTCCTAAATTTTCTTGCATGCCTGTTCAAAATTTTAAACCGATCTGTTTAATATACGGGCTTTCTAAATATGAAAATTCGCAAAATATCTAGAAAGAAATATGTACTTAGATTTTTAATAAGATTTTTAAAGTACATTTTTCCAAACGGGTTTCTATTTCCCTTTCACGTTTGCGCAAAATGTTACACAGAACTTCACTTTTTGCGAAACTAACAGAGTTCAAAATTGCAGAAAAATCACTAAAAATTGAAAGACTAGCCAAACTCGAAGAGAGATTGTCTCAGACAATTTCTTAAAGCTTAATACTATGCAAATATAAATAAATAAATAAAAATAACAGTAACCTATCATGCCACCAAATTTCATTTATTTCGCTTTAGTTGCTATCACGTGATGAGCGAATAAATACTGCAGTTTGAAACAATTTTTGTAAAATGTTAAAATGTAATCCAAAAAAAAAAAAAAAAAAAAATGACACCTATAGTTCAAGTTAAGTGACCACATTTATAATATCACCAAATTTCATTTCATTCACTTTAGTGGTTATGACGTGCGCGCGAACAAATATTTACGCAGTTTTAAACGGTTTTCGCAAAATCTCAAAATCTAATCAAAATTTTCAACAAACTGGATTTAATAGTTTAAGTAGAGTGACCAACTATCATGCCATAAATTTCATTTCATACGCTTTAGCCGTTATTACGAGATGCAAGAAGAAATTTTTACACATTTTTAAACAATTTTCACAAAGTCTCAAAATCTAATCAAAATTTTTTAAACTTCAACGTTACAGTGTAAGTAGAGTGATCACCTATCACATGTAACCAAATTTTATTTCATTCGCTTTAGTCGTTATTATGTGCTTAGCAAACAAAAAAAAAAAAAAAAAAAAATACGCAGCTAAAACAATTTTCGCAAAATCTCAAAATCTGATCAAAATAAAAAATAAAAAATAATTCTACGCCTATAGTTTAAGTTGAGGGACCACTTATCATGACACCGAATGACCAAATTTCATTTCATTTGCTTCAGTCATATTTACGTCATTGCACTAAGAAATAAACCAGCATGTATTCATTTCTTAGGTGTCTTATTACTGAAGCATGAAATGTCAACCAATGGAGCCAAAACTTTTTTCTTGGTGTCACCACCATGACACCATAGAAAATAAAGAAAAATAGTCTGAGTAATTAGCAATTACTAGTTAATGCTTATTATTGCTCTTAAAGTGTCAATGCCCCCCCAGTATTTGAGAGGCTCTGCTTTCGAAACTGGAAGGCGGGAGGTTCCAGGTTGAAAACCCAGTCGGGCCTGTCGATTTAACCGTTCTGAGTTTTCCGTGGTTTTCTCCGAAAATTCGCGTAAATACGGGCTAGGATTCCTTAGAAAGTCCTCCACGAAGGACATTCCCCTGCAGCTCTAGGACCCTAGTACAGTCAATCGGCCTTAATCTACATACCAAACTTAGTGTCAATTACTAATGCACTTACCCTAGTTATTTAACTCTTAAACAACCGTTTCTTTTTTAAAGGGTTTTTTTTTTTTGTTAGAAAATAATTATCGTTTCTCATGAAATTACTTCGCACCCTGTGTCGTTTACGATAATACTGTAAGAAATATCTTCGAAAACAGCATGCAGTGAAAATGCTACAAATCCTGATCGTATGCGGATTAGAGCGGGGCCGTCGTTATTAGCAACCGGGCCTGCTTCTTCGTTGCCATCGGAAGAAATCACTGAATCATAGAGGCCTAATATTTACATTTGCGCTGTTCGATTGTATGCGATTTGGGATTATAAACATTAATTTATTTTATAATTAAAAAACAATTTTGCTATAGTTTTCTCATAATGACTTAATGACAAGGTGTTTTAGATGTAGCAAATAATTTTTTGAAGATTGCGCTTTTTTTTATGGAAATAAATCAAAGAATTCAATCATAGAATTCGAACTTTAAGTTCTGAATGTAAAGGTAAGTGTACACTTGTATTTAGAAATCCTACAAATTGATAGGATATAAAGCATGTTTTGTGAATTAATATTCATGTGTTATTTATAAATTATTTTAATCTGAAATTGTTTAACTTGGGTAGTTTATTATTCTAGTAAATAAGCGTGTGCGTTGTAATACTAGTTAGACATTCATATCTGTTTAAATCTTTCAGTTGAAAATGTCATTTATCATTTATTATAAATGCACTAAATGTGTGATATTGGTTTCAGTGCAGAAGTACTGTAAAATATGTTATTAATTTTTGCACATGTTTATGTAGAAACTTTAATTGAAGTTAATATTTTGTATAAGCGTTCATTATACTCAAATTCAAAGTTCCATTTAGATAACGGCTATAATAAAAAGTAATTAATTCAGGGATCGTTTGTTTTTAGTTTACTACAGTGTTTAGCGCAACTTGTGAAAAGGATCTTGAAATTTTTCAAGTCCTAGAGCTGTTAGTTTATCTTAATTTGTATTCAATGTCCGTGGAGCAGTTTTTTTTTTAAGCTACAACCCTAATATACAGCAATGCAGGGACGAAAACATTTGTTTTCAATCGCCAGTTAATAATAACTTAAAAAAAAGAGGTGTTGGAATATTAGTGGTATTTCCTAGTATGGTTTTCTAAAATTTATTATTTTTCTTTGGAGAAGAAAAAATATATGGAACTAACACTGAAAATTATAAATCATTTTCATTTCGAATGGTAAAATTTTCGATAAATAAACTCATTTGAACTAACCAAAATAAAAACAGTTAACCCATTTATGCCTAGCGTCCCTTTTTTGGGACGGCATTTTCGCTATTAGTCGAAAATGTTATTTTTTTCCCTAGCCTTTATTCATGAGTATGGAGCCTCAACTCTACAAAATATTTTAACATGACCGAGTAGGATGTTGATATTTCGATTTTTATGCATAATGATTTTAAAAGAAATCACCCCTTGTTCAAGAAGTTGACATCAGAAATTTATCTATTATTTCTGTTATCAGTAAAAATCGAAGAAAGTCGCAAAAATATCCAGGCACAAATGGGTTAACAAACGTGTTTTATCATACACTGTTACGTTATTCTTAATCCTTTTGATATATTTTATCTCTCCTTTAAGTTTGTACTATTATTTATGGGACACCCTTTAATTGTAATTCATTCTAAATGTTTCTCGTTAAATTAATTTACATTATTTTTCATGTAAATACCAAGGACATGCAGTGCACAGGTTGTACTTATAATTATAGCACACATTCTTCTACCTACACCTTACAAAAGATTAAATTTTGTATACGTGAATTGTAAATATCAAATATTTTAAATTCTATTTCAGCTCCTCGTCATATATTTTGTTAATATATTAACCGAACAATATTTAATAAATGAAAATTTAATAACTATTAGTTAAATTTATTTTAAAAGTAATAATGGTTGTAACTGCTTTGAAAATGTGAAACTTAAACATTCAGTATAAAGAAATGCATAAAAATGTCTGTATCATTTGTGTATTCGTTTACTTTAATGTATACTAAAAGTCAGCTTAATTTTTCATGTATATTAAAATTCAAGCTAAAATAATGCTTCATGAGAGTGAGCAGAGATATCATGCATATACTATCCCGAAATATTTCTCTTTAATTACTATAATATTAATTGAAAATTAAAAAAGTGGTTGTATGATTTTTTTTGTGTTTTTCACTTAGTAAAATTAATTCCTCTAAAATCTAACAATATTTATTTATGAAAAATCTGAGAAACTATTTTAAAGAATTGAGACAACAGAATATAAGCATATTCACACATCTGTGATAGTTAAGAAACATCGAAAACAATAAAATGCTATACAAGCCAACATAGACTTGCGTGTTTGACATGTTGGCACTGATACTGATTCCACTTCGTTTTGCCTGATCGCATAGCTGCAGGCCCGGGGCTTTGCGTTGAAATTTTGTGTATTATCATACCTTTAAATTTCAAGACATGTTTCCATACGCCATGCTGGCAGCGACGTTGTGACGACATTACATCGTGGCTAACGGAATATACAGGCAAGGAGCTGGCATTTTGGCCACACTCCTTCACACGTGGAGAGTCATGTGACCAAGGAGCGTGTGACTATCTCAGCCGAACTAAGATCACCTTACCCTTTTGGTCACATGACTAGGAAATGCAATCCCGCACTGATTTTCGTCTTGCGGGATTTCGGGATTGAGATTTATTAACCCCGCGGGATCCCGCAATCCCGCGGGATTGGCATTTAATTTAGCTAGGACTTCATTTCAACAGAGAAAAGTAGAAAAAAGTAAGATTTTAAGCACTATGAAGTTTAACTTTAACAATAATACTTATTCCTATGAGATAATGTATACAATAACTTTCAGAAATATGAAAATTATAATCATCATATTCAGAATAATATACTAAGTCATGTCTTATGTTAGTTGCTAAAAATGAGGAATTCACAGAAATATACAATTTATTGATACATTCACATACTTTCGCAATTTTCTTAGTTGCTGAAAAAAAGAACGTACAAAATCGAACAAATCCAATGAATCATTTCCTGATCTAGATTTAATTTTAGTAAAATAATTAAAAGTGTCAATTAAAAAAATTAAAAACTGAAATGAAAACTTTCTATAATGAATTCGTGACTTTTCACTACGAAATAAATTAGTATGAAATATTTCAGTTCATTTGGAGATTGGGAAGTTTGCGAAAAATTTAGATTGCAATGATTAGATTACAATTTAGATGCTTGATCCAGACTCCCATTGGAAGATAATTTTAAAAATCAAACTTTAAATTAAAATTTGTAATTATTAATTCGTTTTTTTTTTTTTTTTTTTTTTTTGTTAGATAAGAGACATAAAATTGCAAAAATATTCGGTCTACTGATTGGGTATGCAGCGTGTAATCGGAATTAAAAAAATTATTTATCAGTGTCAATCCCGCTGGATTAGGATCGTAATCCCGCGGGACTAGTCCCGCAAACATTTGTGCGGGATCCCGCAAGATCCCGTTCCCGCGGGTTCGGGATTGCATTCCCTACACATGACTCTACCAGCGCAAAAGTGTGTGGTCAAAAGGTCAGCATCCAGAGCCTTATTATCGCATGGGGAAATCGTGACTTTGCCCAGGGCCCCCGGCTCGAAAAGGCCCCCATATCAAATGTTGTTCTGAAATATTCTTTTTTATATCAAAATTTTATGAAAAGTAAAACAAATTTCATAGATTGGGGTCCCCCAAATTAATCAATGCCCGGAGCCCTAGTTGGTCATAATCAAGCTCTGTCAGCATCCCAGCCTGTGTATCTCGTCAGCCATGCACATTACATTTCGTCATGTCATAAATGTGATGTAAATGATCGTATTCTGTCAAACCTTCCTTGAAAATATATTATGTTGAAAAATGGCGTCGCAGTATAGCTGATAATTAGTCCCAACGAGAGAAGCATTGGATTTTGCAGATCGACGTGGTTGTGTAATTTCTTATTAAGTGACTTGCACATAAAGTCACTATGCGACATCACAAACACTGTCCCTGGCGGCTATTTGTCTGTTGCCACACTTTCTGCGAGAAGCACATCACTTACGCAAACTATCACATGAAGTCGCAAAGTCACTGGGTGTATACTTGTTGCGACGTCGAAAATTCTAAAGGCTGGTATTGCTTTTCCCGCCACTGTCCAAGTGGACAAGATACTCAAAATTGGTAGAGATGAAAATTCAGGTTCAGGCCTACCACACGGCTATCGACTTCATGTTCTGGAGTTCTAGGCGGTTTTCTCCTGATGTAGCATGAGGACGCGTTAAAATCCTTTTTAAAAGCTCTTCCACCCAAGACACCCCCATGACAGATATCTCTAGTGTGAGTTTGCCTTAATACAACAATACAATGCTGACCAGTTTGTATGAGCGTTGCTATGTCAAATTCTATATGAGCATGTACTGATATCGACTTTCTTTTCCAGATCATAGCCGTGACCGTGCTTGCACTTGTCGCAGTGGTGCGAGGACAAGGCGGAGGCGGCGGCGGACAGGGTGGTGCTGGTGCTGGTGCTGGTGCCGGTGCCGGATTCGGGTTCGGAGGTGGTGCTGGTGCCAATGGAGGAGGTCAAGGCGGTGGAGGAGGTGAAGGGGGAGGTGAAGGGGGAGGTGAAGGAGGAGCTGGAGCTGGTGGGAATGCTGGCTTCGGTTTCGGTGCTAACGCAGGAGCAGGAGGAGAAGCAGGAGGAAATGGCGGAGGAGGAAGAAAATAAGCCGATGCCGATACATTAACTGCACTGTTTATTTAGATCCCGATTATGTCTAATTTATTTTTTGTAAAGTAACAGCTGGATTTTAAAACATGAATTGAATAATTGAAGCTCATGAAAATCTGTAAATAAAAACAAAGTTGCATGAATCACTGTTTTTTGTCTTTTGTTTTTTATTACTACTCTTGAGGAAAATAAAAATGTTAATCATGCGAAATAAAAGGGAAAAAAAAGTAAGAAAACTAGAAACACTTTCCGATTTTAAGTAAGCACTAAAGTGGTATATATTAAAAGCGTATCATTATTCATGCGTCCTCCCTATATTTCTTCTTTATTCCATCAAGTTGGAAAGCGTATCATTATTCATGAGTGTGCCGTATTTTGCTTCCTTGTTCCATAAAATCCATCTTTGGAATCGAAATCTATCTTAAAATCACCTACTAAAACTATTTTGCAATCTTCGCCAAGTATATTCCAACTGTAAAATAAATAAAAAACTTTGTGAAAAAACACACACATAAGATGTTACTTGTAAGTTGATACGTACGTTTCGACCAAAAGTTCTTTCGGTCTTCCTCAGTCAATTCTCTTCGTCATACAGAAAAGAGGGAACTGAAAAAGATAAACAAGCAAGCACAAGTAACATTTTATGTGTGTTTTTTCACAAATATTTTTATTTATTTTATCGTTTAACACCAGTATTTTGAGTATTTTTTCCATATTCCAACTATACTTCACCGTTTTAAATATTGTTTCGAATGTGGATCATAGTCCATGAGTATACTTTGTATGTCTTCCTTGGGTTGAATCCTATTTTAACGCCCCGACTCTCGCCAAGGTAGCGATAATTAAACATATGCAGTTATCATAACGATTTTTTTTTTATTTATGTGGGAACTGCAAATAATACAAAACATTAATGATATAAGAAAAAAAAATCAAATTTCAAAAAACTGCAGGCCGGCGAAGTGGGGTCTGATGAAAAAATGACTTGTCCTGGCGTGCAGGATATAAATCCTTCCAGTGACCTGAAATGGAAAACCATGAAAAATCCTTAAAGAGGAAGGATACTACGAGACGTTTTTGAAAAAAAAAATTCACAAAATGGTGGCAGTTTGAAAAATACGTTTTTTTTTTTTTTTTTTTTTTTTTTGTCGTTCGGAATTAAAAAAAAAATTAAAATTAAACTCTTGGTAGTGCGATACTATAATGTATAGAGAAACTCTGTATAAAATTTCAAGTGAATCGGTTGAATAAAACTTGAGATATCATGCACACCGTTTCTTGAAAATTAGTTTCGAGAAAAACGCGTTTAAAGTTTGAGGACTAGTCGCGTGCAGTCGGAGTCGTTTAACGGCGTGTTATACTTACTTTTTATTAATCAGCTATCCCTGCTCAGTACAAAGTACCTTCTTCAACTTCAAATGTCATGTTTAGTGAAGCCCTTTCAGATGATCTAGCAGTTCTAGTTTCCTTGGAAGCCTCAGAAGCTCGTACCTCGGACCTGCTAATTCGGGCTTGATCACGTTTGTTGACGAACGCATGAGATTCTGGCCCAATTGTTGTTCCCATTTCTGATAAAATCTTTAAAACTGGTAAAAATCCTTCATTAAATATACATACCGCAAGGAAGTTAGCAATTTCAATTGTATGGGCACCAGCATGAATATGCTTGGGTGCGAAAGTCCAGATGAGCGAATTTAGAGACTCGTTATTATTCTGAGTTTCTGAGCCCAAGCACCTTTCCAGCAAGCTTTCTGAAGACAAATCTTCGTATATTGGCTTTATTATTTTTTGAACTGCTTCAGTTAATCAGGATTTCTATGCACAATTTTGTCGGCGCGTCACAAAATGAGCTGTAACTCAAAATAATTTAAATTTCGAAAAATCCTCTTAGGGACATATTCTTAAAGGGTTACACTATGAAAATATGCAAAAAAAAAGAAAAATCGATTTTTTCGAATTTCTAAACCAGAATACCCCCTTAATAATTAAGTGTCTTCAAATTCCTTAGCTGGTGCTTTTATCGCTCATTTGTTCACTTTAGTTTTTATCTAGTACTTTTGGGAGCGTTGAAACTTGTGCACAACTCCTAGAGACCCATGACTGCAAAGCTCGCCAAATTGCGGCGATTTTTTAGGTTTGCGAGAGAGGGGGGAGCGTTAAAATAGGTATGAACTCTTTCTTGTACAATAAAACACAGCTTTGGAATCGAAATCTGTCTTAAAATTGCCTACTGAAACTGTTTTAAAATTTCCACCAGGCATATTCCAACTATACTTCACCATTTAAATATTGTTTGTAATGGGCATCATAATCCAGGAGCGTGCCGTGTTTCTCTTTCTTGTTCCATAAAACACATCTTTGGAATCGAAATCTATATTAAAATTGCCTACTAAAACTGTTTGAAATAGGCATCATAATTCATAAGTTTGCCGAGTTCGCCTTTCTTTTTAAATAAAAAGCATTTTTTGAATCTAAATCTATTTTAAAACCACCTACTAAAGCGGTTTAACAATCTTCGCCACTATCGCCAACAATTCAACTATCCTCTACCATTATAAATACTATTTGGAAAGTGTATCATAATTTATAATGTACAGTGTTTTCCTTCCTTGTTCCATAAAATAATTCTTAGGAATTGAAATCTATATTAAAATCGCCGACCAAAACTGTTTTACAATCTTCGCCAGGCATCTTCTAACTACACTTGTAATATATTTATAATAAATTGTCACATTTTGGCACCAAATTTAGCGATCCATTATCAAAAATTGCAAACCTTGTGCGACTTTCAACATTTTATTAACGCCTCCTCCCCCCCTCCATGTTATCTAGCAAACACATTTGAAAAGATCTTCACCGTGACAGTTCATATACACAAAATCTATCTGCAAGATCGCGTAGACAAAATTATGGCATTGAGCGAAATAGCATCTTGTGCTAAAAATTCTTAATTTGACCAATTTATTCTGCTGCACATTTTCGGCTAGACCACACCAAAAATCATTAACGGAATGGTATGAATAGAATCCTGTGCTCGTACCCATCACTTATTCTTCTCTCAGGGTAGTTATTTCAAACATGCTATAAAAGCGTGTTGGAGTTTCAAAGAGTTCCTGTTTCACTAAAGCCTGCTTATTAACAGGGTGTGGTACTGTCTTTAAAATAAATTTTAGTTGGCATATAACATAAATCGCTCGAAAGCAGGTAACTATACAGTGCTTCGCATTGAATTACACAAGAAAAAAAATATATATAACGAAGTTGTCAACTTTTAAGAAATATAATCAAACACTTTTGTAAACAGTAATTTTTGACAAACGAAATATGGCACTAATTGTGAGCTAGTTGATAAAACTGTTCTTGAACTGTATTGTTTATTAAATGCTGTTGACTGTATTCTGTAAAGATTGTCAACTATGATAGCTATATAAATAAAATTAGACTTTTGTCTGTACATTTCTTGGATTAAAAAATTTTGCGATTTCTATCCGTTTCAAGCACATGGGAATCCGGTACGATCCTCAAAAAAAAAATTTGTCTGTCGTTCTGTAATTCTGTCCGTGGCACTTTTTCTGTTCAAGCATCACGTAAAAACAACTGAAGTGAAAGATATGAAATTAGGTGTCATGATAGGTGGTCACTCAACTTAAAACATAGGCGTCGAATTTTTAAAAATTCTTGATTGGATTTTGAGATTTTGCGAAAATCCTTTCAAACTGCGTAAATTTGTGTTCGAGCATCACGTATAAACGATTGAAGCGATTGAAATGAAATTAGGCAGCATGATTGGTGGTCACTCAACTTAAAACATAGGCGTCGAATTAAAAAAAATCTTGATTAGATTTGCAGATTTGGAAATTTGCATTCAGTACAGTACTTTGCATTCAGTACAGGAAATTTGCATTCATTACTAACCCGTCAACGACGGGTACTTCAGCTAGTGTATAATAATATGGAAATGTAATCAGAATACTTTTCAAAATTTGACTCACAATAAATGACATGTTTGTGCTCTTTAAAATAAAACAAAATTCGACAGTTTGCCAAATAAACGGTAATTGTTCCAAAACTAGAGTCCCATATTCACCCAATACCTGCAGGATACTCCCGCATAGCGACCAACTGTTCCGCTTTTATCGGAACATTTAACATCACTAATTTTTACATAGCAATTTAGGCTAGAAAAAGTCCAACTTATAAAACTAGGAATAGACACTGGAGAATCAAACTAAAGAATTTGGAGGATTTGTAGCAATAGCAAACCTCTTTCGTTCAGTTCCTGCGTGTGCTCCCTTGGGAGTGATTGATTGCCTTTCCCCGCATTGCTGACGTTCCTCGCAAGTCGGTTTGATCATCGTGCTCAACCCTGCCTAGCGGGTTGATTTTCTGCTGCTCTTTTTGGCTGCACTTCACGGTGTTACGGCGATTGTGGTTAAAGAAACCACGTACTCCAGCTTGAACTCTGGTGGATTGTATTCTCTGCCACGTGCTGTATCTCTGTGAGTGGTTTTACCTTTTCTCAAAGTCACGTGTGACTCATCCTCATGGCGTCTTCGGAAAGTTTTCCCTACCTGAATGCATTTTGTCAACTGCACAACTGCGCAAGCACGGTCAAAAACTACGAGTGCTTCACGAAAATACAGACATGCCTCCTCTCCGAATGGCAGGGGTTATGCCATCGAAGACTCAGACAAGGGAAACGTCCTTGCAACAGCAGCCAGTTTCCAAACGACGCTGAAAACGTTGATTTCACAGTCTAGAGTCAAAGGATCACTAATACAGTAAACAACCTCCTCATCTTCCCTCCCGCAAAGCACATCCAAGAAGTAGAGATGAGACGGGCTCAGCCCGAGCCCGAAAGCCCGAGCCCGAGCCCGGGCCCGACTCGGGCTCGGGCTCTGTAATTCACGATTGCGTTCGGGCTCGGGCGGGCTCGGGATCGTGAAAAATTTCTCCTTTGTTGAACATACTCCTTGAAACAGATTTTAAAAAGTGATTCATGGGATAAATAGACGTACTTATTTAAAAAAATAGCGGCACGGGGGACTAGAAGGTGTGTGAAGCTCTAAAATTTATTATATCCTATTAATGAAGTAGTTAATTTTATTTGTCTTTAGCTGAAATTTCGGGCTCGGGCGGGCTCGGGCTCCAACTTTAATAATATTGCTCGGGCTCGGGCGGGCTCGGATTAAAAGTCTTCGGGCTCGGGCGGGCTCGGGCTTCAAAAAATGAGCCCGAACTCATCTCTAATGCAGTACTCAAGACACAGCACTTTCCTGTTCCTTGGAAGACTACAATCGTCTGCCCCATTCCCAAAGCGGGGCATAACTTGATGGATCCTGCTTCTTATACGCCCATTAGCCTGTTCAGTGCCATCAGCAAAATCACAGAAAGGATGATACTCAGCAGGATTAACGAACACCTCAATAAAAAGCTTCCTCAATAAAACCTGCTCATGCCTGAACAGTTCGGCTTTAGAAAAAAAACTAGCACCGTTCACCAGCTCCTCAGAGTGGTCGAACATATCTTCCAAGGTGTGAAAGAAAAACATTGACCACTATCTTAATGGTCGATTTACAAAATGCCTTTGACAAGGTCTGGAATACAGGCCTTGTTTACAAGCTTCTTCAAATGAATCTGCAAGGCTCCCTGATCCATCTCATTAACAATTGCCTAAATCAGCGATCCTTTGTCTTCAAAAATAACGATGCTTTCTCAAGGATCACGTCAATCACCAGTGGAGTACCCCAAGGATCTATCCGGGCCCACTCTTTTCAACATTTACATGAATGATGTACCTCGAAGCAATCAGACTTCAATGGCCTTATTCGCCGAAGATAGGCAATTCTGGGTCGTGCTCGTCGCCGTGACACACTAGCTCGCCATATGCAGGAGCACATAACACTCGCGGAAGACTAACTAGCGAAGTGGAAGGTCAACACATCGAAGTGCCAAGAAGTCTTTTTCACGCACAGACAGCCTCTCCTAGCCTCCAAATCCAAGGGATGTTATAGACTGGTTTTCTACGACAAAATAGCTTGGGCTCACCACTGATAAAACTCTGTCCTGGAGATTTCATATTAACAACACCCGCAACAAAATGTTCGCAGCGTTCAAAGCTATATCCCGCTAATATACACCAAAGCAAGTAATATATATAAAAAAAATTTAAGTCAATTCCTACTTAGGTCAACAAAGAAAAGTTTTATTTTAGTTACTTTTTATTAAATTTAATTAATTACATTTAATTAATGAATTACCATTTGAAAAAAACTATTTGAATTTGAGTGGATGAATAAAAAGTATTTTATTAACGACTGAAAATTTGAATAAGCTATATAAATATATATATAGGGAGAGTGTGAACTAAATTGAAAAAAAAAAGAGATGCACAGTTAAATATTACAAAAGTTCTAAATACAAAATTTTAACATTCTACGATTAAAAGTTTTAGAGTTATGCGAAATGCAAAATAATTTTTGGCGCCAAATTTGGTCATATTTCGGCAAAACTTGACAAGGTCGACGACAAATGGCGAGGTTTTAGGCATGGACTGACCATCGCCAAATTTGGACGATAGTTCGCCAAAGACGAAGCCAAATGGGATATTTTGGGCATAGACCAAACATGGACTATCGCCGAATTTGGCAATATTTTAGCAAAACTCGCCAAGGTCGGTGACAAATGGCGAGATTTTGCGCATGATTGACTACAGATGTAGTATATTGAAGATGTCCATAGACATTAATGTATTGAAATTCTTTTGGGTGGTCCTGCAAATAAACTCTCCAGTAGATTGGAACCAAAAATCGAGATGTGGAACTAGATGTTACAAGAATCTTATATATGAAATTTCAACATTCAACGGCTAATAGTTTTTGAGATTTAAGAGTAAAATACATACACACGTACAAAAGTCGCCAAGCGTGGCGACTTTTGGCGTAATTCTTGAGGGAGGCACTGACCGTGGTAGGACCATTACTTAACTATATAGTAGGACGGTACTGTACTTTAAATGGATGAATGTCCCTAAACTACGTAGTGTTGGAAATCTTTTGAGTGTTCCTGTGGCAGTACTATACATGATAAAGACACTTTCTTCGATGTAAAAATTCATTTTGTAACCCTCAAGAGCATATATCACTTCTGAGTCGTTTGAACTATCCTAATACCTTTAAAATAAGCTATAATGAATTTCTGCCCATAGAGCGTAATGTATTGAAAACCTTTTGGGCGGCCCTGTAGATAAACTATCCAGTCGAATGGGACTCAAATGGCAGGTGCACAACTAGATGTTACAACAATCCTGAATATAAAGTTTGAATATTCTACGTCTAATAGTGTTTGAGATTTGCGAGTTTAATGAATTTCGCCCATAGAGAGTAATGTATTTAGAATCTTTTGGGAGGTCCTGTAGATAAATTATCCAGTCGATTGGGACCAAAACTGTATTAACATCCAGTGTCATCCACTACAAGTTTTAAAAAAATGTATTTGAACTTGAGTGGATGAATAAAAAAGTATTTTATTAACGATTGAAAATTTATACAAGATATATATATAGGGAGAGTGTGACCTAATAGTAGGAATTGAAAAATTAGCCATAACAACAAGTTTCTACTTTACAAAACTTTTGTGAGACCGACGGCTACTTATGCTGCTCCGGTGCGGTCCTATGAAGCCAAGACTCACATAGACAGACTTGAAGCCAAAGTTCTATCCTCAGAAAAACTAGACATCACTTTCTTTTGAATAAAGTCACCAGAAGGGATTTAAGGATGCAAACAATGCGTCAACGCCTTCCAAAACTCGTACTAACTTCTCTAGAAAGTCTTTACTGCTTCCGCCCACGACACCTAATTAGTAGAGATGGCCAATGATTCGATGAGTCGAATCAGTGATTCGAATCTTGGTACTGAGTGGCTCAGTCTTTACACTCACTCTCTACTGATTCGAATCTCAAGCCCTCAAGGGAAATACATTCCAAGTGCGAAGGGAAGAAAAACTTATTTTCCCTTTGCCGTTTAGAGATGAGTTCGGGCTCATTTTTTGAAGCCCGAGCCCGCCCGAGCCCGAAGACTTTTAATCCGAGCCCGCCCGAGCCCGAGCAATATTATTAAAGTTGGAGCCCGAGCCCGCCCGAGCCCGAAATTTCAGCTAAAGACAAATAAAATTAACTACTTCATTAATAGGATATAATAAATTTTAGAGCTTCACACACCTTCTAGTCCCCCGTGCCGCTATTTTTTTAAATAAGTACGTCTATTTATCCCATGAATCACTTTTTAAAATCTGTTTCAAGGAGTATGTTCAACAAAGGAGAAATTTTTCACGATCCCGAGCCCGCCCGAGCCCGAACGCAATCGTGAATTACAGAGCCCGAGCCCGAGTCGGGCCCGGGCTCGGGCTCGGGCTTTCGGGCTCGGGCTGAGCCCGTCTCATCTCTATTGCCGTTCCCAGGGATTTTCCCTTACTCTTTCAACTCTTTTCGACTCTTTACGACTCCTTTCGGCTCTTTTCGACTCTTTACGACTCTGAGTCGATAGATGATTTGAAACAGTAAATGAGTGGGTGTGGGTGAGTTGGTCACTGAGTTGGTGCAGCAACGAATCTTTACTGATTCAGTGTTTCGCTCTGTTTCGGTGATTGTATACTATCGTTGAGATTCGTTAGTTTTTCGAATCTTCTATCGACTCAGAGTCGAAAGGAGCCGAAAAGAGTTGAAAGGATGTTTCATTTAATTGGAGGGGTTTTTTCGAATCTTCTATCGACTCAGAGTCGAAAGGAGTCGAAAAGAGTTGAAAGGATGTTTCATTTAATTGAAGTTTTTTTTTCGAATCTTTGGTGTTTCATTTCTTGGTTGGTGGTCGGATTTTAAAGTTTTATCTGTCTGTGGGTGTGGAGTGGGTCGAACATCGTTTGCTTTTGGCGGGGGGCATAGGCGTTACTTCCTAAGGGCAAGAGGGGTCAATCTCCCCCCCGAAAAAAAAATTGAGAAAATCCCTCCTTCCAACTTGTCTGACTGATTTAATATTTGTTTAAAATTTAATGAAACATCCCTTTTCTACTTTTAACTTCAATATATGTCCCCCTGCCCCCAAGCTCAAAAAAAAAAAAAACGGAACGTTAAGTTTACATGGTGGCGGATTTTCATGTGAAGGGAAATAGAATGAAATAAAGTTAGGATTGTGCTTGTCACTTTTAATGAAGGATACAGGGGCGGTATTAAGCGCTCTCACAAAAGGACTTTGTAGTAAGCAAAATAACATTTCGCTTTATTGCAGCAGATTTCGTTTTTTTTTTTTTTTTTTACCTTGTTTTTCGTTTAAGGGGAATGATTTTATTTTCTTTCGTAATTCAGAGAAATACAAAATAGGGCCTAAAGCAGTGGCGTAGTTAGTGTTATTGACAGTGGCGTAGCCAGGATTTTATTTCGGGGTGGGCTGGGTATCAAATTTAAAGATAAAGTTCAATTGTAAGCTAAGTAAAGGGTCCCATTTTTGGGGGGGGGGCAGCAGCCCCTCAGTAGGACTGGGCCAAAAATCGACATATCGGTTTTATTTCAACATCAAATATCCGATATTCCCATTTTCATTTCAGTGAAATCTCGAATTCGATAAAGGGCAAAAATACAGGCCGGCCAGGGGCGTAGCCAGAATTTTTTTATGGGGGGGGTTATGACTACTGCAACTCATATATATGTATACGTGTGTATGATAATGTAGTGAAGAATATACATTTTGTATGGCAAAAAATTCCTCATGGGCGGTTATGACCCCCCTAACCCCCCCCCCTTGGCTACGCCTCTGAGGCCGGCGATAAGAAAATCCTGAGAGCAATACCAGCTTGTGATGCTTTTGCTACTGCTTTCTCTCGGAAAGCTTCTTCTTCTCTCATCGCAGAAAAAACAGCTCCATGGTTTATTAGTCTAATTACCATAATTAATTAACGTATATCTCGGAACCTATCCACCGGAGCGCGTTTTTATTGATTCTCGACCCCCCCTAGACTCAACACCCCACCGATACTTAAAATTTCGAATGCTTTGACACCAAACTTAACCTTTTAATCTTACAGGCCCAGGGGGTCATACGAAGCTCCCCTATATTTTCAATTTGGGCATTTTAAACACTAGCCTCCTCCGACGGCATCTCCAAAGTCTGGAAACCATCCCAGAGCCAATTTCTACATGTTTGCAGTCCTTTTAAGCCTCAATCATGGTTAATTAGTCTAATTACCATAATTAATTAACGTATATCTCTGAAACTATCCATCGGAGCGCGTTTTTATTGATTCTCGACCCCCCCTCTGGGACCCCCATCGATTCATAAAATTTCGAATACTTTGACACCAAACTTAACCTTTTAATCTTACAGGCCCAGGGGGTCATACGAAGCTCCCGTGTATTTTCATTTCGGGCAGTTTAAACACTAGTTTTACTGGAGCAAGGAGAGAGAGATGCTAACTGCCCGAGAACTCAGCGGAGAAGAAACCCGATGAATGGGTGAAGGGTGTTTAAATAGTACGGCTTTCGGCGCAGAGAGAGGGAAAATTTCTTTAGTTGTTTTATTGATTCAAGATTCGAATCACTGATTCGAATCATCGAAGTAGTGAGTGAGTCGAGATTCGAATCAGTAAAATGAGTCGAACCGCCCATCTCTACTAATTAGGCTCTAGTTCTTATAAGGCGATTACTCGACTCGAAAACTGATCTGAATTGATCCAACACCTCCTACATAAAGAAAGCCTAACTGAAACTTACACGTCATCACAATTTTACTTTCACAAAGTAAAACTATTTAAAATTTCTGGTGAATGCTACAAATATTAGAAAATATTTTAAATAAAAAATTAAAATTAAAATACCTTTCTCATACAAAATTATTCATTCCGATCTATTTCCTTATCATATGATCTAATTAGTTATGATTAAAAACTGCCATTTGTCATAAAATTATATTTTTTCTCTCAAATTATTAAAATATTGTTCTGCATGAGTAAATTCACCAAAAACTTTTTATACTTTTATTTTATGAAAGTAAAACATGTAAATGGAGACCTAATGATGACGTCAAAGCTTAATGGCTTAAGAGTTGTTAGGCTTTCTTTATCCAGGAGGTGTTTATTGATCCCATCCCCTTCGTGTTTGTGGATCTACACTTCATTATTTAATCCTTAAACGAAGATATTAGATACATACTGCAGATAAGCGCACCCTGTAAGTGCTCCCTTGAACCACAAATTTCAGTCAGTCAGTCAAAAAATTAAACTGCCCAAAAATTGTGGTGAAAAATGTTCCAGTTAAATCGGAACAGTTGAAGCTATGCTCCCGAAGTACCCCAAAAATTAGAAGCAAATGGCATTGTGTACGGAGTATTATTGTACACCGGGAAAGGGATATTTTTTTATTTTTAATGAATTTTTTTATTTATAGGTGCCAATAGAAACACCGATCTAATTCATACATTATATCAAAACAATTTTGCATATTCTAAATTAAAACTAATTCCGTACACGAAGCCGTTAATTATATTTCCTAAAATTTTGCAGCTATGTTATTCTTCTACTTTCCCCCTCCCCGAAATAATCAGCAAGTACTAACCCATCTGAATACATTGCCACAAAACTCAGTAACCAATATGAGATTTGTTTTGTATGCAAAAATTTAACGTCTCTATAATTTTCTTGAAGTAATGTATTTAATACAAAAGGTGATTAAGATTAAACTTGCCACCTAAACAGCATTCTTTTGCTGCATTGGGGAACCCACAAACTTTTGTATTCAGATTTGTATTCAGATTTTGTATTCAGACACAACATCTAATTTTTTTTTCTTTAAATATCTATTACTAGCTGTGTACCCGTCCTTCATACAGGAGGAAGCAGATATTTTTCTAACACGCGTGATTAAAATTTATTCAATCAGAGCAAAAATATCCAATCATTTCACTCGTAACCTGGCATTAGGATAGTCAAATAAGATAAAAAGACACTTTGTGGAAATTTGTAATAGTTTGTTTCTCAAACGTTTAGAGTTCGGCGAAAAACAGACGAAATTATTTAAGTATTAGCTTGTCGACCATTTTCCTATATGTTTTACCCAAAACTCTGTGATTAACTGTCAATAATAAACGAAAGCAATTTCATTGATTACCAGATTGCACCCAACAAAAGGAAAATAAAACATCAAATTTTCAGCATTTGATATCCTGCGGACGATATTTTGGTGTTCCCTATTGAACTTCTGAGGGAAACAGTATTTTTGAAGCTAAGCTTTCTTTTCTTACAGAAAAAGAACTTTTATTTGAAATTTATAAGTAAATTAGTTTTAATCGTGGCTTAATATTGAACGATAAGCATCATGAATGAAACTATAGCCCTTCAAACGGTTCCAAGTTTTCTGATTATAACCAAACCCCAATCGATACCCCTGAAAGGGGTCAAACGCATATGCTCCTCTGAATAATTTGGACTTACGAACGTTTCTTTAATGGGCCTCGTAGAAATTTTACACCACATGTAAAGGAAATAAATTGCAAAATAGAATAGAAACAAAATTCCTATTCCTTTTGAAGCACCATCAAATTAGTGTTCTATTTATTTTATTTTGATGAGTCTAAGAACTCCAAGAGTGTGCATTCTCAGCATATCGAAATTCGTAATCCGGGAGATTCCGAAAACATGACCGAAGGAAATAATTTCTCATTGTATTTTGTTTTGTGCCGGAGTTTGTTACTCCTTACCTAGCCGTAATATCAACAGATTTCCGAATACACTCAGATTCCGATTTTCTGCGAATAACCACTCTATCCCCGCGGAAAATGGGATTAAATCTTGTTCGTTTCCACGAAATTTTTATAAAGCTGATTTAAATCATAAAGTTACGAAAAGTATTTTGCGCGTGATGTAATTTTGACCTGAGAAATGTTAAGTTAAAATTGGCTTCGAAAGCGAATCACGGTATACAAAATAGTATTTATATACAGAATTCAATATACACAAAAATATGAATATACTAAAAAGAAATTAGCATGCTTATTGGTTACATAATGTGGAATTGGGGAAAACGTGTGGAATTAAATTTAAATACGAAATTAAATTAAACTTCTAAAATATTCAAAGGGATAAACAATTATGTAGAGGAAATCGCTATAGGTTTGTAAGCAATTGGCGCAGATACAAATTATTTAGCAATTTTTCACTGGCCCCGGCGAAAAGCGAACCCAAACCCCTCATAGTCAAAGAATTCAAAACTCTTCTGGATAGTTATTGATTTCATTGTCATCATAGCAAATTATTTAACGTAGCTATGGTGATATTGTCTCGATTAATCATATATTCGATTAAGTCAGTATTAATGAAAGTAGAGATTGGAAGTGCAAGACGAAGGCCAGGGCAACTTCGTAGATTTGCAACAGTGCCCGGCTCGGGGACACCGAAATGTGAATGCCACTCTTCTTCAACAACTTCCTATACTATCGGATACTGGCCTATATCGGATACAACTTCCTATACTATCGGATACTGGCACAAGAGTTTAAACTCAAACTGTCCGAAACCAACTCCACGTTGCAGGTCTGTATGCTCGCCGACCGATGGTATGTGTTAGGTCAATAGAAAGGCATGGTAGGGCCCGCAAGGAGTGGCCAACAGAGCATGTCAACTGGAAGAGAAACGAATGGTGCAATATTCTTATCTCTGGCGAGTCCCGCCTTTCTGTTCATCCTGACAACCAGAAAACAGAAACTTATCATATATCTTACTTCGTTTGAGACTTATCAAAGTGTGTTCATATTTATCTGTTCATATTTCTGAGCGAGAGAAGAGATGACTTCCTCTTCGGGGAAGGAATCGTACGAATAGAATGGCCAGCGTATTCTCAAGGCATGAACCTAACAGAACATGTTTGGGACAGGCCGGGGTGGCGAACCTTTATGGATCAACGTGCCATTTTTTCTAAAGAAATGTTTAATGAGGCCATAGAGGTGCCGTCAAATTATTTTGACTTAGTGATTATTACTTAGTGACCGTTCGATCGTGATACTTCATAGTGAATTTTGTTATTTTTTAATTAAAATGCAAACAGTTTTGATAGGTGCCTTGCCCAAAATTTTGTGTCGCGTGCCATTGGTCCGCCACCAATGATCTAGGGAGACGAGTTGCTGGCCCCCTACTACCCCCACATACTCTCCGAGAACTGGAAATATCTCTTCTGGAGGAATGGGACAGAGTACCCCTTCGGGAACTCTGTCCCATTCCTTGAGGAATTCCCATTTCCATTCCCATTCCTTGAGGAACGGTTCTCCTTCAAGGAAAACCGTTTTTTATTCGTTTTTTCTCACATTCATAAAATTGTGGTTTTTTTTCCCTTTTGTACCCAAATGCTCAATAAAATGCGTTATTTCCTGCTAAGCATGTGTATTTTTTTTTCTCATATAGACTACCACATCTGTGGATTATATATAAATCATCTAAATAATTGCCCAGTCGCAAGATCCATCCATGACCTAAATATCCTTTAATTGTTTTGAGTAGTGCATATTCGCATTAACTATTTCACACTAATGCTTTATATATGCAATCGATAGATCTTGACGAGAGCTGACAAAGCAAAAGGAACGTTCTAACTTCTCCGAGTCAAAATTTATACTAAGCGAACATTACGTGACAGAACGAAACGAGCTCAAAATGACGGCACTTCCCCCTCGGCGCAAGCAATGCGGCACAGTCCTCACTGAATGTAACGAATTCTTCGATCAATTAGCGATCGAGTGGTGCAATTGAATTTTGAATGTAGATGATAAATATGTAGTTGCAACATCAAACTGTATGCACCTATTTTGCTATCATCATGAATTACCTCGCTCTGTGGAAGCAAATTTAAAGACGTATATACGTCAAAAGTTTATGTACTGGCATTAAAACTTCTCCAAAAGGTAACTAAATAAAGAGTGAAACTTTGAATTGACAAGTTTACTAATATTCTATATAATTAGAACATAATTTTAGATAAACATTGTTTAAATACACGAAGATTTATTATACAGTATTGAAAGAGGTAGACATTAGAACAGATGAAATACAGGGCTCTAAATGGACTTTGAAATTATCACTTAGCAGGGCCGTAACCAGAAGGGGGAATATGGGGGCTTAGCCCTACCTAGCAGGCTTTCAGCCCCCCCCCCCCCAAGATTTTCAAAAAATTTGTAAATTTATAGATAAATACTGTTTTTTTCGAAATGAATGATTTTTAACAATCGTTAAATTTTACATCATTAAAAATAACCATTGTTCTGGGGGAATTTCTTATCACAATTGCTAGACTTATATATACAGTTAATTATTTTGCTGCTCTTGGTTGCGCGAAGCATCGGATCTTGGATTTTTCCGAGAACACAAAACTGCCACTCAAAGCTTTCGAGGGGGAGTACAAACTCTAAAAATTTCATTGTGTTCATGTTTGCATTCAAAATGGCGGCTAACATTTTCAACATTTGCTGTGAAGACTGATACCGTAAAAAATTGGAATTCAATTATGTTTTTCAAAAACAAAATGATCACAGGATTAAGTAACGTGTGTCTCCGTTTCTGTTTTACCTCACACATAAAGTTGTACAACAGTGCTCGAAATCGTATAGTTGCCACATTTGTCAGATTTAAAGGTAATAAGAAAAACCAAATTGCACTCTTTTAAACTGATCGCTTTGTATAATATTTAAATTTTGCTTTGTCATACATATTTAAAATGAAACATAAATAAAATGGATTTTTCAGTAAATTTTCATTTGAATACTTTTCATGCAATTTCAATGAAAAATTTATTAACATAATGAATGTTAAATATTTTTAAAATACGGCGATTTGTGATACAAATACTCTAAAAAATGTACGAATTGAAAAACTGTCTCTTCTCTCGCCCCTCGATTACCAACACTTATATTCGGTCAGCCTCCCTCACTATATTCAAAGCCCTACCTAACATTTCATCCTGGTTACGGCCCTGTAGCCGATTGCGGCACTATAATAAACTGTACGATTTCCGGCGTGCTCAGGCATGTCAAACTATGCTGTCGGACAAACCACAATTTTCGCACAGTTCCATTGTACAATTAAGTTTGTAATTTTGATTACCCGGTGTCGGAGAAAAGCTATTCTGATAAATGTGTAGAAGTCGGAGATCTCATCAGTCAGTCGGCTACGTGTTAAGTTGCAGCCGTGATCAACCACCATAATGTTTGCTTTGCTGTATGAGTTTTCATTTTACGCTGCTTCACGTGACTCACAGAGGGCGATACACCAGCTATCCTAACTAATTACCCAGTCGTTTGCAATCAAAAAAGAAATGCACAGTTAGATGTTCCAATAGTTCTAATTAGAGAATTTCAAAATTCTGTAGTTAAAAGTTTTAGGAGTTATGCGATGTACAAATTATTTTTGGCGCCAAATTTGGCGATATTTCGGAAAAACTCGCCAAGATTCACGACAAATGGCGAGATTTTGGGCATGGACCAAGCAATGACTATCACCACATTTGGCGATATTTCGCCAAAACTCGCCAAGGACAATGACAAATGGCGATATTTTGGCCATGGACCAAATGACTGGCTATCGCCAAATTTGGCGATATTTCTCCATAACTTGTCCAGGACGACAACAAATGGCGCTATTTTGGGCATGGACCAAATAATGACTGTCTACAGATGTAATATATTGAAGATGTCCATAGACGTTAATGTATCGAAATTCTTTTTGGTGGTCCTGATAAACTATCCAGTCGATTGGGACCAAAAGGGGAGGTGCACAACTACATGTTATAACAATTCTAAATATAAAATTTCAACATTCTACGACCAATGGTTTTTGAGATATGCGAGTTACATACATACGTACGTACAGACGGCAATGGAAAGGTGGTCAAAATTGACTCGCCGTTGGTCAAAATGGGTGCAGACGCATTTATATCATCGTGCATGATAGCGTACGATGAGGTGCATCGAAAAAGTTTTTGGAAATAAATTTAGAGGTAGTCAAGATCGGTTTTTCGTCGAATTCTGGCCCCCGAAATTTTCCGGGATCACATTACTTCCTTATACTCCGTACAAGGAATTAAAATTGCTAATAATTTTCGTATGCCTGCCTGTTAATCCGTTTGTATAACGAAATTGATATACGTTGTTCCTATGTGATGTACCATATACTCCATTGAAAATAGTGCACTTAGCGTTCTTAGTTCTTCAACAGCAGGTCCAACCTTTGACAAGTTACGGGCCAAACTTTGGGATTTATATAGGATTTTGAATGGTTATGTATAGCTTTTATATGTGTTCCGCTGTCCGAATCAAAAGCCGCGGCAAGCCACGTCTGCTCACGGGCTAGAGGTTGCCCATACGTGAACTACAGGAACACTCAAAAGAATTCTCATACATTAAGGTCTATGTCAATTTAGAGACATTCATGTACTCCAGGCATAATGTTATAAGTACATAAACCTTTCTTACAAATTGTTCTTCATTTGAAAGCTAAAAATAAAATTTATCTCAGAATTTTATTCACAGCTTTTTTGAGATTATCCTAAAATTTCGACGAGTTTGACGACTATAAATCGCTAAATTTGGCGCAAAAAACGTTGTATTGGAAAGTGTTTTATAATCGATGCGTTTCGAATGATAAATCTTACCAGTGAATACTCTACAATCTTTCTCTGTTTTGTTATTCGTTTTAAAGCTCCAAGAGAAAAGTTTTTCCTCCACTGAGTAGGGGTAATATCAGGAGTACATACTTTTACAAACACCGTTAATTGTTGAATTGTTACAATGCATAAATTATAGAGGGAGAATGACAACAACAAAATTGTGTGACGCACACACAACAACTAACTCTGATGCAAGTGGGAAACATCTTTAAAGACCGCAACTCAGTTGTGAAGGATTTTTTTCCCCACTCAACCTTTCTTTGAAAACTGTCGTGCGATATCCACTTTCAAATGACTGTCTGTCACGTTAAGCTTTACATAAGTGTAACGGAAAATATGTCAATTGGAGTTGTTTTCAAGCTGACGACAAAATGTTGTAACCAACGCAAATGTTTTTTCCAAAATATTTCCTTGTCTTCTTATTTAAAATGACCAACGATTCATTCTTTGGACATAGTGCTTCAGTCGCTTTTCAGTAGTGTATCTCAGCTGAGGCATACATTCTTCAGGATGAAAAAACTGGTGAGTATTACTTTTTATAATCGCATTCAATTTTCTGGACCCCTTTTCTTCGCAATAGAATGAGACTTATTTTGTCTTCTAAAGCTACTTGTTAAACATGTAATTGTATACCGTGTTTTTTCTGGGTAACCGTGCAAAATTCAACGACTATCGGTGTCAGACGAAAATTTTCAAGGAGAAATTTGAAGAAAACCGCCGAAAAATTGATAAAATATTGGGTTACATTTTTTAAATGTAGCTATCACGTTTCTCTAAATTTTTCCTGCATGTCTGCGCAAAATTTCGAAATGATCTATCTATTCATTATATGGGCTTTCCAAACATGAAAATTTGAAAACTCGCAAAATATACAATACAGATATATCTTTTATATAGAAAGTAAATTTTTCCATACGGGATTTTCCTGTTCAATATGCAGACTTTCTAAACATGAATATTTGAAAACTCACAAAATATGGAAGAACAATATGTATACCTATTTTTTATAAGATTTTTAAAATAGATTTTTCCATACGGGTTTCTATTTCCTTTTCACGTGTACGCAAAATGTAACATAGAGTTTCACTTCTTGAAATGCTAAGAGAGTTTAAATTTGAAAAAATATCATTGAAAATTGGAAAACCCCAATGATCTTCAGATTTGTAATGTAGTCTAGACTTATTTTATTTTATTTTTATTTTTGCATATTTCTGCGATATTTAAAACTTTTAATTTTCCGTAACTTTTTACAATTATAATTTGAAAATAGAAAGCAAAAAATCTATTAATATAGTGAAGGATCGGCTGAAGTGTCTAAGTTTTACATGTTTCCTAAAATGTATACGACCAAGCTGAATGTGTTATGAAAAAAAGAAAAAGAGTTTGTCAAACTTCTAAAAGACTAAAGACTAAAAAAATAAGGTTAAAGACTAAAAAAAATTTGAAAAGAGATTGTTTCATGACACAATTTATTAAAGTTTAACTCTATGCAAAAGTAAATAAATAAATAAACCATAATAAAAGAAAAAGCACTGTTATCAACAATATGAAGTTTACGTAATATCGTGTCATTCTAGTCAATAGTTCCCGTTCCTGTGACTCCCATCAATTCAAAATTGTTCTGAATGAGAATACAACTAACCCATTTTCTTAAACAATAAATTTCTTAAAAGTCACTGAATATGCATCTTAAGAAACACCTTCGTATTGCAATTAAAATGACATCTTCTGTAATAACATGCCTTTGTATGTGGATAAATTATAACTATATTAAAATAAATATACATGCTTCAGTATTTTGCAATTGGACAGTCAGAAAATTAATTTATCAATTTTCAATTTTTTTTCTGGTTGACTAAATAATCCTACCGAAACTTTATGTGTTTCTTTAATAAGCAAATAAGTTACATTAAAACCATTAATGATGCCAAATTAAAACAAATACTTTAGTATTGAAAAATAATAAATTTTCATCATATGAAATCTGCGTCTAAATTCAAAATGACCCTCCACTCAAAGTAAAATAATCAATCAATTCACCAAAAATAAAACACCTAACGATCCGGATGAGTTGAATCAACTCTAATTAAATAAATTTATTTCTTTAAAAATCAAAGATGTTATGCTCATTTTATTTTGTTTATCGCCTGGATTAATGTATATGAAATTCTTCATCTCAGCCTTTTTATGTACCTCAATGGTCATACATACACACTACTGCATCTTTCATAAAATAAATGTGACGTCTGTTAAGCTTTCTTCTCATTAGTGTAGAATAATCCATGTTCTTAACAAATTAATACAGTAGAACCCCGATATATCGTTTTTCAAGGGGTGCGTAGTAAAAAACGATGCATGAGGGAAAACGACGAATGCGGGTTAAAGTCAAAATATGAAGAAAACAGTATTTATGAAGACACACAATGTATACAGTATATCAAAAATACAAAATTTGTTACCAAACTGTAAAAGAAACAAATTGAAGTTCTGTAGAAATTAAGTCATACTTATTTTTTAAAAATCAGTAATTTTATACGGGGTTTTCCCTTAATCTATTAATTAAACAAAATTTTCAAGATTTACATTTTTTTTTGTCTTTTTATGTGTATTCATCTTTGTATATAAAAGTCATACAATTTAAAATACCGTTATTGCGTAGGATAAACTAGGCACTAGTGTTGGCTCGATCACATAGGCATGAATATTATTCTCAGCCTCTTCGCAATTATTTTCATTTCTTGAGTCACATTTCTTTAAATCTTAGGATACCGCACGTTGCTACTTCTAAATCAATGGAATATATAATCACTACATTTCACACCATACTCATCGCTACTAGATGTAAGAACTCTTCACCTATGCCATCATCAACCCAAGATATCATACCAGGAAGTTAGATTTGTAAGCCATATTGATCCACTTCATCATCAATTTCATTTTTGCCAGAAAAAACATTTTACAACGATGAACGCGGGAAAGCGAATTTTCGACAACGATACATGCGGATTTTGTTAACGTTATTTGAATACAGTTTGTGCAGGGACCATAGAAATAAAACGAACAATACGGGAAAACGATGAATGCGAGAACGATAGATCGGGGTTCCACTGCTCCTAAATCCTCATTATTTAAAAAGACTTATGTTAGCTTCGTTGTATGGACTCCTTGCAGAATGGTTAGTATTAAAATTGAAATAAATCAAATATTTATAAATTTTCTAATGAGTATTTTTTCTATTGTTTTACCTATTATTATCAGTGATCCATTTTAGTTCATTGCCAACTTCCCAGACAGCACAGCAAATTTGCACCAAACTTGCAGTAAGTTTGATTTTTCAAGTCAATAAACTTGCATTAAGCTTGAAAATTTCAAGCGTGTAAGCTTAATGCAAGCTTGAATCAAGTGTTCAAGTTTACACTTGCCCAACTTGCATTAAGCTTGACATAGCAAGCTTAATGCAAACTTATTACACTCTAAAAAAGATTCCTAAAAAAAATTTCCTAAATACATGCTCCGCCGGTCGGCGAACTCGCCCGATATATTTTATTTTTCCATGCACTTTCCCCTCAGCGCTGAAACAACCTCAAGTTATTTTAATCTGTTTCAGTCTACCGTCTGCGACCGATCTCGGGATGTAAGGTGTGGGAAGCCAGCATCCTAACCACCGTACCAATCTGACTGGAGGTGACATGACTAAAGTTTGAAGTGACTGTTATGGTTGTCACGCCGTCTTTTTTTTTTTTTTTTTTTTTTTTTGGCGAGATTGATCAGATCAGTATTGCCCGATGCCGATCTGCATCTTTTACTTTTTCCATGGGATGAATCAAAATTAAAATAATGTTATGTGTGATTTATAGACTCTACTAATAGGGAAATAAGCATAATATAAACTTAAAATCAGCACACGTTTTAAAACTTTCAATATCGCAACACTCGTATTGGGCTTTCATGTTGGGCTCGTCTTTGGCCAATATTGGCGAAAATCGAGACAAACGACTGATTTTAAAATCAATTTTGTAGTATATTTGTATTTTATCTTGGAATTAGAACAGATTAAAGAATTTCAATATTTGGAAATATAGAATCTTTTTTTTTAAATTCTATGGTCAAGTACATTTATGACTGATGATAAATTATTTGTTACGTGGATGTGGCTTTCCAAATCAAGCAGTCATCAAGTTGTATTCAAGCTTGGCAGTTCAAATGACTTAAAATCGGCGGGGAAATGTTTGCTGACTCATTTTTTTGTAATCTCCAAGCTTGCTGCAAGCTTAAAATGAATTGAACTGTCAAGCTTGTATTAATACGTCAAATTCAAAGAAATGTCAAGCTTGATTTAAGTTTATGTGCTGTCTGGGTTTCAGGCTTTTTTTCCGGAAGATTATCTACAGTTGCAAGTGAGAGTGACGTCCTTTTTACTAGCGCAAACTTTTATTATTAAAATTTTAGTAGTAATTCCTTCATAATTTGTTAAAAATTACACCATTTGGAAAATAATAAGCTTCCACATTATCCGATAGAGTGAAAAGTGAATTGCTTTTTTTTATTTATTTTCCATCAATAATTGAAATTATTGATCGCAAGTGAGATTGGCTTCATTTTGATGCCAGATGTTTCAATCATACATTAAATGCGAGTCATTTTGATGCCACGAATTCAAAAATGAATTTATATCCTATTCAGGTTAACAAGCTTTGACAAAAAATTACACCAATAGCTAAATAATAATTCAGATTATAAGGTGCTGTAGAAAAGTACAATAACGTGAGTTCCCCCCCCCCCCTTTTCTTTTCCAGTAATTCATGATAGATATTGCAACACAGAATAACGTCATCTTGACGTTATGAGATTAAAATGAGTTAGAAATCTAATTAGATTAAAAGGCTTTGACATAAAAATTTACTATTATAAAAGTTCGAAGCATTTTGTTTAATGCTCGAGGTACCCTCGGTGATTTTTGAGCACTAAGATTTTTCAGGAACCATAATAGGAAAAGGAAACTTGGAATTTTTTTAATCGTAGGAAATTCAAAATTCGACACAAGGTGGAAAATGCTAATTAACATAATACAATGCCCCCTCCCCTAAGACAAGTCCATACAACACGGACTCGTAGAACACGGTGGCAGACAAATTGCGATCGTTTTCATCTAACACATTAAAAGAGACTCGTACAGCACGGTAAAATGAAACAGACCTTCTGATATTTTATTACGCTTCAGCTCCTGTAATTAATATAACTTTTGAATGGCAACATTAAACATCATTGTGTTTCTAAGGAGTGAAAATAAGTTTTGCAGCGATTATACCGCGCAGTTCGAATTCCAGGTAGAATGCAGCTCAGGACCCGTACAACACGGAACATATCTACAGCGTTACAGGGAGGTCTACTGTACATTCGCTATCGGTTTAACGACCTGTCGCTGTATGTATTCCCAAAAATCGAGCAAAACGTCGCCAAGTTTTGATGACTTTTGGCGGTATATGTATATTATGTATACTTTTTTTTTTGGCTGAATTCTAGCAACTTAACAAACTCTTGCACAAAAGTTACGTCATTAGCAAAATAGCACCGAAAAATGTTTGAAATGCCGATTAGCTAGGAATAACCATAACATCTCAAATTAACTTTAATAAGCTATGTTGCAAATGAGAAAAAAATGATTAAAATAATTATAAAATAAAACAGTTGTCCATATCATTTAGTGTCTAAGGTATTAATGCTATAATTTAAACCTAAAAAACAGTATGATGTATATATAAGGTATTTTGAAAGTGGAGAGTTTTAGCCAAGCTTTCCTTTTTCTGATCGCAAATGACACTGACATAGTTTTTGTATTACTGCAGTGATCTCAGGTTAGTACTTATACTAATGAAGAGTAACAAAAGTCAAATAATTTTGCTTAAGCCAAGCTATAAGCCAAGCTTTCCTTTTTCTGATCGCAAATGACACTGACATAGTTTTTGTATTGCTGCAATGATCTCAGGTTAGTACTTATACTAATAACGAGTAACAAAAGTCAAATAATTTTGCTTATTTTTTAGATTCCACACCACTTTAATCAATCCGAATTACATATGTAAGAAAAATTTTTGTTCAATGCCTTGCGAGGTATGAGCACACAGCTCTAGTAATAAATAAACGCTTACAACAATAAAATATTATGCAAGCTACCATACACCTGCGTGTCCGTCTTGTTGGTACAGATACTGCGTATACTTCGTATCGCCATATCGTAGTTATGATCTATAGAATATATGATCTATAACTGCCAATTCTTCCGATTTAATCAGAAGATTTAAACTCGACTACTGGTTTAAACTTGGCTTTCTCAGCTAAGGACATTTGGTTCAAATATTTAATTTCAAATAAAACTGTTTAAAAATTGTGGCAAAAAAATCTAGAGGGCTGACAGCCTCGTATCGGATATAAACATAGCACACGGCCGAAAGAAATAAGGGGCATGCCATAACCTAGTCACTGTTTTTATTTATTTTTGTGCTACATAACAGAATAACTGGATTGAAACGTTGAAATATGTCATTTTATCTCACATTTTTTGTATTTTAAGATGTGCTTCCATGCATCCGTTTTATTGGCTGCAATGTTGTACTGACATTATAGGTCTCTCTTTTTTTTAATTATTTCATTTTTTTTAATATCAGTCGCAACGCAATATCTGTAACCTCAAACAAATACAATCAACCATTTTTTAAAATCAGATTATCCTTTTAATAATTTTTTAAGGTTTTAGCAACTGCAGCTATCACGAGATTTTATAGAGTAAAAATTATTTACGAAAAGTGATTAACTATGTTTGCATAGGTTTAAGGTACTGCAAATGTAATGTTAGACGAAGGTCGCGCTAGAGGTCCTCCCTAGACGAAGGTCACGCCTTAGATAGATATCCCTATTATGAGTTTGCCTTAATACAACTATACAATGCTGACCAGTATGTATGCGCGTTGCTATGTCAAATGCTATATGAGCACGCACTGATATCGACTTTCTTTTCCAGATCATAGCCATGACCGTGCTTGCACTTGCCGCAGTAGTGCGAGGACAAGGCGGAGGCGGCGGCGGACAGGGTGGTGCTGGTGCGGTGCCGGTGCCGGATTCGGGTTCGGAGGAGGTGCTGGTGCCAATGGAGGAGGACAAGGCGGTGGAGGAGGTGAAGGAGGAGCTGGAGCTGGTGGGAATGCTGGCTTCGGTTTCGGCGCCAACGCAGGAGCAGGAGGAAACGGCGGTGGAGGAAGAAAATAAGCCGATGCCGATACATTAACTGCACTGTTTATTTAGATCCCGATTATGTCTTATTTATTTTTTGTAAAGTAGCAGCTGGATTTTAAAACTTGAATTGGATCATTCAAAGCCATGAAAATCTGTAAATAAAAGTAATGTTGCATAAATCACTGTTTTTGTCTTTTACTTTTTTATTACTATTCTTGATGGAAAATAAAAATATTAATGATACGAAGGAAAAAAATTCTTAATTTGATCAGTTCAGTCGGCTGCACATTTTCGACGAGACTACTCAAATACATTAAAAGGATGGTATAGATGAAATCCTGTTTTCATACCTCCTCCCTGGATCTTTTCGCGCAGAAGTTATTACGGACACGCGCCAAAAGCCTGTCGGAGTTTCAAAGGGTTCCCGTTTGACTACAGCCTGCATATTAGCAGGATATGATACTGTCTTGAAAAGAAATTTTTCATTAGTATATTACATAACACAGAAGTTATCAGAACAGTATAGTAGTATATTATTAGGTCGTAACGAAAGTTTCCCGCCACCGCAGATATGATCTCAGCAAACAGTTCGCGATGGCCTGTTTCCTCATATTTTGTCAAACGATTTTTGGCATTTGAAAGTTATGTTTTTGGTCTCGCGCCCCCATGTTTCTGGGCCGAAGGCTTTGAAAAACTACCAAAACGTTGGCAGAAAATCATAGATGTGGGTGGTGATTACTACCCGCATTAACTTTTTGTTGGCGGAAAACTTTCGTTACAACCTGATATATTAAATGACGCAAGCAAAAGTATATTATATGCCAACCTTTAGAGTGTAACTCACCACTTTTTCTATACAGTAGTTCCTTTCAGTAAACGATATTTTGTTATGTGCGGCCCAATGCAGGTGACCAAATTCAGTCATTTTTGGTGAAATTTTTAATGTTAGTTCGTTTTTCAATGATTCTACAAAATGCATAAATTTTTTCTCAC
This sequence comes from Cheiracanthium punctorium, assembly GCA_038373885.1. NCBI lineage: Eukaryota > Metazoa > Arthropoda > Arachnida > Araneae > Cheiracanthiidae > Cheiracanthium > Cheiracanthium punctorium. The sequence continues at coordinate 873,366 of JAWZYV010015005.1, read as the reverse complement.
TTTTTTTAAATTTTTATTCCAATGTAATCCCCTTGCCATCGAATGAATTTTTTTTAATTCTAAAATATCGAAGGTCCGTAATAAAGCATCGGTAGAATCGATATTTTCGATTCAGAATCAGTTTGCGTGGGACTTGCTGGAAGCTGGCAACATTGAGACCACATGCTACGCCAGCGTTTTTCAATTGAATTGGCATGCCAAATGAGAAAAAGGTTTCCATTTTAATATCAGATTCTCCAAATTGTGACGTCCTTGAATTCCCAAGCGGAACATCTAACCAGTTTGTTTGATATTGCCTAAAAGTTTCCGAACATAATCGAAAATGAGGATTTACTATGGGAACATGACTCTCCGTGAAGAGAATTTCTTTGCTTTGATCAAGACCTACTATATACTTTGTAGGAGGTCTTGACTCAGATATTGTTGATTCAAAGATAAACAAAGATGAAGAAACCTTAACAGCTGAAAAAATATTGGAGGATAGTAAGCCTGATAGCATGGTGAAAACAAAGTAATATTTACCTGGTTTATTTTGCCGAAAGTTTGCTTGCACTCCCAGTACCGGATTTGGTATTGTGAAGGGATTGTCCTCAACTCAGTTTTATTAAGACTGAAAATCATAATCGCTTTTCAGTGGAAGGCGTAACGACGACAATTAAGCCTACTGGGATGTTCAGTTTACTGTGAGAAAATGTAAAATCTGACTTTTCAACATAAAATATGTAACTGACTTTGTGAAAAAAAAAAAAAAAAAAAAAAAAAAAACATGGACCTGAAAACATCGGAGTTAAACATTCATGCTAAACGAACACTGGCTTTAATAAATCAATGGAAAAAACATTGATTAAAAAAGTTTTTAAAAAGTCGATGTTTGGAAAACATCAACATGGATGTCACATCCGTAATTCACATTTACTGTTTAGTTTAAAACTCGAAATTTCGGTTAGGGGAGGGTTTCCGAACACTCTGGACACTCCCTTAATTACTTTCTTGCTCTTGGTCACTTTAGTGTTTGGTTAATGGTCTTGTTCACACATGACATTACACTGTTTTTTTGGTAAGCTAAAGTAATCAACAGACTTGCTCCATGTGAAATAAATGAGATCTTTATTATCTTAGATCTTAATGCGCATGTGAGAATTTTACTGATACAGAAAATGTTAAATCAGATGTGTTTCAAGATTAAAAAAACTGCGTGGGGGAAAAAAAATCGATGTGAAGAAAACATTCGCTTCTCAAATCCTACAAATATTGGTCACTTTGGTGTTTACATTATAGGCTTATTACATCACAATGATTTTTGGTCAGCAAAGGTAATCAATAGATTTCAATTATTTATTAGTAAGATTACAATTATTTAGCTCAATTATTTATTAATAAATATGAAATAAACCTATTAAAACATTCATTCAATTTAGTGTTTGAGTAAAAGTTAAAATTTGGATATTTTCGAGATAAACATAACTACGCAACATGTGCAAAACATTTTCACAATATATTTTTCCTTTCTTGAACAAAGTAAAAGGAGAGATTTCTAAAGATTTTGGCTATGCAGATTTTGCAAAAAAAAAATTTGATTTTGACTTTCTCTAAACTTAATTTGAAAAGTTTTTGAGAGAAATCTCAGCGTGTACATGTATGTGTGTCCATATATATTCTTGTACAATCCACATTGACTGACCGCAAGTCTAAAACTGAACCGAGCTTGACGATATCCCAAACATTTGACTAGAAATCGCTGAACCTTAGTATTATTGAAGTATAGAGCCTCTTTCAAATGAAGTAAGTTTAATGAAAGGCCAAAATATTGGGTTGGCAACAAAGTAATTGCGTTTTTCCGTATGTCAATATTCCGCTTGGCCAAAACTACCGAAGTTAATTATGCGAAATTTGGCACGTACGTGAGTTCTTCAACATAGGTGCTAGATCAGAGAGCATTTTCCAAAATTCGTAATCTTAGGGGGGGTAAGGGGCCAAAAAGTTCTTTTCACATATCCCGCGTGATCTCAAATAAAAATAGAGATATCCGTGAAATTCTTTCTGTAAAATACAGCAGTCACGAATACCTAAAAATTAATTTCAGGACATTTTTAATATTGTCCTCTAAGGAGGATAGAAGCGAAAAAAGGGGGAGGGTGGCCATCTTTTATGGACGAAAAAAAATACTGCCAGTGAAATTCTTACTTTAAAATATAACAAATATGAATCGTATGCTCAGGCACAGCTTACCTCTAATTAAAAACTGGTTGAAAGCTTATTTGCTTGAATTTTATACAAGAAAACGCAGTTACTTTGTTGCCAACCCAATAGTTATGATTTAATAAACATATTAGGTAGTCATGTAGGTAGTCAGATTTATTTTCTTTTTTCTTAATAGTACATTCACGAACAATTCAAAATATCCGCTGTTTTTAACTGAAAATTTAATGTTTAAAAATTCGGTTAATTATATCTATTCATCTTAGTAGCTACGCTTAAAACATACAATCGACTGTGTGATAAAACATTCATGTTCATACTAAACGTCAATGCTAAACGTCAATGTCAGAAATCATCGGCTTCAATACATCAATGGATAAAACGACGATAATTTAAAAAAAAAACATCGGTGTTTTGATAATATCGACGTAGCATCCCTGGAATACTTCTTCAAACTTTATCCATCGAATCCATCGAATTACCGAATTATTGCATTTCATTTTGTATCCTGATTAAAAAATCAATTTCATGCTGTTGTTATACCATTTTTTATAAGGTGTGAAAGTTTTGTAGGGTATAAAAAAAATTTCGTAAGAGGGTTTCCCGAATGAAGATTTTGCTCTGGGCCCCAAACTTTGCAAATCGGTCCCTGCTCAGGTGGTTAATTTTTCCAGTCAAAAACTAAAATATTACACCTTTTTTCATTTACTGCAGTAGGACTATATGAACATGAATAATGTCGCTATGACTTTTGTCAGCAATGGATGGTATTTTCCAGCAGGATACTGCACGACAACTTACATACATGCAACAAAACAAATGCTCTTCGAGTTGTGGAACTACTCCCTATGCCTACACATGCACCAGAGTTTTCTCCCTAAAACAATGCATAGGGTGAAATGGAAAAGCCACTTTTATGACACCATTTAGCGCATTCATTAAATGACACGACATTAATCAGAATCTCGAATTTAATACGTTTAACAAAGCATGAAAGCATTTCGTAATTAGATCCCGGCTATAATGACAATGGCTTTATTATAGGTTCAAAACGTGTGCTGGATCTGGCAGTGGTTTATTGAAAGCTGCCTCTATTAGGCTGTTGTGTTAAGGCAAAACTACGCAAGGGTTGCCTGCTTAAGGAGATGGGCTGGCTTGGCTGGAGGACTTTTCAAGGGGATCTAAAGAGTATTCATGTTACATCTGGAGAAAATCAACCAAAACTCCAAACAATTAGATTGAAAGCAGCGCAGTGAGCCAGAACGCTGTACTTTCACACTTCAGCCTGTGTCATGACTGTTCAGTGTCTTATCCTTTCAGCCATAGCGGATCCCGATTAAGCTTAAATGGACCATTTAAGAAAATCATACATTTTTTCTTCAGCGCTTATTAAATAAGTGGTATACTTCTTAAAACTGGATTAGTAAATGTGTATCTTTCTATAATTTTTTATGAAATTTCAGCTCTAAAAGTAGTTATGAAAATCGTGTTTCAATTTCTAAGGATTTGTTAACGTATGATTCGCATTTTATGAGATTAGTCCTTAACAAAAGTTGTATTTTTCCAAAACAGAATTATCTAAAACTTCTCGTGGATATTGAAATACTAGTGCAGTTCTTAAATTCAAGATAAAAATATAAAAATGCATTTTCATTTGAATTTAAGTATACATTTTAATTTCTATGTATGAGCGAATTAACATACCAGAAAAGTTTTAGAGTTTTACTTCAAATAAAATTTGTGTGATTGGCATCCTCCTGCCAAACTTTAGACAGATATAATTTGCTAGTCCTGCACATGATGCTTTTTCCGATCGTTCTAGGTACAAACTGCAAGTTTTAGTCAATATTAGGGGATTACTAGAGGTAAATTAAAATATGAAGGTTTTTGCAGTTTTCTTAAAACAAACAAATATCCACTTGGTCAATTTTTTAGATTTCAGCACGGCGAAAATGAAAAAAGTAGTTAAAGCAGACCACCTTCCGAAAAGTTTTTAAAAAGTCAATTTTGTTAATTTTAAACATAGCTGCCAACTACTACTCTTTATAAAAAGTGGGACATAATTAACCAACCACTTTTTATAAGCAAGAATTTTCGGGTCAAAATACAGCAAGGCTACATTTATTCAATTCGTGGAGAGTTAAATCTTTTAGAAGTCTTTTAAAAATATACTTGTTACAAAAAGTGGTTAGTTATATTCCGTAGTAGTTACCATCTGTGGCATGTTAGCATCAACATGTTAATTTATAATTTTGATATTGCTTAAAATCAAAATAATGATGCAGGAAATTTGTGCCAAAATAATTATTTCTGCATTACTCTAACTTAATGCAGCAGAAAGGTTAATCAACATGCATACTATAAAATTCTTTCCAACACACTTACATTGAAACAAATAGTTAGTCTGTGAACCCATTAATTGTAGAGACAACTTCAGGTATATCCTTTTTGTGCTTATTGTTATTTCCAGGTTAGTGCCTTTGAATTCGTTCTGACTCCCAGACAATTGCAATTCCTGGACGCAGCAGGGCGTTCAGATATCTCAACTCATGTGAGGAAGCAAGATGGAAACAGAAGAGGAATCTCTGCTTTCAGGCCTTCACAATGAACTGAGACTATGAATCTTACACAAAGGTGCTTCTTGAATTACTGCAACTCGAGCCTAATCCACGATTTTATTGTTGTTGTTGTTTACTCCTTTAAACTTTTACAGGCCAATATTCCCAATGGAAACATCAAATAAAAATGTATTGAAAATTAAATTTTGTCAATATTGACTTGAAAAAATTATCAGGTGTAGTTAAACGATGGCTTGATATTTTGAAATAGAATTTGCATTTCCATCATTCGAGGGAAACTGGGAAAAAAATCATAAAAATGGCCATTTTTATAAACTTTTGTGGAGCTATCTTGATATCCCTCCCCTCGACCTTCAAACTTAATCCATATCTTTACTTAAATGAATTTTTCGTTTATTCTCAATATTTCACTTATAATTTAAACTACCCATAAAAGTATAGTCAAAGTATAGCCCCTAAAACTATAGTCAGAAATGGCCAATGTTCGTAATTGCCAACACAGTGAAAATTGGAGGGCAAATTTCCCCCCCCCATTTTAATGACTAATATCCTTTACATAATAACGCATTAGAATGCCAAATATGCACAAAAACTAATTTGAAATATTCATGTATCGGAATGCGATCAGTAAAAGGTTAACAAAGGTATAAATGCAAGGTCAAGATTTATTTACTCGGAAAATGCCATAATATAAATAACATACGCATTTTACGTTGCTTGGAATGCGTAAACTCTCTAAAGCGTATTTAAATGGTGAGTATGCATTAGAAAGCCTCGGACGAACGAGCCAGCTAATGATCGAACAAGAAGCCATTAGGGGAGGGCTCCTTCTATGCCTGACACAGAGAGTGAAATAACTTGCTGGGCATTCGTTTTCAGGGGGTTTTTTGAGAGGTCAAAAAGATTCCTAGTGTTAACAGATTATGTCTTTCTAGTTTCTCGCGCTTTGCAAGCGTAGATGACGTTGTCAATAAATGTTGAGCAGTGGGTTGCTTTATTCCTTCGTATGTTGCTCGCTAGTATATACCTAGCTTTAGAGATAATGACTCACGCATCGTATTGAACTTCTTTAGTATGCTCCTCTAAAATTACTATAATTGCAACAAACACCATTTACAGATATTTTTTGAAGGGATTAAAATACTTTTTAAGCAATGCTTGAGTTTACTTAACCATCATATTCATTAATAGAGCTGAGTTATTAGCTGAGTCTAGCTAAAATAGTTGCCGATTTTATGATTTTGTATTAGATTTTTCACCACAACTTTGGAACAGTCAAAAGATAAAAAAAAGAGGATCAAATTTAGACAGTTAAGATGAAAATAGTGGTGAAAAATTTTCCGAAAAAGGCGTAGAATTTGGCAGCTATGCACTTTTAAGGTTTGAGAAATGATTAAAGTCCTGGCAACTTGAATTTGAAACAGATTTGAAAAAAGGAAAAAGAAGAGGAATCTATTTGTTGATTTGCAATACGGGAGAATGACTAATGTCCATCCATCATGCAAGTATCCAACGCAATCTTTCGCAATATTACTTTTGCTCTTGAAACTTTTATTTTTCTATTTGTTTGTGGGTATACTTTTGTGGAGGAGTAAATATTTTGCACTAAATCCAGTCATTGCACATGTGTAAAAATGTAGAACAAAGCTCGTTTTCAACTTTTGAGTTTACGCATCAAAGATAGCACGCTATTAGGTGTTCGGGAAATTTCATAACATGCTTTTGATACCAGAGGGTGGGCGGATATCTATAGAAAATATTGTTTAGATATTTTTCCAAACCGTGAGAAAAGCATCCGAATATGTTTTTTTTTTTTGCCAAAAATTTCCTGAAACGATAGTATATATAGAAAGACCATCCAGTTCGAAATATCGGTTTAATAAGCCAGAATTAAAAGTCGCATTGTAATTCAGTTGAAATTGACTGTGTAAAATGAAGCCTTTTGTAAGTATATAAATTTCTTTGAAACATAATGCATTTTCCAATTTGCACAAGAATTCTACATTTAACTTTTACGGGCGGTAGTTTTCTCAGCATACTACTCTTATAAATTCATTTATAACGTTATTAGGACTCAGTTTATTGCAGTTTTAGGTCATCACGTTTTAACTTACTTACGTCTTTCACTGGTTTTCAGATTTTAAAAAAAAGGACAGAAATAATTTGAAACTTTGAATGTTGCCAATTTAAAATGTAAAATTTTTGCTTTTATAATATACTATTTTTTTTTTCTAAAATACCTAGTATGCTTGCTCGTTGTTCTTCAGTAAAAAGCGTTTTTGTAAACTCTTCATTTCCTTTTTAGAATTCTTACAGTTTTACAGACTTTAAGAGACGCAGAAAGGATCAAGCTTGTATTAAAGAGTGACTTATTTGGAATATCAAGAATTCCTTCAGTCACATATTATTATTTTTGCTCTCATATATTGATTTAATATTTTTAATTCGATAACTTATGCCTCTTCTTGATAATACTATGCAAAAAAACATGATTTTTACTGATAATATAACTTCAATGTTAACTGAAGAGAATTCCACAATATTTTAAAGATATTAGATTATTTATTCAGCGTTATTACTGAAACCTTGCTGATTCACTGACAATTTTATTTCTCCTGATGAAGGTTCGAATTTTCACTTTCTATTCATATTTCCAGTTAGCTGCTTGTCCACGGTTTTATTTGTTGCTAGATAATCTGCACAATCACTCAGACTCATCTCTGACATACTTCTTCGTGTGCTAACGACTTACCAGTAAAGAAAATGTTAAATGCTTTAATTTAACAAAAGAGCTTTTACAAAATTTTCGGTAAATAACTAGTATCAGACTTTCCAAAAAATTTTAGATGAATAATTAAAATATCTTTTCATTACATAATAATTGATTAATATGTATAACTTTATTATATATTTACTCATATTCAATGCTGTTCTTTTTAAAATTAGTTGTTATTTCAAATTATGAACAGTTTTTTTTGCAAGTTAAACCCACCAAGAAAATGTATATGTAGCTTTACATTAAATTTAAAATAATTCATGCAACACAGCTAGTCGTAATGCTGGCTGTATTATAAAAACACATCGGATTTAATTCATAGGTTATCTACTGGCAATTTGCAAATGCTGTTGGTTGCTAGGTATCAAGGAGTTCATAAAAATAAAATAATGAATTGGCGCGTTACGATTATTCAAAGGCTTCTCCAGCTACTAACTTTTATGGGAATATAAGCTATAGAGGAATATGGGAACCTCTTGTAAACAGTACATTTGCCTAATTTTTTTAAAATCGCAAGAAAAGTGAAAATCCCAGATTTCTATATAGTAATATAATTTTCCATATTAAGTCAAAAATTACTGTTTACAAAAAGTGGCTAATTATATTCCTTAAAAGTATGTAGCTATGTGCCAGGAGAAAAATTAGGGAACCAATCACTGGTCAAAAACCTGGAGGTGTGCGCCTGCTTACCGCAAAATGAGAATGAAAGCGGAAAAAGATAAATAATGACAAACACAGCTATTTGGTAACTTATGTGCTGCAAGTGCATAAGCAAATTAAATAAATATCCATCAAAAAATTTCATCCACTACCGACGTGTGATTTTTGTTGACAACGTAGTATTCTCCTGTGAAAAGTAAGTAAAAGAACTTGGTGAACTTGCTATTATCAGTCTATATGAGTTGTGGTGTTTATATATAGCATTTTTACCGCTCTTATCTAGTTTCATTATAATAATCTTTATTTACTTTCTTAAGCTTGCATTAGTTCGATTTTGGGAAAACTGCCGCCCCTCTGGCTACGCCCACTTGAAGTCACGTGGTGCTATTACGATGTGGCTGGTTAAAATTTTTAAGTTGGGCAAACGCAGTGTTTGTTGACAATTAACAAAATAAATTTAATAATAGTTAAATTAAAAGTAATTTTCTGGATTTTTTTTCAAAAGTTAACAGGAAGAATTTAAAATGATAATAGTTCTATACCATATTTACAAAGAGTTAATCATTATAAAATTAATCGTAAAATCTAACCACATAACTCCCACATTTATATCTCAACAAATCAAATTTATTTTATTTTTTTTTACAGCAATATGCAAACGCATATTATGAACACATTGAAAATTTTATTTTTCCCAGTTTTGTAACTTATGTAATATTAATTGACCAAAATGTGTCTGTTGTAGGTGTAATAAAACGAATATTATTATTATTATTATTTACTTTTGTATTACTAGAAAATACATCATTAGTATTCCAAATTGTTACTGGAATGTGTCTGTGAAAAGTTTAAGCTGAAAACTTTTTTAAAAAATCATTAACGTTCTGGATTGGTCTTGATTCTCTCTTGAGGGTTGACCAACGGAAGAACAAAGTAAGTGCTGCAGTGACGACTAATGCGACTGCTGGGGGACCAAAAAAAAGTTGCATGTTAAATTATTAATTAAATAAAACAAAATTCAATTTTTAAAAAAATTATTTTATGCTTGCGTCATTGTAGAAAAAAACAACAGTTATCCAAATACTTTTTAATAGACTCTAATTAATTTATACAAATTTAACTGGTATGTTACAAATAGGGTGATGTAAAGGGTTAAGTAACTAACTCATTCTCCGTGAATTTTTTTTTTTTTTTTTAATCTACTTTTGTCGTCTGCTTATCATTCTATCGATTCTTCAGTTTCCACTGTTTGATTCTTTTCGCACTCAAGTTGCACGAGGATAGTTGCATGCCATTTTGTCAAACGCAGAGAAATGGATTTATCGCAGAATCAAAGTGCTCTCCTTTGATTAGTTTTGAACATAATGTCTATGAAAGATGCTAAGGTCCTTAACTAAATAAATGTCCAAATGATATCCATGTAGTCAGCACGGCAAATTTTAAGACATTGTTTTATCATTATGTTTATTTCCCCCTTCCAGTTCGTTTTCGCATTATCTGTCGCCCTGGTATTGGCTATCATGGTGCGTGCCGAGGAAGATAGTGAGGGAGAAGGTAATGCCGAAGCCGGAGGTGGAGTGCAAATGGGAGGCGATGCCGGAGCAGGTGGAGAAGGTGAAGGCGGTGAAGGTGGGGCTGACGGTGGAGCAGGACTCAACGCTGATGCCGGAGCAGGAGCTGATGGAGGTGCCGAAGGAGAAGGTGGATCGAGATAAACGCACTGGAGTTTCCCTCGGACTACGTTGTGACTCTCCATGGAATAAATGTCTTAAGAAATATCTGTTTATTTGAAGAGTAAATGAATGCTACAGTTTAATAGAATGTATTTCTCCATATTTTTGTACTTAATTTGCCAGATGAAATTGGATTTTTGTAATAAATAGATAATAAAATTTCTCTAAGATCAGCAGATATGTGCATATCTATGATTTTTATTTTGGTCTTCTAATGATTAAACTATCTCCAAAAGTTAGCTGGAATCTAAAATATTTAGATTAATTAGAGAAGCAGCTGAATAAGCTTCATTCGTCCATTTTTAAAAAGTATTGTTTTTTAATCAAGCTTTTTTCAAGTCGAATTCTGAAAGATGCAACTTGAGACTTTATTTCTTAAAAGAATCGTTTTCTTCCTTTCAAACTACAAATTAAAATAAACTCAAGATAATTGTTTTACGAACTTTTTTCCTTTATAATTTGCCAGATGTATCTGCTTTTGTGTGTGTGTCAGACAGATAAAATTTCTTTGGAAGTCAGTACATTTTTTTTTTCCAAATAATTTAATAACAATTTATCTAACCAAAAACTAAGGCATCCAGAATACATGTAGAAAATCACGAAACAAACTTTTGTGTCATTTAATACTTCGTTTAAATTCAAAGTAACAGCTGCTCGGTGGTCAACTCATCGGGGCTTACGTTGAAAAACCTTTCTGGTCAATTGCTGATAATTGTCGATTGAAACAAGCATAGCTGCCAACTAGTCCAGAATATCGTTAACCACTTTTTGGCATGGCAGCTAAGGTGCAACGCATTCATGTATTTTGCATGCAGATTACTATACAGTGAGTTTAAAGCTATTTAACGCTCCTGTACACAATACTGGCCAGTACAGATTATTAACAAGGCATTCCTAGACTAAGTCCTCGAATTCTTAGGGAGCCACAAATAAGAGAAACTGAATTCTTACTGCTAAATACTTATCAGATTTCATTCATAATGGAATGATTATATATATTTTTTGGGGGGGGAGCTGTCAACTGTACTACAACTTGAATAAATGTGATTTATTAGTTAAATTAAGATGAAATTTAAATAGTTCTACAGTTTTCTTTCTTTTTATCCAATTCATTAATTGAATAAATATTAGTAAATTTTAAATTACCTAAATGTTAGGTGACCAGAATCTGCATTTTGAGGTTGATGGTTAATTTTTGAAAGTAAAACGATAATTGAGTTACAGCAGTACAACAAATTATTTTAAATCTATTTTTTAGAGTATTTGTTTTCATTTCAACAAAGTTTAATAATCATAATGTTCTCAAAACCTACATACGTATTTTTAAAAATTCCCTTCTCAAAAGTTAGGGACATCGGGTCACAATACCTTGACCGTATACTTGGCAAGATTTGTTTCTTTTTTTTCGGAAATGGTGACTAATTACATATTATATGTGCTCTTTGCTGTTCATTGGTGATGGAAATAATAATAAAATTTAAAAAAAAACATAGATTCGTTAAATTATGTTTTATTCTGCGTAACATATAAGGCACACTGCCAGACTTACAACAACTATAGATTGAAACTATAGTCTGAAAGTGCAACATATCAGATCGTAAATTTTGACAATAACAGGATTAATGATTAGATTTAACATGTTCTATAGAATATTATGAAGTAGTAAATGGTTATACAAGAGTGATTTAACCCCTTGAGTTCTGATTGAACAATTTCAATTTCAATTGAGTAATTTTTCTTTTGATAATAGAGAGTGAATATGTAATTTAAAAATGTAAATAAAATAAAAAATCCTGATTGTTAAATTTTCCAGAAAATCAACTTTTCTTTACGGGCACCCACCCTGTACGATAGCATAGGTAATCTCTGTGTCCTCAAATGTAGAAACTGTTTCTGAAAGCGTTAAGATACGTTAATAAGTTTCATTTAACCCTTCTCTACAAGTATGCGTTGGTAAGGGCCCCTAAAGCTTCTGTCCAAATTTCATCAATTGGTCCTTGAGAAACACGTCGAATTACCCAAAAAAAAAAATATAAATGCAAAATACCAAATCCGTAATATAACTGACCACTTTTCACAAACAGTAATTTTTTATATAAAATATAAAATAAGTGTTGTAATAATGTCCCACGCCTGAAGCAACAGCAAAATATGGTCTCTACACTAAGAGTAGTTGATTACATTCATAAGTTGTAAAGTGAGTGAATGAATTGTAACGGGTAGCTGACCTTTACCAAACTTTCTCTTTAAAGGTTATTGCCTATGAATAGTACAACTCATTCTTTTTTCTCTCCCCTTTTTCATTTTCAAGGTTTCCGGTTGCCCTTGAAACGGGTGATGAAAACTGTTGTTCACGATAGTATTTACTATGTTTATGTTTGTAAACAATGAGCATGCACACACATCTTTCGAACCCGAATTTAATGACAATCCAACCATGACAACTCGTCCTTGTGAGCAATTACTGCCCACTGGTCCGTAACGTCGCGTGTTACTTGATCAGTAAGCTCATTGCTACGACTGGCGGATTAGTCTTTTTTTCCCTTTCTTTTTTTAATAAAAAGGCTTATATATGTATCATTATGTTCACGATGACTTCTAATTCGTGGAACATTCAGTATGTTCTGCAGCATACTTCGGGGGTACGCACGCACAGTTAAATACCGTTCTGTGTTACTTGCGAAAATATTTAATGAATATGATTTGGGTTTATATATATATATATATATATATATATATATATATATATATATATATATATATATAACTAATAAGTAAAACACAATATATACTGCAAATATAACATACCTCGCATAAAAAAAATAACAGCAGAAGCAAGAATTATAAAGCACAAGTGGACAAAAAAGTAATAATAATAAAGAAATATATATACCTGTATATGTAAGTGATTTATTTTTTCGCATTTCAGTATTCAACAGTATAAAGGAAGGTTTCAATATTTAATTAGGGGGAGAAGAAATATTTACGGAACATTTTCGATTTAAATTAAAAATTTTTTTAGTTCTAATTATTCATGTCTTCGTTGTTGTTTCCTTTTCTCGGGAGAAAAAAAATCACTTAGTCTTTTCTGTTGAAACTACCTAAGCATATGTCACCGTGGGATTATTTATCGTTTAATTAGTTTTTTATTTTTAATAATGGGCGGAACTTGCCAATACGGCGTTGTCCCTTACAACTGCCCAAAAGGGTGACCATTTTATTATGGGCGGCACCCGGTGGGCGGCCACGTTACCCCCTATGAAGGGACGGACACAAAGACAACCACGCCCAGTCGGGGATCGAACCCCGGCTACCGGGAGTTGAACACGAAACCGGAGTACGGTGCTCAACCCACCATACAACGCGGTCGGCGTTTAGTTAGTTGTGAAGGCGCCCATGAAAAATAATGATTATGAGGAACACTTTTAATTTATAATACAAAAAATAATTATTAACACTGTGCTTTGTGGTTTAATCCATACCATGGTAAATTCCGACCACTTTTTAAATTTATAATCTAATGTTGCAATAACATAACTAAAACAAATAAAAGATTATTTTTTTCGTCTAAAAATAAAAAAGCTATGTATATAGCATGCTAAAATTTAAATATTTAAATCCTCCGTAGTTCAGCAGAAGAAAACAGCTTATTTATTTTAACCTCTTGAAAAATAGCAAAGTATTGCAATCTCGAAGAGCTATTAGGAATCATACTCATTTCGAATATGACGTTCATTTTGGGGCAGTTCTCACGCAGTTTTTAATTTATGACATCATATATCTCCATGCCGTGAAAGAAATCTCAGTTTCTTCATTTAATTCACTCGGTTAGTTCATCCTGATAGTTTTCTAACGGAATAGGTTTCTAACGACTTGTTTTCTAACTACGACGCTAAAAGAAAAAATCTGCATCAGACAGTTACGGAGAAACCTGCATTCCTACGCAACAATTGACCAAAAGATAGTAAAATGGTAATAAAATTATTATTACTATTTTTATTATTACTATTATTTTACTCTCAGTCAATACAATTCAAACACAAACAGGGATATGGCAGCTTTCACCGATATTCTGGATTAGAAACAAAACCTATGTTTTACAGAAATGAGTACAATCCTTCATTTAAACGATTAAGTAAAAGCACCGCCTTCTAGAAACACTGCCTGTCAGATTGGGAAGAATTCAATGGGAAATAGAGATGGCCAATGATTCGATGAGTCGAATCAGTGATTCGAATCTTGGTACTGAGTGGCTCAGTCTTTACACTCACTCTCTACTGATTCGAATCTCAAGCCCTCAAGGGAAATACATTCCAAGTGCGAAGGGAAGAAAAACTTATTTTCCCTTTGCCGTTCCCAGGGATTTTCCCTTACTCTTTCAACTCTTTTCGACTCTTTACGACTCCTTTCGGCTCCTTTCGACTCTTTACGACTCTGAGTCGATAGATGATTTGAAACAGTAAATGAGTGGGTGTGGGTGAGTTGGTCACTGAGTTGGTGCAGCAACGAATCTTTACTGATTCAGTGTTTCGCTCTGTTTCGGTGATTGTATACTATCGTTGAGATTCGTTAGTTTTTCGAATCTTCTATCGACTCAGAGTCGAAAGGAGCCGAAAAGAGTTGAAAGGATGTTTCATTTAATTGGAGGGGTTTTTTCGAATCTTCTATAGACTCAGAGTCGAAAGGAGTCGAAAAGAGTTGAAAGGATGTTTCATTTAATTGAAGTTTTTTTTTCGAATCTTTGGTGTTTCATTTCTTGGTTGGTGGTCGGATTTTAAAGTTTTATCTGTCTGTGGGTGTGGAGTGGGTCGAACATCGTTTGCTTTTGGCGGGTGGCATAGGCGTTACTTCCTAAGGGCAAGAGGGGTCAATCTCCCCCCGAAAAAAAAATTAAGAAAATCCCTCCTTCCAACTTGTCTGACTGATTTAATATTTGTTTAAAATTTAATGAAACATCCCTTTTCTACTTTTAACTTTAATATATGTCCCCCTGCCCCCACCCTCAAAAAAAAAAAAAAAAAAAAACGGAACGTTAAGTTTACATGGTGGCGGGTTTTCATGTGAAGGGAAATAGAATGAAATAAAGTTAGGATTGTGCTTGTCACTTTTAATGAAGGATACAGGGGCGGTATTAAGCGCTCTCACAAAAGGACTTTGTAGTAAGCAAAATAACATTTCGCTTTATTGCAGCAGATTTCGTTTTTTTTTTTTACTTTGTTTTTCGTTTAAGGGGGAATGATTTTATTTTCTTTCGTAATTCAGAGAAATACAAAATAGGGCCTAAAGCAGTGGCGTAGTTAGTGTTATTGACAGTGGCGTAGCCATGATTTTATTTCGGGGTGGGCTGGGTATCAAATTTAAAGATAAAGTTCAATTGTAAGCTAAGTAAAGGGTCCCATTTTTTTTTGGGGGGGGGCAGCAGCCCCTCAGTAGGACTGGGCCAAAAATCGACATATCGGTTTTATTTCAACATCAAATATCCGATATTCCCATTTTCATTTCAGTGAAATCTCGAATTCGATAAAGGGCAAAAATACAGGCCGGCCAGGGGCGTAGCCAGAATTTTTTTATGGGGGGGGGTTATGACTACTGCAACTCATATATATGTATACGTGTGTATGATAATGTAGTGAAGAATATACATTTTGTATGGCAAAAAATTCCTCATGGGGGGTTATGACCCCCCTAACCCCCCCCCCTTGGCTACGCCTCTGAGGCCGGCGATAAGAAAATCCTGAGATCAATACCAGCTTGTGATGCTTTTGCTACTGCTTTCTCTCGGAAAGCTTCTTCTTCTCTCATCGCAGAAAAAACAGCTCCATGGTTTATTAGTCTAATTACCATAATTAATTGACGTATATCTCGGAACCTATCCACCGGAGCGCGTTTTTATTGATTCTCGACCCCCCCTAGACTCAACACCCCACCGATACTTAAAATTTCGAATGCTTTGACACCAAACTTAACCTTTTAATCTTACAGGCCCAGGGGGTCATACGAAGCTCCCCTATATTTTCAATTTGGGCATTTTAAACACTAGCCTCCTCCGGCGGCAACTCCAAAGTCTGGAAACCATCCCAGAGCCAATTTCTACATGTTTGCAGTCTTTTTAAGCCTCAATAGTGGTTAATTAGTCTAATTACCATAATTAATTAACGTATATCTCTGAAACTATCCATCGGAGTGCGTTTTTATTGATTCTCGACCCCCCCTCTGGGACCCCCATCGATACATAAAATTTCGAATACTTTGACACCAAACTTAACCTTTTAATCTTACAGGCCCAGGGGGTCATACGAAGCTCCCCTGTATTTTCATTTCGGGCAGTTTAAACACTAGTTTTACTGGAGCAAGGAGAGAGAGATGCTAACTGCCCGAGAACTCAGCGGAGAAGAAACCCGATGAATGGGTGAAGGGTGTTTAAATAGTACGGCTTTCGGCGCAGAGAGAGGGAAAATTTCTTTAGTTGTTTTATTGATTCAAGATTCGAATCACTGATTCGAATCATCGAAGTAGTGAGTGAGTCGAGATTCGAACCGCCCATCTCTAATGGGAAAGGTTTATGAGCGGGTGGCGTAGCGTGCATGCCGCACTTACTTAAGGTAAAAATTCATATATTTTAGTACAAGAACTCTTAACAAATACTGGTGTTGAAATGTAAAAATTGATAAAAACTTTGTATAATAACACGCATTGTTAATAAATACCATTTATGGATGTTTCATATGTTTTCCTCTTCTAGATCGTTTTAAAAATAATCTAAAAAAACTGACTGTTTTGAAAATAGTTTGTTTTCAATTCAAGCCTTCTCCACCTTTAAAAAAAAAAGTAATATGTATAGGGGGCTATATATTTTAAGTTTTTCATGCACCTTTATCATGAGTTCTAAATTTAGTAGATTTGGTTTATCATTTGAAAAATGTTGTTAAAGAAGTCTTTATGAAAAAAGGATAAAAAGTTCAGCATACTCGTGAATAATGATACACCTTCTAACTTAATGGAATAATAAAGGAAAAGAATGGAGGCTCATTGACTATTATACGAGTTTAATATAAGCACTTTAGCACGTAATTAAATAAAACACTGAACATGGTAGAAGGCTGAAGTGTGAAGGTCGGCTTTCGGGCCAACGCTGTAGATCTAACCGGGAGCATTAGTTGGTTTTCTCCAGATGTAACGTGAATACGCACCTTAAAAAGTCTACTGATCAAGATACACACATCCACACCCCGTAGGTAAATGACGCTCACGTAGGCGTGACATAAAACACAGCGCTTATTTAAAATATGAAACGGTGTAATTTTTTTTAAAAATATTTATTGCATTTTACTAAAGGTTTCGTTTTTTACGCTGCTGAAAATCTCTACAATTCAGCCTGTGTTGTTGGTGAAGCTTTTTTTCAAGTGAAGAAGAGTAGATCTTTCGTACCTACCGAATGATGCTTTTGCGCTTTTTCTGTGTGTTCTTTTTAACAGTCTTTAATTAATGGCACCTTTAAACAGCCATTTCTGATTGACAGTTTTTGTTGAAACAAGAATTTTCAAATAACACAATATATAGAAGAGAGAAAAACCAGAATTGACCACATAAAAATAAAACCACCATAATGTTTTTAATGTTAAACTTTATATATCCATAGTAACATTCCGAATGGGTTCATTAGCGTCACTTAGAATAGTTCTAAAACACTCCTTTTGTACGAAGTAGTAATAGTTGAGGGAAAAGTTTAAGGAGTGAGTTTGTATGACAAATGCAATGAGCGAGGTTTATTTCATTTAAAGTGCATTATTACGGTCAACTTGATTTTCTCTGCATTGAATCCAAATTATTAGGAAGTTAGAGAGGGGGGGGGGGTATTGTAACAAAAAATGCCTTTTCGGCGTTTCAAATAAATAACCTCAGTATTTGTTAATGTACTTTTCTGCTAATGTGGTTAGTTTAGAAATTTTTTTTTCATTTATATGGCTTAAATTCTTGGTTGTGGTCATTATATGCGAAACAAAAAGAATTTGTACAAATAATTTAACGCTGCTTCTAAAGTGTTTTTAATAAATACATTAAAACAGTAGATAACATTTTTCTCATTGCCAACACTTCTCAAAATCAGGAAGAAATTGATGAACACCTTGTGTAGCCTTCTTAGTACGGTCGATTCTCGTTTTCATAAAAAAATTTTTGACTTTACGAACTAACGAGTTATTACGGATACACTCTTCATACACGGTTTTATGATTGTATTTTACAAACTTTCGAATTAGCGAACTATTTGAGTTATACCTACAGGTTCGTAAAAATGAGCATCGACTGTAGTACATTGCTAAATTCACTAGCAAAACTCCCGGATACTTTGTATATTTCATTAATCTAGGTGAACCATGGAAAGAAAAATCACTTATTTTAATTTTCTCCTAATCGAAAAAAAAGAAGGCGAAGAGCTGCAATAGACGTTTCTACCCTCATCGACACTTAAAGGGAGAAAATCTGAACCGCATTCCATCAATTATCACTTTCTACGAGTAAACTCCGTTGAAGATTCAAAATGGCTCCAGTAGAAAGCAGGTAAAAAAAAAGCTTTGACAAAAGTAAGTACTCTTACATTATAGGAATTTAAACTTTTCAAACGGATCAATAAAATATTAATTTTATTTATTTATTTATTTTTATTGCTTTTTCTACAACCGACATTTCTATTTTTAAAATTTTGTCTTTCACCTCTTCTGACAACTTCTTATAATTAAGGTTGAAAATATGTAGTC
Source organism: Cheiracanthium punctorium (assembly GCA_038373885.1). NCBI lineage: Eukaryota > Metazoa > Arthropoda > Arachnida > Araneae > Cheiracanthiidae > Cheiracanthium > Cheiracanthium punctorium. The sequence continues at coordinate 854,663 of JAWZYV010015005.1, read as the reverse complement.
ATTATTTTCTCAGAGAGTTCTTAAATTAAAACTTCCCATTCGTGAGAATATCTGACCACTTTTCATATACAGTAATTTTTATTTAAAAATGTAACAAACATGGATAAAAGATATTACCAACCACTAGATATTAAAACCAATCTGATGTAAGTTATGAATACTAAAGACGGAATCTGTTGTAAGAAATCCACTGTACTTCCGCATGGTTGCCCCATTACATTTACTCATTACGTCGTAAAAGCATACATGATTTCGTACGCTTTCATCATGTTGTACAATGCGTATCTATAACCTTCGATTTCAATGTTTTTACAAAAATTATAACATAAGAATTTTGGGATGAAAAAAATCTGGTGAGTGACGAAGAGCTGAAGAAGACAGTGTTCGTATTTCTGAATAAACTGGCGGGGAAGGTGTACAATGAAAGTGTAAAAAATCTTGTTTTACAGTATGATAAGAGACTAGAAATATTCACATTGAAGAGCAGCAGAATTTGGCAATTTGTCGCCAAATACTGAATATGACCCCCAAGCGGGGTTCAGTTTCAGAAACTTATTTATTAGCTCCAAACTTCGCAACAAAGTCTTCAACCTTGGCTACTGTAGACATACTATCATGGCTGATACTGGCAACCCTTTTGTTAGGTAATGATTAATAAAATTATGTATTTTCCAATTTTTTAAATGAAAATATCACCAGAACTTGACCAAATTATTGCAGGACTACTTTTGAAGTACAGATTTGGTGCTGGAGAGTTATTTCGTCCACTCCGAAATTTTCTGTCGGCGTGATTTGTGAACGTCATCATGTTTTGTTCCATTTCGCAGTACGGTTGTGAGGTAGGGTGGGGGGAAGGTGGAGAGTGAAATGTTCTAAGTCGGCCACTTTCGTAATTTTTGAAGATATATAGGCACGTTTGATGCCAAAAAATGAGACCCCAAAACAGAACTTAGCTTGGCGATATCTCCATATTTGGCTAAAAACTGGCAAACACTACAATTTATCACAAAGGAAGAGTGTAGTTGGAATATGCCTCAGAAAATTTGTTAAGCAGTTTTAGTAGAGGATTTTAAAATAGATTTCACAACTCCAAAAAGTTTTTTATGGAACAAGATAAAACACCGCACACTCATGGATTACGATAAATATGCACAACATTCCAAACAGTTTGTATAAAGGTGAAGTATTAGTAATAATTTGCTTGGCAAATTATTACTAAGATTGCTAATTACTAAGATTGTAGAACAGTTTTAATAGACGTTTTAATGTAAATTTACATCCCAAAGAAGTCTTTTATGAAATAAGGATAAAAAGCTCAGCATTCGTGAATAATGATATACCCTCGAACTTAATAAAAAGAAAAATAATGGCGGCGCATAGATTATTATACGCTTTTAATATATAGCACTTTGGTGCGTAATTTAAATAAAACACTTAACATAGTAGACGGCTGAAGTGTGAAGGTACGGCGTTCGAGCCTATCGCGCGGCTGTAGATCTAACGAAGCTTTAGTTGGTTTTCTCCAGATGTAACGTGAAGACGCCCCTTAAAAAGTCCTCCAATCAAGATACACACATATATACTCCTTAGGTAAGTGACGCTCACGTAGGCATTACACAAAACACAGTGCTTATTTAAAATATGAAAGGGTATAATTAAAATATATATATATATATATATTGCATTTTACTAAAGATTTCCTTTCTGACGCAGCTGAAAATCTCTACCACACAGCCTGTGTTGTGGGTGAAGCTTTTTTTTTCAAGTAAAGAAGAATAGATCTTTTGTACCTACCGAATGATCCTTTTGCGGTTTTTCTGTGTATTATTTTTAATAGTCTTTAATTAACGGCTCTTTTAAACAGCAATTTCTTTTTGGCAGATTTTGTTGAAACAAGTCTTTTCAAATAACCAAAAAATAAAGCAACCATAATTTTTTTAATTTAAAACTCTTAAGCTTTAAAATTAAATTCTGCTATGCATTCTGAATAATCTGTTTGTCTTTTCTAGCTCAAGAGCATTAATCTCGTATGGAGTAGTTACAGTTTGATGAAAAGTTTAGCATGCGAGTTTGTACGACAAATGTCATGAACGAAGTTCAGTTTATCGAAAGTACTTTATTACGGTCAACTTTATTTTTTTTCATAATTGAATCCAAATTAGTAAGAAGTTAGAGAGAGGGGGGAGGGGAGAATATTGCAAAAAAAAAAAAAAAAATCTTTGCCGACTTTCCAAATAAATGACTTGAGTATTTGCAATTTATTTTGCTAATGCATTGAAGTATTTTGATAATGTGTGTGTGTGCTTTATTTAGAAATTTTATTTCATTTATTGGTTTAAATTCTTGGTTTGCTGCCATTGTATAGGAAAAGAAATTGTACAAATTCTTTAGCGCTTCTTCCAAAGTGTTTTCAATAAATGCATTAAAACAGTAGACAGCATTTTTCTCATTGCTAACACTTCTCAAAATTAGGAAGAAATTGATGAACACCTTGTGTAGCGTTCTCAGTACGGTCGATTCTCGTTTTCATGAAAACTTGCGACTTAACGAACTAACGAGTTATTACGAGTACACTCTTCATACACGGTTTTATGATTGGATTTTACAAAATTTCGAATTTGCGAACTATTTGAGTTGTACCTACAGATTCGTAAAAACGAGCGTCGACTGTAGTACATTACTAAATTCACTAGAAAACTCCCGGATACTTTTTATATTTCATTAATCTCGGTGAACCATGGAAAGAAAAATCACTTATTTTAATTTTCTCCTAATCGAAAAAAAGGGAGGCGAAGAGCTGCAATAGACGTTTCTACTCTCTTCGACACTTAAAGCGAGAAACTTTGGACCGCGTTGCATCAATTATCATTTTCTACGAGTAAACTCGGTTGAAGATTCGGGATGGTCCGGGTAGAAAGCAGGTAAAAAAATAGCTTCGACAAAAGTAAGTACGATTAAATTATAGGAATTTTAACTTTTCAAACGGATCAATAAAATATTAATTTTATTTAGTTCTTTTAATGCTCTTTCTAAAGCCAACATTTTAGTTTTAAAATTCTGTCCGGCTTTTGTGATAACTTATATTGTGTTTATAATCAAGGCTGAAAATATGTGGTCATTATTTTCGGAGAGAGTTCTTAAATTAAAACTTCCCATTGTTGCGAAGAATTCGTGAGCATATTCAACCATTTTTCATAAATGGTAATTTTTATTTTAGAATATAGCAGACTTAGGAAGCTGTTGCTATCACGCATCTGATTTTAATACCAGTCTGCTGTTAACTCTGAATATACTAAAGACGGAATCTGTAAAAAGAAATCCCTCGCTTTTACACATGGTCGTCCCATTATATTTACACAATTAAGTATGCTTTCATCACACGCTACAACCCGTATCTACGTCCCAGTGATTCTTATAATTTTTTGCAAAAATAAAAGAATTTTGGGACGAACAAATCTGGTGAGTGACGAAAAGCTTTAGGAGACAGTGTTCGTATTCTGAATGAACTGGTGGCGAAGGTGCACAATGAAAGTGTACAAAATCTTGTTTTACAGTATGATAAGAGACTAGAAATAGTCACATTGAAGAGCAGCAGAATTTGGCAGTTTCTCGCCAAATACTGAATATGATCATCACCTCCTAGATATAGAAGGCCTGAGAACAGAAACTTTTACGTCATCACTAGGTCCACTAAACTGGCGTCATCACACATTTAATTTCACAAAGTAAAACTATTCAACGTTTGTGGTGAATTTACTCCCTTAGTTTTTTGTGAAAAGTCCCAAAGTGTGGTGAAAGTCCCAAAGTTTGTGGTGAATTTACTTACTGTGGTGTATTACTATAAAACATTTAAATGATTTAAGATAGAAAATTCAATTTTAAGACAAAAAGGAAATTTTAGCTATCACTAATTATATAATATGATAAAGAAATAGATCATAATGAATAATTTTTTATGAGAAATGTATTTTAATTTTTATCTTTAACTTAAGATATTTTCTAAAATTGGTATCATTCACCAGAAATTTTAAATAGTTTTACTTTCTGAAATGAAAACTGTGATGACGTCACATTAGAAGACCTAGTAGTAACGCAAAAGCTTTTGTTCTGAGGCCTTCTGTATCTAGGAGGTGGTGATATTCAGACCCTGAAACTAAACGCTGTTTTCTGAAACTTACAATTTAGTTTCAGAAACTTATAATTTAGAATTTCATTCTGAAACTTATCTGAATATCTATTCTGAATTTCATTCTGAAACTTATAATTTAGTTTCAGAAACTTATAATTGTCTCAAACTTGGCACAAATAGCCGAAAGTTGTCAACCTTGCTGGCTACTGTAATACTATCACGGCTGGTACTAGCAACCCTCTAGTTAGGCAATATTAAAATATATATACATCTCTTTTCCGATTTTTAAAATGAAAATATCACCAGAACTTCACCAAATTATTACGGGACCACTTTTAAGTACAGGTTTAGCGATGGAGAGCTGTTTCGTCCACTCCGGGATTTTCTGTCGATTGTGGACGTCCACACGTTTTCGTTCCATTTTGCAGTACGGTTGCAACATAGCGCGGAGGGAAGGGGGAGAATGAAATGTTGGGAGAATGAATTGTCGGCCAGGTTTGTGTGCAATTTTGAAGATTTATCACCTTGTTTGATGCCAAAAAATGAAACCCCAAAACTGAGCTTAGCTTCGCGATATACCCATATTTGGCTAAAAACTGGCAAACACTACAATTTATCACAAAGGAAGAGTGTAGTTAGAATATGCCTCACAAGATTTGTTAAGGAGTTTTTGAGAGGATTTTAAAATATATTTCAACTCCGAAAAGTTTTTTATGGAACAAGACAATCACCGCACACTCATTGATTACTATAATTATGCACAACATTCCAAATAGTGTGGATAAAGGTGAAGTATTACTAATAATATGCTTGTCAAAGATTGTAAAACTGTTTTAATAGACGTTTTAATGTAAATTTAGATCCCAAAGAAGTCTTTTATGAAACAAGGATAAAAAGTTCAGCATACTCGTGAATAATGATACACCTTCCAACTTAATGGAATGATAAAGAAAAATAATGGCGGCGCATAGATTATTATACGCTTTTAATATATAGCACTTTGGCGCGTATTTACATAAAACACTGAACATGGTAGACGGCTGAAGTGTGAAGGTACGGCGTTCGAGCCCACCGCGCGTCTGTAGATCTAACAGAGCTTTAGTCGGTTTTCTCCGGATGTAACGTAAATACGCCCCTCAAAAATCCTCTGATCAAGATACACACATACACACCCGGTAGTTAAATGACGCTCACGTAGGCGTGACACAAAACACAGTGCGTATTTAAAATATGAAAGCGTAAAAGTTTTTTTATTTATTTATTGCATTTTACCAAGGGTTTCCTTTCTGACACTGCTGAAAATCTCAACCACCAAGACTGTGTTGATGGCAGGGGCGTAGCCAGGGGGGATACTATAGGATACTACCTTCAGGAACGGCCTACCTATTTGGTTTAAAACCTGTTTTAGTTCCTGAAGTGTCCTGCTGAACCCTAGCTCTAGGCTCAGGTCCAGCAAGCAGCGCTTTCCCTCATTTTTATTTAATTTTTTTTACAGCACAATTTTTGGATTACAATTGGTAAAATACATGAGTGTTATACAATATAAAATCAGTTAGTTTACAATGGTTTACAATTGCTCACAATATTGTTCTTTGTAACATTTGACCATAAATACATATATTTAACACGTTCTTTTTTTTTCTTTTTTACAATTTTGAAAGTTAAAAAAAAGTAAATAAATATCTAAAAGTAAACAATAGGCTTGAGAATGATAAAGCCAGGGGGGGGGGTATCGGGATATATCCCCCCCCCGAAATTTTTGGATTAGTGATGAAATTCCGTCTATTTATACACATATAAGTTCATATCCCCCCCCCCCGAAAATTTTTCCAGGCGCATATCCCCCCCCCCCCGAAATTTTTTTCTGGCTGCGAGCCTGGTTGATCGTGAAGTTTACTTTTTTCAAGTGAAGAATAATAGATCTTTTGAACCTACCGAATGATCCTTTTGCACGTTTGCGGTCGTTATTTTTATAGTCTTTAATTAACGGCACCTTTAAACAGGAATTTCTTATTGACAGTTTTTTTAAAACAACAATTTTCATATAACACAATACATAGAAGAAAAAAAAACACAGAGTTGATCACAAAAAACCCCAAAAAAACAACAACCATAATTTCTTTTTAATGTAGAACTTCTAACATTTAAAATAAAATTTAAATGAAATCTTGCACTTCAATTGTAGATGCTCAAGATCACTGCTCTCTTGCAGAGTAGTAATAGTTTGATGAAAAGTTTATCGAGTGAGTTTTATGGCAAATGCAATTGACGGGGTTTATTTCATTAAAAGTACTTTAATAAAGTCAATTTTATTTTCTGTTAATTGAATCCAAATTAATAGGATGTCAGAGAGAGGAGAATATTGCAACAAAATATCTTTTCCGACGTTTCAAATAAATAACCTGCGTATTTGCAATTTATTTTGCTAATGTATTTGCAAATGTATTGAAGTATTTTGCTAATGTTGGCTTGTTTAGAAATTTCATTTTCTTTATATAGTTTAAATTCTTGGTTTGCCGTCATTGTATACGAAACAAAATAAAGAAATTTTAGAAATTCTTTAGCGCTTCTTCCAAAGTGTTTTTAATAAATGCATTAAAACAGTAGATAACATTTTTCTTTTTGCGAAAACTTTTTAAAATAAGGAAGCAATTGATGAACACCTTGTGTAGTCTTATTACGGTCGATTCTCGTTTCTATGAAAACTTGTAACTTTACGAACTAACAAGTTATTCCGAATACACTAACATAGACGGTTTTGCCATTGAATTTTACAAACTTTTGATTTTACAAACTATTTGAGTGGTCCTTACGGGTTTTTAAAAATGAGCGTCGACTGGATAACGCTACAAAATTCACATGCAAAACTGGCAGAAAGTTTTTATATTGCATTAATCTAGTGAACCATCGAAAAAGAAATCAGTTATTTAAATTTTCTCTGAATCGGAAAAAAAGGAGGGGAGGAGTTGCGATAGACGTTTCTACCCTCTTCGACACTTGCAGGGAGAAAATTTGTACCGCTTTCTATCAATTATCATTTTCTACGAGCAAAATCGGTTGAAGATTCACGATAGCACCGGTAGAAAACAGGTTAAAAAAAAACAGCTTTTTCAAAAGTAAGTACAATAAATTTATAGGAACTGTAAACTTTTCAAACAAATCAATAAAGTATGATTTTTTTTTAAAGGCTCTTTCTACAGCTGACATTTTTAGTTTTAAAATTTTGTCTTTGAGATTTTCTGATAACTTCTTTAATTAAGGTTGAAACTATGTGTTCGTTACTTTCTCAGAGAGGTCTTAAATTAAAACTTCCCATGGCTATGAACAATTTCGTGAGTATATTTAACCACTTTTTATAAATAATAATTTTTATTTTACAATATAACAAATGTCAAATACCTATTATGGTTGTCAAAATCTAGTTAATTGTCTGGAATAGGGATGAGTTTAATGGTGATTTTCGGATATGAGTGAAAAGAGTGATTGCCAGGCGCGCACATAGGATTTTTGGCTGGGGGGGGGGGGGGCTCCAACTTTTAGGGATGTGTTCCAGATTGACAAAAATCAGTGATGAAAGAACTCGTTTTCATTAGATGGAATTCATCAAAACTCGACCCATCCAGTTCCCTAAAGGCGCGTTTCCACTTGTGTCGTTAATGCCCCAAATGCCGTTAATGCCCCGAAGGTCGTAACGCTAAAGTAGAATTCCGTTTCTACTAGCTTCAGTTATCTCCTTTAAGAACTCCCTTAAGAACCTTTTCCTCCAATGGTTATTAGCGATTTCGCGCATGCGTGTTTAAACTTTTATCTGTTTCCCGTTTTTCTTTTAAATATATCCCCATTTGTTATTTTTAAATACGGAAGAATTTCTTAAATTTGGAATTCCAATTTACAAAATTAGACCTTAAAATAACAATAAATCAGTATTCGAAAGAAAATGTTTTAGATTTTATTAAAAATGTTTAAAAGAATAGCATCTTTCTAATGAGCAATTTCTCAGTAAATGTATTTTATTTTCAATACATTTTTCTATTTAAAAAAAATTTAAGTCTTTTTTTTAAACTTTACCTGATTACAACGATTTTTTTTTTATAATACTGCAGGATTTTTTATAATCTGGAAATTTGTGTTATGCAGAATCGGTAAGTCCCGTCGACTTTGAATTTGAAAAATTCTACTGCATTTATTTAAGGGACTTTTTTAGTTAGCACATATTATACTAATTTTAGGATGCTTAAAAAAAAAAAAACCTGGGTGTCAATGATTCCCATAAATTAGAGGCTTTAAAATACTAAGTTAATTGAGCTGTTTTGATACATTTAAAAGGTAGCCACATTTTCGATAAATGTAAGTACTGCATGCTGTCTTTCACCAAATAAGTAATTAACAGAATATTGATATCTGCTTTTCGTGTGTTTTGTACATTTAAGAAGTACATTATGTTATTAATTTAATTTCAGTTATCTCTAACATACACTAAAAGCATATAACTATTTCTGAAAAGGTTGTATTGTATTTTGTTATGATGAACCTACACGAGGAGTATTTCGTATTGTCTATCGAAAGGGGGAGTGCCTTGCGCGGGTGACGTTCTTAGTGCTTCTGAAGCGCATTTATGTTACATCGTGAGAAAAACCGTCCAAAACTCAATTTTTAGATAATCAGCCGTCCGGTAGATCAGAACCCTTGACCTTTATACTTCAGTTATCTACCATCTTCAGTATCTTATCAACTCAGCTCGGGTGGGCACAACATCTTGTTTTAGATGCCATCTACGGCCTTTAAATGTCTTATACAAAAGATAGTGCACGAAAAAATTTAGATTTATTAATCAAATTTCTATTTGAAAAGTATTGAACAAAATTTTTAATCTGGTATTTAAAGAAATACAAATTAAAAATGAGAAAACCTATGATTTGGAAAAAATATTGGTCTTAAAATTAAAATTCAATAATTACAATAAATTTTATTTTTACATGAAGAGTAAAAGAATTATCATTAAAACCAGTTAGTATGTAAAACTACTATTTTTTTCCCTTTGAATACTAAGTAATAACTATTATTAATTAATTATGTGAGCTTTCTGAAGAGGAAAGAAATTCATTGAAATATTAATTACATATATATTGAATTTTTCAAATACAGTCAATAATATTAGAAGAATAAAGACTTAATTTTAATTAGAAATAGATGTCAAAATGCTAGAGATCATCAGAATATCACATGAAATACTTAAAGAAAAAGTTAGGAAGAAGCTTTGCAAAAATACTTAAATTAAATATTTTTTAATTCAAAGTCATAACTATTTTTTATTATTAATTATCGCAAAATAAATTAACGAAAAAAATAAGTAAAGTATATAATAATCTGTTATTATTTTTTAAACTGAAATAAAACAAAACCGACAGTAAAACAAAGCCCTAAAAAGAGCGGCAGTGGGAGTCGAACTCAGGACAACACGACAAGAGGCAAGTGCGGAAGGCCCAAGCCACGCTAGACACAACCCGAAGAATGCTATTAGTTAATTTTAACTGATCTTGTCACAGATCTACGCGACACATCGAATAGTTACGAGCCAAAAACAAAAAGAAATAGAAATATTATTAAGAGTGACTAATAAAACATAAGGGATAAAAACACTCGAAAGGAAGAATGACAGAATTATTCTGTGTCCATGAAATCATGGAGAAAGAAATTGAGCGCCGGGCTTTTTTTTTTTTTTTTTTTTCTCTTTAGATTTTTTAGGTCAATTGACTGCGTCAGTTTTGTCCAGAGCAGATTTACAACAATTTGGGAACAGCTTTAGTATGGTCCCTTTTTGGCGATTTTTTGATTTGACGACAAAATCTAGTCGCCAACCCAAGTTTGCCTTGCCGATGCCAATTGTAAACAATGTGGCGGATCGGATGGCGCTGGTTCCGAGATAATTGATCGTCGCCGTTAATTTTGCTATGATTTATTTTAATGGCTTTTAAATATTTTTATGAAAAAAATAAATAAACAGATAACAAGCTTACATGTACATATAGATTCGGTTTAATAAAATTTAATAACTTTTCTTTTTGTGTGAGGGGGGGGCTGTGACCCCTCAACCCCCCTTTCTCTTTTTAGTAGATTAAATTAAACAATGCAAACAAATAATATTCTAAAGGCAATACCTCACAAAAATAACAAATAAAAAAGACAAAAAAATTAAAATACATTTAAGCATTCTGACAAAAGACTACGTAAGCAAAATAAAGAACTAATTCAAATCATAACGAACAATGCTTAGCTCATACCTTAATTAAAATTGCTAAATTGTTTCAATATTGAAATAATAAAATCGAAATATCAAATATTATATTAATAACGGAATTATTTGTTGCTCCTACCATTAACAAATAAAGGTAATAATAACAAATAAAAACAAACAATGCTTATCACATACCTTGATTAAAATCTCTAAATTATTGCAATATGGAAATAATAAAATCAAAATATCTAAAATTATTTCACTGTATAAAATATTAATAACGTAATTATTTGTTGCTTCTACCCTTAGCAAATAAACAATCGAGAACGAAAATATTAACCTGAAACGTACTATCAAAAGAATGTTTATTCATACAAAACTGTATATAAATAGTTAGTATGAACCTGAACATCCATTTTAAATTTCAAAAATAATTAAATAATAATAAAATTTAATGTAAAATAAAGCCATTAAAATAAAACCATAAAGCACATTATAATGGCGGATCACGGCACTCAAACCTCGCGGGCTAAGATATACGGGGCACAAAAAGTTCATGAAAGGAACAAACGGTCGCAATTCGCCGGACGAACACGAGCGCATCCGTGACGTCACGGAAGAATCCACTTTTCGCCCGAGGTTAGGGTTACCGCTCCGGAGCATCCGACGGCGGGGTTACCATATTGGCATCCTTTATCGCTCCAAAAAAAGTCGCCAAAAATAAAGCGCGCCAAAGGGACCATACTAAAGCTGTACCACAATTTGGAATACTCTGGTGAAAATTGATGATTAATTGAACCAAAAAGAAAAGAATTAAGAGCCTATTTATCCTTAAAAAATATCTAGTACATTCTCACTATCGCGACAGCCATATTGGAATGATTGGACGCGATCAGCCAATTAAAAGCTCGGATTCTTTAAGAACTTAGCGCACTTAAAGACGGGAAATGAATACCTTTTAAAACGATAAAGACAGGCGATAACGGTCGAAAAACCGGCTTTACGGAGAGTTTTAGCGGCGGTAAGGGATTTGGGGAAAATAACGACCTAGTCGAAAAGCGCCTTAAGAATACACTACGCAATACAATAGGAAGCAAAATAATAGTTGTACAGTTTTGAGAACAAGATGGTGTTCTATGTTCACTTTCAGTTCGTTTTTGAAAAGTTGAGGAAAACGAGAAAAAAATTTCTTTTTTTATTTATTAGAACTGAAACTATTGCTACCTTTTTTTTTTGGAATTATTTTATTTACTATAGATATAGGGTAATAATCAATCAAAAAAAAAATCAATGCCGATGGGGGGGGGTCCAGACCCCCTGGACCCCCCCCCCCTTGTGTGCGCCACTTGTGATTGCTACTTCTAAGTAGCAGTGATCCTTAATGGTGATTGAGTACTCGTTTACTCTTTGACTGTGGCCGATAAGAAATTCTTCCACCGTTTAGTTTTAAATGGTAATCATCACCTAGAAAGGAAGAGATTTTCTGTTACTGATTTCATTTGGAAGCGGTATGGGGGGGGGAGAATTTTGTTTCTCTCGCTCACAGACACCGGATCCGCGTATTCGGCATTTGATTTTTTAAAAACATTTGAGTGCTATTTCGCTCGACCGCGGTTTTTTGTGTAGACACGATTTTCCTAAAATTAACGCGGCGTGTCACTCTTCAAATGTGTTTTCTTAAGGACTTGTGTAAGTTTTTTTTTTTTTTTTTAGTTTCCAATCTATATTCTATCATTTAATGTGGTTTTTGCCTTGGTACGTTGTTTTTTTAGCCTACTTTATTTTTCGGACAAAACCGATCTACGCGAGAAATCTATTTGGACACAATTTTTCTACTCGCCGTATCATTTTTCAATTTAATAGCCGATCCGTGTTTTATGCAAAGCGATTTAATACTTTTAGCAGAAATTTGGGCAATTACATCCGATAGTTACCAATCCCTGGATTCGCTTTAGTTTCAAAATTAGACAGTGGTTTGCGAAGGAGAAAAGCATCAGGGGATATGGTCTTTATGAAGGAAAAATTTATGGAACATTACAAAAAATCATTCCATTCGTGAAACTGCAGTGTGCAAGTGGAGAATAAAGTGAGGTTTGCAGGTAGCACTCAAGTGCGTAAAAAAAATCTGGAAGAGTTTCATTTTTTTTTTTTTTTCCCTGATTGTTGGAGCAAATTTCTCCTTTCGCAAGTGTATTTGCTATGGCGTCACAGCAACTATACACAGTTTCTATTATTTGTAGATTATTTTGGTAAAGGTACTTTGAGCCGAGGGTGTATTTAACGGGGGCGAGGGGGGTGGGCTCCGAAAGTGTAAAGCAATTATTAAACACGGAGTAAGTGTAAAGCAAAAAGGCCGAAAGTGTAAAGCAATTAAAAAACAATTAATTCTAGTAACAGTAAGGTTTAAAATACCTGATCACTCCCTCCCCTCCGAAAGGTAAACCTGTACACGTTACTGCTTTGAGCTATATAGTTTTAAATGACTGTTATCACCGTTTCACTCATAAGGAGGTCAACTGTTTCGAGCCGAAATGGGATAAGGGATATTTAGTTATTTTTAGTGTGTCTCGCTCTCAGACTTATAGAGGTTCGGTTCTTGACACACACCCCCTCCCTCCCCCCCCCCTTTTCTCCGATGTTGATCCGGGCTGCCATCTGGACGGCCCCGGTTGATCGCGGTTGCTCGTTTGACCGTTTATAGAAGATGGGATTGTGAGAAAGATGGGATTTCAGGAATGAATTTTTTTGCTCGCTTGCTTAACGTGAATTTGTTGGAAATTAGTGGCTAGAGGCAAAGCAAATTAAAAGTATTTTTATAATTTGAAGATTACCTTAGTAAATGGTGTTTTGATCATTATAATTTGAACTGAGCATTAAAAATAGTTCCTTTAATTTGATTTTTAAAGCTTTTCTTTCTTTCTTTTAATATTATGTTTGCTGGAATTTAAAAAAAATTGCTTAAATTCAAATAAGTTATATGTTAAACAAGCATAATGGTTATAACTGTGTAAGCTGCGTGATACTTCTGATCAAAATGCACCCAAAAAGCTCACTTATTCTTTTTTTTTAATGAAAATTCCTATAATTGAGAAGAATGTTTCAACAAAGAAAAATAACGGATTACATCACCAATTCAATCACGCGAAAAATACCACTAAATTCAATGTTTAATCTATTTAAATCGTGCGCCCAGTGGATAAGATGCTGAACATGGTAGAGGGCTGAAGTTTGAAGATCCAGTGCTCTGATCTACATCGCGGCTGTCGATCTGACAGTCTGGAGTTTTACACGGTTTTCTCCAGGTGTAATGTGAATGCACATTAAGATTCCCTTAAAAAATCTGTCGTCTAAGAGTTCTCCTCTGGGCGGTTTGCCTTAATACAATAATACTAATTTGAATTACTGAGTATAGTTTTTAGATGTGTATATAATAGGGTTCTGACGATGAACATTTTTTGCCTGGAATGGATATTGATGAACTTTTAATTACAGAATCAGAAAATAACAATTATTTTGTTCAATTCATAAAAAATCTTCCGTACCAGTGAAAGTTGTAGAGCAAATACTTTTACCACAGTTAAAACGTATTTGTTGAAATAAATTTTAGATTCAAATATTTATCCGTTTGGCATTTTTGGTACAGTCCTCCCATCTCTTTCACCCCCATTAGGGACAAATATATGCATTTGTTACGTCTACAACGGATCTATCTGCATTGCGGCGAGTTACCAAGCACTTCCTTGTACTGCAGAGCAATTTAATTTGGAAATACCATCCATAGGTTTCTGATGAGTCTGTTAAATTTGGTAGGAAAACAGGGATTCCAGGCGCGTTGTGGAGAGGAAAGTTCATATATTTCTGGTGATATTCTCCATTTAGTAAGAAATACGAAATAAAGGTATATGTAGCATGTGAATTCCATCTGACATTCTGAAGAGATAGTGATCCTCTACATTTAATTTCTAGGTTTTCACCAACTTCTTTAAGGAAATGGAATGCTCTACGTAACTCATATAGAAATTAAAAAATCATCTCTCCAACCTAGATTTGGAACAGCTATCATTTCACCTTTTAGCTTGTGGGACTGTTGCAAGACATGGTATTGTTTTATCACTTCGTAGGCAAATTCGTTTAGAGTTAGTTTGGTGGAAGACTTCAGAATAAAGAACTCTAAATTATGTCTTATGATTGTATCAAGAATATGATGCTGGCTGTTAATGTACTGTGGCTGATCAAATCATCTTGTGACCTTTCCAGTTTTTAATTTTTAACAATTCCATTAACTCAACCAGAATTTACTGCTGTTGTGTCACATCAATCATTTTGAAATTCTTCCATGCATCGAACTCATCCAGCAAACTTGGCAGTGCATTGCAAATGATCTCTGTCGATCCACTTTCACATTCTACTATGTCTAAGTGAATTCTTTGAGTAAATTGTTCAAGATTATATCTTGTATGATACTCCTGATGTGCAATTTCTTTTCCGCAGAAGTAAAGGAAGAAGTGTTACTGTTCTTGGAAAATAGATTTTATTTTACGAGTAGCATCTTCGCCACTTCTTATCAAAACTCGCCGAACACCTAACTGCGATGGTGTTGAAATATTGATAACATCTTTGGGCATACACTAAACTTCTTCCCATACACTGAAGCATCTTTCTGCAGTTGGGTCACCAATTTAACTGCTTCTGATGCTGAAAATCTAATCGTTTCCTTTTGTCATTTTCACTTTCATCTGATTCTGTTACAGATGTTGTTTCGGAAAAGATTACATTACTACCTTTTGATTATCCGTCATCTACATCAGTATTAGTGACCGGTTGGTTCAAGCAAGGTTTTTTTTATACAAGCTTATGGACGGTTGAAAAAATGTAATTGCTACATATCTAATTATACTTTGCATTTAATTTGTACCTTTTTTCATTCTTCTTGGCATAATCAATTTCCATATGTTTTTGTTACATCAAATATGCTTTCAATTTCATTTTGAAATGAATCCAGCTTCCTCTTTCTATTTATTTTACTTTATTTTTCAATCTTTCCAGTCAGTTTAACTATATTTTGACATAACCGTTTTTTTTTTGTTAAATCTGGAAAGTTAAATTTTCTCTAGAAAATGGTAAGCTCACCAGTTATCAGATTCCTTCTTGCTCATCTTTTACGGTTTCCAGAAGTAGCAAGACAGCAACCAATAATGCTTGTATTTTGCGGTAAAGGGCAAAGTGTTTTAATTTTAGGTATATCCCGTCTTTTTGTTGAAATCATAGCCACAATCCTCATCCACGATTCCGATTTTTTCTTAACTGCTTCACTTTACTTATAATATATGTCGTCATAGTACAAATTATGAGCTACAAAATCAGAAAATACATTAGTAAAACATTAGTCACATGTTATCATAAACACCATTTGAGTTTTGTGACACACCCTGAAAAGGAAATGAGTTGGTGCGGGAGGTTTTTTTTAGCGTCATCCTCAATAATAGTTTTCTAGTAATCTAATTCCAAAATTTAATCTTTTGCAAATATAGGAGATACAATGTGAAAATTTTTTAGTCATAACTCTAGTATATAACTTCACTAATCTTTGAAAATTCCGCTATAACGACTTTTTGGCTATCGTAAAATGTCGTACTATTGGTATATCAAACGTTCGTTATAGAACGAAATGATTTAACTCTCTTGGATTTTGTTAAAACGAGATTCGACTGTAATATATTATTTATAATAAATTAATCATCACACTTTTGTTAAAAATCACTGTTATTTCTATCAGCTGTTAAGAATCACTTGGGAATGCGAGTTGGAATAAAGGTGATAGTGCTTCTTGAAAAACTAACGGATCTTCGACAGGAGGTATTTCGCTAATGTGGATTGCTTAGAAATTTTCTTTTATTTGTTGATTTAAATTCTTGGTTTCGCGGTCATTGTATAGAAACAAAATGAAGAAATTAAACAAATTCATTAGCGCATCTTCCAAAGTGTTTTTAATAAATACATTAAAACAGCAGATAACAGCTTTTTTATCTTTGCAAACGCCGTCTAAAATCGGAAAGAAATTAGCAAACCCCTTGTTTAATCATCATACTACATAACTGCCAACTCTTCCAACTTTATCGGAATTTTTAAATAGTTCCTTTTTACTTGGATTGATGTTATATGATGATGATTGGTATTGTATTGATGAAATTGGATTGATGTTATTATGATGGAACAAATGAAGAGAAATAACAAAAAATCTGCCAGTAAAATCATTGGCAGCTATTTTACTCTAGTAGACGTTCGTTTTTACGTAAACTTTATGAGCTAACGAGTTGTCCGGAATACACTCTCATAGACGGTTTCAAGACTGGATTTTACAAGCTTTCGATTTTACGAACTATTTGAGTGGTCCCCATAGCTTAGTATAAAGGAGCATCAACTGTAGAACATTCTTCGAGAACATCATACACTTCGCGTATCCCTGTAGTTCGTAACCAATGCATTAAAACAACGTTTGCTACTCCACATTGCTAGGCGATTCTGATTCTCTCTTAAATAACATACTCGTCTCAGAATTTGTTTTTCTTAGTGAACCCACCTACTATTTTATTTGCCTAAAACCAAGTTTTGAAAAAATTATTGACCGACATACCCGGTAAAAAATTGAGATCCGCCATGCATTTTGCACTACATGCCCGACCAGGAGTGCAAAATAATTTTTTGCTCCTTCATCTAATTTAGAAGACTGAAAACAGATAGGAGAGATGCTCTGTGATACTCTAATGAAAAAATTTTCTCTAAGTTAAAGGAACGACAGCTAAGGAACCGATGTAATGTTACCTCCTTCGGGAAGAACAAAACTGGTCAGCTTCTAGAGTTAGTCACCTTACAAAGTCAGTAAAGTGTGGTTGTTGTAAAATATAATGGCACAACAGTGATCACTATAGACAGGTGATCACTTTACCAAGGTGGTAATTTTAGCAGGTTCTACTATAAATATAATTCACGCGCTCTGCAGCGCGATCTATCATACGTAAATGGACATTACTTCTCGCGCAGAAGACGAGATTTTTCGCCAACTGTAAGAAACACCAGCATTCGTTTATTCGTTAATTTATGCAAGAAATGGTAGTATATAGTTACAGAATACTTTAAAACAGCTACAGTATATAAGCGCCTTAAATATTTGTGTATATGTTTCCGAAAGTTGTTTACATACGTTATCTCACAGCGCGAGAATTCGTAGAACGTATCCCTTGTGTATATCGACGTTATTTTATGTACTATATACCTAAAATGTTTTCTCACGTGGCAGTCCGGCACATAATTTTTGTATCAGGGCATGCATTTTTTGAAAAACATACCATAACAATCAACTTCTACGCATTTTTTTGAAGATTAATTCCTACTATTTCTTGTCTGTTTATGTATTTTAGATAAAAGAACACAAATTTTTTATCTCAAATTTAAATGTTTGAAAGTTTTGGTAAAAATCGGGGAAGTTTGCAGATATGCTGCCTCACTGAGCATGTTGAAAATTTCAATTTTTCCCCTTGCCTGACCAAAAAGTTTTCGCTGGCCCCCTCCATCGGTACAGAATATTGCCAGACTCTTAAATTTCATTATTCAGTAATACTTTAAGTATTTAATATTAATTTTATAACAATAGTTTAGTTAACAGCATGTGTTTTAGTTTAAGCATTTAGGTAAATTCTCTTCTATATGCATATGCGTACAATTATACATTGTTTGAAAGAGGGACAATGGTGAATATTAGGGAATATATAAATTGTTAACTATGGCCGTGGGTAAACAACTCACTCATGGAAATAGACTTTTTCTTAGAATACAAAAAACTTGCGTCCCAAAATCAATATTTTCTTTTCAGTGTTTTGCCCTTTCATTTAGCTGTATTTCCGTACATTCCGGTTAGTATGAAAAAATCAGTGACCCCAAAATACACCCAGACGTACCATGGCGTGATGGGAAAGGACAATTGGGCCTTACTAACTTTATACAAAGAAATCTGCACGAAATTGTCGTGTGATACAAAGTTGAAAGACATTCATTTGAAAACAGGAAACAACTCCTACACAGAGCAAACATTTGGACTTTGAACTTTAATTTATTCAGCTCTTTACCCTCAACACGCAAAGTTAAACTAAGTGGGATATAAATCGCCGCAAATGAGTTGGTACCTCAATAATTTGGTAGTAGAAGGATATCTATAACGTCAGCATGAGACCACAGGTAAGAGAGATTTTGCTATGTATCCCTTTTTCGCATGTGTTTTACCCATCGCAGTATAAATATAATAGCAGGGTTTTGAATTTTATGGGTAACTAAGTTGTAGCTTCCCATAACTTGATTCTAAATTTATTTTGCTCTAGAAGCCTTTTTTGTTCAAGCTAACCAGCAATGCGACGAGTTAATTGATCCCACCCAATACCTTCGAAATATAATCAACCTGTTATTTTCCATTTAGAATACAGTAGAATTTCTGCTTTACATGTAGGTTGCACAAGGTTTTCAAATATTTCAAAAATATACTGTAAATAAAAAGTGGTTAGTTGTATTCCATAAATGTTGTCAGTTATGGATTTACTGATAACGTGTGTGTGATAAGGGAGTGAAGAATATACATTTAGTATGGCAAACAATTCTTTAGTCTGAGGGTTAGGCGGGTTGACCCCTAGCCCTCGTCTTGGCTACACCAGTGGTGAGGAGTGGCAGGCTACTCTGGAATGCAAAGGTTTAAAGGCCAAGAATGTGTCGTGAAAAAAGAATGATCCCTTTCTTATGAAAATTTCAGGCAATATTACTGAATTCAGGAAATTTTAACTTAAAAAGCAAATCAAAATTCAATTTTCCTCTCATGCTTTAAAGTTCAACAATACTGTATAAGGTATAAATTTATGTTATAAGAGTTTTTAGATGTATTGCTATGTAAACTAGATTTTAGTGATGATAATGTTATCTTCTCCGTTCAGAGTGATAATCAGAATATCAGAAACTATTCATTTCAATATTATTCATAAATATTCTAGTTGTACGTAATAACAGAAATTACTCGTTCATATTTCTTTCCCAATCGTGTAGCACAAACCAGCTGTTCCACTGCACCGGCTTAAACTTTCGTCCTTAAAGGAAACTGAAAAAATAAGAGTTTTTTCTTTGAAAAATTTCTTTCGGAACAATTTCATTTCATAAAGGCGTATAATTCTTTTCTGAAGATTTTACTTTTCAATCAAATTACATTTTGCTACTAGAAAGACATTCAAAACTATAAAGCATCTAAAATATCTTTTTTTTATGCATTTCCAATCATCAGGGACGAAAGTAAAATTTTAAGAAGCAACAATTGTGTTTTTTTACTAGCACACTGTCTTAGGGAGAGATCATACTTGGTTAATAGTGTGAAATACTGTAACGTTTAACTTAATGTAACGCAACTTAGCAAAAAATGCAACTGTTCGCATTTGCAAGTTTTCTTTTCTTTTTTAATTTTTGTACAAGAATGAATTACTAAAACATTTCAACTCATTTCAATTTAAACTACCAGAATTTTAAAATAACGTTTTTAATTTTAAAATTTTTTGTCAAATGGTTAATGGGAGGCTGAAATAAAATTAGTGATGTAATCCTGTGTGGGTCGTGCGTTAACCTTTACAATTTGCATTCATTTGTTATCGTGAAACAAGAACTAAAACCTCATGATATATTGCAGTCACAATGAGTTAGCCGACATAAAGTAGTAACATTAAAATAAAACTTTCCTGGTTTTTGGGTGAGTTTTCTCCTGCAATGAATAGTGTGTTTTATTAACTTTTGAAAACGGGTATGTTTTACAGACAGCGAAATTTAGTTCTTGCTTCCCCCCTTTTACTCTTCCTCACAAAAACGAGCTAAACTCTTGAAAAGCACAAAGTAACGAATAACTTTCATTAATGAAGCAAGGGGTTATTGAGGTTGGCCATTCCCCCAACTCTCCCGATTAGAGAAAATAATTTAACAGAGGGGAAAGATATTACTTGTTTAACATGTAAACCACGTCCGCCCTTTTTGAAGGTCTCTTGTTTGGCTTAAGAATCAACAATTAACGAATTTTTAATATCAACAATTATCGAATATGGTACAAAAACATAGAACACAAAATTAATTTTTTAAATTTTGAGTGAAATTCTTACGTTACATCTATGGTTAAAATTATGAAATGTTACTTTCTTAAATAAAACTTGCAGCTCCGAAGCCAAAACCAGAGTAATAAGATCATTAAAAAAACTACTGTGAAGATGCAAAATTAATTTGAAACTTTGAAAAATAGCATACATAAATGACAGATACTATGGTACGGCCGTTTCAGGAAGTTATAAAAGTCTACCCTTACTCCATTCCAAAAATGCTCCACCACCTACTGAGACAGACATTCGAACTCGAACTCGTAGGCTGGTTCGTTTAGTACCATTCAAATAGGAAGGTGTACGAATTTTCCTGGCTGTATCTTCAACATTCCAACAGAGTAGTCTTTGAAAAGCAGATGGATACGTATTTGAAAAGTATTTCCTGCCTTTGAGGATAATAAAGTTTGAATTATTAAAAATTTACAGTTTATTCCATTTAATGGATTTATTAGATCTTTTAATTTCACCAAACATAATTAACTTAATTAATCTCTGATTAACTAAAACTGATTAACTTGACTGTTTTAATACTTCGATCTGGAATTATAAACAACTTCCGCAAGTTAAAATTTTTTTTATATGAATGTCACTACATGGAATTTCTGTTAATTATTACTCATAATTGTTTTTTTCAAATTATAGAAAAATTTGAATATCTTTTAATTATAAAATAATAAATTGGAAATCTTTAATTATACGAAACTCTCAGTTTACGAAATTTCATTTTCGAGTAATTTTATCCCCCACCTTCTTTTATTAAAAAACTCTGTTAATCGATAGTCACTTTTAAAAGAAACGTCTAAGACGCTGCTAAACTAATACTTTTAAGTGTATATACAATATGTATAAACTCCATGACTGAGATGCAAAAACAAATATAGTTGAGTACGGACAAAATCATATTGAACTTCATTAATTTGTGAAATAACTAATACTTACTTCTGAAAGGTTTTTCAAAATTAAAAATTGAGGTAACTATAGTGGTGAAAATTGATTTATGAAATCATAGTTTTTACAAAATAACTTTATTACTATTTATTGAAAATATTTCATGTTTCGTATGTTATGCATGCTATGTATAACCAATAATTTAAACAACAAGAAATCATTCACATTAATAAATAAAAACGAATATTCAACATTTTGAATTTTATATATGGAAATTGATTTATGAAATCTATAAATAAAATGTACTTAATATTTTGTAAAAGCACCTTAATTCATCAGAGTTTCTTCATTTCTATCCCTCATGGATAAAATAAGATTTTGAATCTATTTCTGATCAATTAATGTCCACTTCTCACTTATTAAAGCTCTCGGTTCTGCAACCGATGTATATTGTTGTCCATTTCCATAAGCCACTGGCACAAGCACTAACCAGGGATCTTTGGATGGTTAAGATCTAGACTATTAGTAACATGATCTAATAGAGCAATAGTTTGTTCTTCAAGCCTGTTATTCAAATTATTTGAAACATGGATACGTGCATTATCCTGCATAAAGAGGAAACTGAAGGCGTCATTTTTCCATGCAAATGGTAAAAGGTAGTTTTCTAAAGCTAAGCTGTACTCGAATGAGCCCTGACGACCTTATAAAAAGACAATATCACTTCCTCCATCATAAGCTAATGCCGGCCAAACTGTCATGCTTCCACTGCCAAGAATTTCTACTGAAGATGAGTTATGGTTCGCTCCTGAGATCCCTCGAATAGTATTTAAAACCATCGGGACAGTCAAAATAATTGTTTTCTTGTCAGAAAATACTACGTTCTTTCATTTATGAACCATTTCCATATATTTATCAGAATGCTGCAAACGTAGTTACTTTTGACGATTTGTTAACCTTAGAGCTTCTTTCACTTTTGCCCACCTTAAGTGCTGTGAAGAGCTTAAAATTTGTCTAACTTTTCTGAAGTGACTGGAAGGCATAAATCAGTACAAATCAACTTTGAACTGCAGCCATTGAGACGCACTTTGAAGAATCCTTCTTCTCTATCCATTTCAGTCAAGGTTGGATTGCCCTTTTTATTAAAGTTTTTACTGTAATTCATAGGGTCTCTCTTATAATTCAGTGTTGCACCAACTGATCTTTTAAGTAGCTTACTAATTTCAGGAACGGATTTACCACATTTTGGATAAGCATCGATTTTGTCTCTTTCAATCTCAGACTACACTGGTCGTTTACCCAACGTGACAAATGGGACGTAAATCGTTTTCTTTCGACTGAATAATATTTTGTACAATTTCTGTGCATTGCGAACACTTTAGGTCAAACGAGTCATTAAAAACTAATGAGCAAGAACAGCTATATTTTCATAAATAAATTTCTATGTTATTCAGATAGAAAAACAAACAATTTTTTTTTTCTTATGAATGTATGTGAAAGTTTTCGTGAAGAAATATTTTGCTAACAAAAAAAATATATGCAACATATAAACATAACAAATTTGAATGCACAGTTTAATATTTTTTCTAAAAATACTGTCATTTCATAAATTAATTTCCACCACTTTACATACTGTTCTAAGAATGCACTACTTTATCCATGTTTCTAATTTGCTGAAGCTTTACTTTGCTTTTTATAAAGCAATATGCATAAGAAATATGATACATTATTGAACGCCATCTTCAATTTAAAGCCCTCTCTATTATCTGAAAACCTCTTTAATTTACCAGACTAACCTGGTACTTTTCAAAAGATCGAGATTCTTTAATTTAAATTTTTTATTTAAAAAAAATATGTTTGTGGTGCAGTTATTTCTTATCCTAAGTTATTGACACCGTCTGCCTGAAAAAAAAATAACAGAAACTTAGTAAGTTTCTAGACAAAATACTTGTTAAAAGTTAATTGCGTACTAGATGTGACGTCTAAATACCGATATGAGGTTTGGATTTCAGTTCTAGACGGTAACGCCAAAATTTGGCGATATATCAATTTATAAGCTTTGTAAATAATTCAAACGCGAGTAATGAGCGGACTGAAGTTTTGTTTAAATGCATTTTTGCAATCGCTATACAGAAAAGAGCCCTGAAAATTATCGCTGATTTCTATTACACACTTCATAATCATAAAGTCGGTTTCTACCAGTGCTATGCAAAAATAACAATGAAAAACATCACTTAACATTCGATATTTTATTTTTTTCATTTGTTCGAGCTGTTGCTTGAAAAAGGAAAACGATACAGAATGATTGAGGTTTGCAGTGACAACTGAGTTAAACCTACATATGAAAACGCTATTTATTCGCGCAGCAATACGTTGCCACTACTACTATCAAACTGTTCTTTAATTTTTATAATAGTTTTCACAAAATTGTGCGACACTTTTCACTTATCAGACTAAAAAATAATTACACAATCTGTCGTCAATCCAATTGCTTTTTGCTATTTAGATGTAATAATTAAAGCATTTAAAACTGAGAAAGAAATCTGATACAATGATTCCCCACCGTTTGGTGAATCACAGGTTCCATTCTCTTTAGATATTTAGAATTGGAAGTTCGTTTCACTGTAGCATACATGAAAGAAGCTACTGCAAAGGTCTTTGATAGGGTTTCCAGTATTACGAGATCCAGTTTGCCCCAAGTATATGTTCACTGCTTTATATCCATAAACTAGTTGACAGTAAAGTCTGTCACAAGCACTTTTCAGACAAGATCTTTTGTCTCCTGCCCAGAGACCAACTAAGACATTCAAAGGCCCTAGGCCAAACATTTTTGCTGGGCCCCTGTGCGGTCATTTCTTGTTGGTATATCACTTATAATCATAAGATACCACTGTTTCTTCGCAATTTCATGCATAAGGGGGGAGGTGCTTTATCTTCAAACTCTCCCTGCACAAAACGTTTTAACTCTATAAGTTCACAAATTTGTAGCTTTTAATGCAGAAGCTATGCTTCTATCAAATAACGTCACGTCAATGAATACTCCATGGTGGAATTCTTGGGATCTTTACATGACGTTTGTTTTATCCCTGAATGTATTGTAAACATTAAATCCTTAAACTAGTTGACAGTAAAGTCTGTCACAAGCACTTTTCAGACAATATCTTTTGTCTCCTGCCCAGAGACCAACTAAGACATTCAAAGGCCCTAGGCCAAACATTTTTGCTGGGCCCCTGTGCGGTCATTTCTTGTTGGTATATCACTTATAATCATAAGATACCACTGTTTCTTCGCAATTTCATGCATAAGGGGGGAGGTGCTTTATCTTCAAACTCTCCCTGCACAAAACGTTTTAACTCTATAAGTTCACAAATTTGTAGCTTTTAATGTAGAAGCTATGCTTCTGGATCAAATAACGTCACGTCAATGAATACTCCATGGTGGAATTCTTGGGATCTTTACATGACGTTTGTTTTATCCCTGAATGTATTGTAAACAACCCCTGTTCAGAGCTGCCAAGTCTCTGGCTTTTTCCGGGAGATTTTCCACCACAATTTTTAGACAGTTTTATTTTGTATTAAGTATTTTGACTTATTTTAACCATAAATTTGTAAGTAAAAATTAGTAGTGGAAAAACTACCGAAAAAAGCCGGAGACTTGGCAGTTCTGCCTGTTGCTCAGCAGTATGTGTTGTCAAAGTGCATATCTTTATCGATTTTCATTACCGTTAAAAATTTAGCATTAATCATTTCTTTTGGGAAGGAAATTTAAGCTATTTTTATAATTTTGGGGGCCGTGGCCAAGTTGGCCTGTGCGGTAATCAGGGCCTGCTCCTGCTTGTTATTTATTTATTTATCAATTTATTGTGACTGTCGAGGAAGACAGGCTGTGGTGTATATATTTTGGTTTTGTCCTCGAAGAGACGTGTGACCTAGAGAGGGCAGACCCTTATTATCGCATGGGCAAATCGGGACTTTGCCAGGGCCCCGGCTCGAAAGGGCCCCAAAATCAAATGTTGTTCTGAAATTTTCTTTTTACATCAAAATTTATGAAAATAAAACAAATTTCATAGATGGGGGCCCCCAAATTCGCCAATGCCCGGGGCCCCTGTTGGTCATAATCAGGCTCTGAGAGAGGGTGTCATCTTAGTCCAAAATAGCCACAGTAAAATTGCCACACACCCTAAGTCACATGACGCTTCGAGGGCAAAACGCTGTGACCTAATGTCAGCGCCACAGACTGTGTTTCTCGTCAGCCACTTATATTTATATACATATATATAAATTGTGTTTTTTTAATCTGTTCTTGCAGATACCATTTATTTTGCTCTTCTGCATCGTACTACTCCTGCTATCGTTATGTAGGCAGGCCAACGGACAATATGGTGGACAAGGAGGATATGGGAGACAAGGAGGAGGTTATGGACAAGGGGGCGGAGCAGGTGGAGGAGCTGGAGCCGGAGCCGGAGCTAATGCAGGATTCGGATTTGGATTTGGAGCAAATGCAGGCGCTGGTGGTGGTGCCGGAGGAGGCGCAGGTGGAAATTCCGGTGCAGGAGGAGGAGCAGGAGCAGGAGGTGGTGCTAATGCAGGATTTGGATTTGGAATGAATGCAGGTGTCGGAGGTGATGTTGGTGGAAGTGCAGGTGCAGGTGGCGATTCAGGTGCGGGAGGAGGAGCAGGTGCTGGTGCTGGAGGAGGTGCTAGTGCCGGATTTGGATTTAACGCTGGAGCTGATGTTGGAGGAAATGCTGGTGGAGGAGCAGGTGGCAATTCGGGTGCAGGAGGAGGAGCAGGAGCTGGTGCAGGTGCTGGAGCAGGAGGTAACGTCGGATTCGGCTTTGGCGGAAATGCAGGCGTGGGAGGTGATGTTGGAGGAGGAGCAGGTGGAGATTCGGGTGCAGGAGGGGGAGCAGGAGCAGGTGCAGGAGCAGGAGCAGGAGGTAACGTCGGATTTGGCTTTGGTGGAAATGCAGGCGTGGGAGGTGATGTTGGAGGAGGAGCAGGTGGAGATTCGGGTGCAGGAGGAGGAGCAGGAGCTGGTGCAGGTGCTGGTGCAGGAGGCAACTTCGGATTTGGCTTTGGTGGAAACGCAGGCGTGGGAGGTGACGTTGGAGGTGGAGCAGGAGCAGGAGGTTCCGGAAGCTCATAAATTGTGTTTTCCGCCAATTACATCTTTTGCAAAAAGTTAAAGGACAGGACTTTGAAAAAGATAAGCTATTGTGATTCAGTTTTGAAATATTCTGTGACAATTGTTGATGCATTTCAAATGCCGAGAAAAGGGAAAAGTGTGAAATATTTGAAAAGGTGCTGGCTCCAACAAAAAGAACCATATGTATTTGAAATGAATTTTTTAAAACATCGACTTTCGTCTGTTCAATCAATGCACTCACAGACTTCAAGTTCATAAAAATAGCTTTAGTATAAATTAAAAATTATTTATTTTACATGTTTGAAGAAGGTGCGTGAAATTTAATATTCGCAATTGCAAATGTTCATATTTTGTGTTAGTCAAAAAGATTTATTGGAATGTGCTTGTGAAATGATGAAAAATTATATCAGATGTACAGAGAAATGTTTCGTTCAAGTGATATACATGTTTGTCATCGATTGTAAATTTGTTTTTGTTTTTAGCAGGTGAAAATGTATATGTTAATAAAGTTACTTTCTTAAATTATTCATTGACCGAAATTTCACTTACAAAGGTTTTATTAATTCATGTTACTATTTCATTTTAAAAAGTATATATTAATCTGATAATTGCGTGTTGGAACATTTATAAAATCAAATAATTGTGTGTAAAAGAAAAGGATACGTCTCTGAAAAAGGGGTCAATAAGCGTTTTTTTACAAAACGTAAACAATAACAAAGAAGGAAACTCTTTAACTTTTTTTTTCACTCTACACCAATCAAATCAAAATCATTTTCAGTGATATTGTAATGTTTTTATTCACTGATAGTTACAAAAACAAAGGATATATTTTCTTCTACAACTTATCATTAAAAAAAGATTGATTGAAGCGATTGCATTGCAATCAAATGTTAACTTACTTGATACTTTTCAAATATTTCTTGGCCTATCACAATACAAAGAAATGTAAATACTTTTCCTGCTGATAATTATGGAAAAAAGGTTAATTTTGCGAATTCCTATTGAACAAATGCTGTTGTTAGGAATCCATTTTATAGAAATCCGTTTTAACTTACTTGTTTCTTTCTAAGTATCTTAAGGTGTAGCGCTCTGCAAATACAGTTAACTTATATCGAGTGAACTCTAGTTTGAATCTCATAAAGGAGGAAAACATATTTCCTGAACCAAAGGACCCTTTAGATAAAATTTTCTGAGCAAATTTGTGTAATTAATCAAATCTTTGCCATTTTCTATCAATGCCTTTTATTTTTCAAATATTAAGACTAACCTCATTTTAAAAAGCATGAATATTTATTGCCAAAGACATTTGTTTCATTTAATAAGAGCGTTCATAGTAAGACTAATTACACTGGGGAGGAAAATTTTTGTTGCAGTTATACAAATGATCTTACACAATTCAAGTGTGCTGATTTCAAATCCGTAATTAGTTTTGTTCAGAAAGTTGCAGATGTTTTTTCAAAATGCCATTTTTGTAGTTATGTTCATTTTTTGCATGAATATACAAGGTTATACAGAATCTATACAAGCTTACGTTTGTACACATAAAATGACTTGATCTTATATGATAGGCAAAAACGCATTGTATGAGTGAATAAATCGATATTATAAATAGGATACAGTTATGAAAGGAGCAGAGACTTGCAATGCTTTGAGTCAATGGCACTTTTCAGACAAGAATTGCGCTTGTAACTCTTGTGTTTGTTTACTTGAAGAGGGCAATCTCATTTTATGCCAATGCAGGATCCAGATAAAAATTCTGATGTGGGCATAAAATTTTTTGTCTTCTTTTTGATAGTTTTTTTCCGAATTTACAAAATATGTAAATCTTATGCAAGGTGTCGCAAAAGTGGTAACAGGTTTTAATTCTTTATCTATTCTGTACCTAGGGAAGTGTCAAATGTAAATTGAAAAGATCTTCAAAATAAATTCGGAAATAAGACTTCATTAAAATAAAATTCCTCTGGATAATTAAAAAATTTACACGTTTTAAATTTCTGTACAACCCCCGTACAAAATAATTACAGTTAGTGAAATGTACCCCATACACTAAATATGCTATGGACAAAATTTCAGCCTTTCATCATAAAACGTATTAGAGATATCTTTAAACAAACATGATCGGGAGTTATACATGAATTTAATGTAAACGTTTACTGCCATAGTGGAAAAAAAATATTTTCTTTCGTCTGTTTTTGTTTCTGTACGCCCCCTGAAATGTGAACATCCGATGTTCCCTTCGTTCTATTTTTTCCTACGAAAGCCATTGAAATGGGGTTTAAGTCAGTATATATTTATCTTAAGGACTCTGACATTTATTAGGAGACAATTCTCCAATTTTGTAAATCACCTCATTAGTGCATGGGACGCATTTTAATATCTGAGAATTTTTTTGTAAGGGGGTCGAATACAAATTTAAAAAGTGTTCCAAGAGGAAATTTTTCTTAGCACTGTCCACTTATCTCTAATAGATTAAACTTTAAAGACTGTTACCACCTGTTAAGGGAACCCTGTATAGTTTAAACTTAGTACATATGGGGTGGCACCCTCTGGATCAATCAGTATTTGATGCTTCAGCAGTAGTGCGACATCAGATGTTTGTCCCAGCAATTTTGGTAGCGCTCTTCCATCGTTTTGACATCTTAACCATACTCCCTGTTGATCACTTACAACCCCAAGATTCATGGAAAATCGGTCAGGGTGACTAAACAGATGAAACAATGTGATTTCGTGAGTAAGTGTTTAACAGCCACATATATAACACAATCAATCAGAGCTACTTAGACATCTTCTAATACTTGTCGAAGCCATTGAATAGATGTGAACCAACATCTACAAAACGCACTTATTTGCTCCTTTAACCCTTTAACGCGCAGTGTTCCCGCTCTGGGAACTCAAAACTTTGACGTTTTGACTGTTGCCAGTCACGAAGAATGCGAGAACAGCTGGAAAAAGGTCTCTAGATGTGTGGCACGCGATGAACGTTTCGATCGTCCTCCATCTTGCTGGTAGTTAAGTCGAGCGATGGGAACGGCTGCAATTTTTTCAGTATTGGAAAAGGGTTGCGCCTCAAAGGGTTAAAAATAACACTCAAGGGAAAAAAAAAAGAAAAAAACGTATAGCCTTACCTGATCTCATGATAAACGGACGAGTATTATTGCCTTCTTCTCGAAGGTACGTCCTACATACCAGAGAAGTTATAGCATCTAGTAGTCACACGTATGTGGCATAAAAATCGACGATATTCCTAAGCTGCGAATGACAACAACTAGATGTAAACATTAGTGGGAGATTTCCGTTATGAACACTCATTGCCAATTCCACCACGTTAAATTATTTTTACCAGTTGACAATAAATAAACGAAGTAATAAAGTAAACATAATTTCTTTATATATTACATAACGTATGTGGTATCAAAATTGACGATATTTCTATGGGAATGGTAACAACTAAATGCAAAAATTAGCGGGTACTTTTCCGTTATGATAACTTCACTCATCGCCAACTCCTCAAAGTATTTGCATCTCTTGCCATTAAATTAAAGAAGTAATGAAGTGAACGGAAGATAAAAAACAAATACAAAGTAGCTATCTTCGGCACATTTTAGAACTTTATTTTATTAACTACGAGCTTCTACCCGCGACTTCGTCTGCGTTCGGCTTTAGAATTAAGTCCAGAGAGAAATGGAGTATGCGTGAATAACAAAAAAGAAATAGTTTGATGACACTTACGCTATAGACAAAAATGACGGTATTGAAATATTATTATTTTTTTTATTTATTTTAAACGAAGTATAATACATGGTTTATGGAGAGTTACTGAATTTTTTTTTTTTTTTTTTTTTTTTATACATTTGGCGAATGGAGATGGTTGCGACAATATAAGGGAACTATTTTGAATATTCCTTTAATAGTGCTATTTCTTCTATAAGCATGAATTTTAGCCTATGTTACTTAGGAATAGTGAAGCTTTCTATAAATGAATAAAGTTTTAGAATCCGTTCATAGTTTCTGAGATGCCCATATTAGTATTATTTATGGTATATGTATTACAATTATTTTGAGTGTTCCTGTAAAAGAACTATTTATGCTATATGTTTTAAAGGTAGCCTATAATACTCAGGAATAGTGTAGCTTTCTATCCCCGAAAAAAAGTTTTAGAATCGGTCCAGTAGTTACAGAGATACCCTTAGAGAGTAATGTAATTCTCCCAGTAAAAGAACTTTTTGTGATATATGCATGAAAAGTAGCCTATAATACTCATTAATAGCGTAACTTTCTACCAGAAGAAAAAGTTCTAGACTCGGTTCAGTAGTCACAAAGATGCCCATAGAGCGTAATGTATTGGAATTATTTTGAGTGTAAAAGAACTATTTATGCTACATCCATGAAAGATTTCCTGTATTTTAATCCAGGGTATAAGCTAACTTCATTTCAAATTTTATCCAAATCCGTTCAGCCATCTTTGCGTGATCGAGTAGCAAACATCCAAACATTCAGTACCTGACATGGCCACCTTTAACTTTTATCATGACACCCAAAACTTGTAGCAACCCTAAACTAAATAAAAATGACAAATACTGTTAAAACAAAAAGGGTGATTTCTGTTGAAATGAGTCCAATAATTTGACAAACACTATATGAAGTTTAAGGTATATGACAGCGAAGAAGGCCGCCTTCGTGACTAGTATCAATAAATTATTAAATTGCATAAAAACTGTAGCACCGATTGCAGATTTGAAATCAGTGAAGTGAAAGCATCTATAAGCTCTGTAAAAAATCTCACGCAACAGAAAATTAAGAAATATTTTTTTCCCCATTGTAATCATTCAAGTTAAATAAACTTCTCTAGGTCGCAATAAAGTGAGACTACATAAATGCAATCTTGTGTGTATGTGTGTGTAACCTCATACTTCCAACAATTCTGGAATATAATCAACCAATTTCTGTAAATAATAACCTTTGTACTGAAACATGCCCCACCAGTGGCTGAGCGCATTTGTGCTTTCAATTGGGAGACGGAAAGTGCCTGGTTCAAACCCAGGTCGCGTCCGGAGTTCTCCTTGGTTTTCTCCAAAACTTTGCGTAAATATGAGTTAGGACCCATTAGAAAGTCCAACACGGAGAGCAATCACCCCCCTCCCCCTCGGCCTAGACCCCCTCGCTTCGTGCTGTGTGGAATTCAGACTGTGTTGGAATTTAGTAAATTACTTTTCGAATAATTCTTGAATACCTAACACCTACACTCACAGTCTACCTCAACCGTCGGCTTACAACAAATTCTCGGTCGAACGCTGAAATGGTATTCATTTGGTATTCAGATGGTATACCATTTGAGCGATCGACCGAGAGTTTGCTGTAAACCGGCGGTCGAGGTAGACCATAGGTTCCCAACCTTTTTGAACTGACGCCCCCTTTTCTAGTGAATATTTCAAAACCGCTCCCCCTCCCACTCCAAAGAAATAAGAGCGTACATAATGCATGGTGAAAACAAGAATGAAATAAAAAAATTACTAATAGATAGAATATTGTTGGAATTGAAACGCTACTGAATTTCTTCTTCATTTAAAAAAGAGGTTCGCACACGTGATAGAAATGAATTATCAGAGTGATTTTAAAGTCTTTTTTACACTATATTTGGTTAATCTTCCCACGCCCATCCGTGCCATATCAACACCTCCTAATTTTCTCTGGGTCTTTTACCCCCCCCCCCCTCTGAAAGCCTCAAACGCCCACAGGGGGCGTTATCGCCCACGTTGAGAACCTATGAGGTAGACGGTGAATATGGGCGTAAAAAAAGCTTGCTATGTATGATGGAAAACACTGATAACATATGTACTGTTTATAAAAAGTGGGTAGTTGTATTCGGGAATTGTTGACAGATACAAAGTATACTTGTAGTTAAAATTAACACAAGCAAGATACGAATAACATTTTAGTTAATGTGGTGAATATATACATATTACAAATTATTAAGGAAAAACTATAGTTGTGTCTAAAACATTTATTCATATTTATTATATTTTAAATCAAGAACTTTTTAGATTATTGTTTATTTCTTTCAAGAGAGATGTGTGAAAAAAGAGGAGGATCTAAGCTCAACCTCTTAAGAGTGGGAAAATTTTAAAATGTCCTGAAATTTTGATATCTATGTATTCATGTGTGTCAGCGTTTGCAGTAATAATTTTATGTATCTCTCTTTTTTTTTCAAATTTAACGTAGAGGAGGATGTGTGAAAAGAGCATTTAGGTCTTCTACCCTCCCCCCCCCCTTCCGTCCATAGGCTACGAATTTTGGAAGGTCCTCTCTCATCACCCCTATGTTACAAACCTCATACACATGCCAAATTTCGAATTACTAACTGCGTTAGTTACGGCTTGGCGAAATATTGCCATACGGAAAAAAGTTCCGCATCCTCCCCTAATTTCCCCCCCCCAATATTTAGCCGGTGTTTTAACCCATTTATGCCTAGTGTCCCTTTTTTGGGACGGCATTTTCGCTATTAGTCGAAAACGTTACTTATTTTTCCTAGCCTTTAATCATGAGTATTGAGCCTCAACTCTACAAAATATTTTAACATGACCCAGTAGGATGTTGATATTTCGATTTTTATGCATAATGATTTTAAAAGAAATCATCCCTTGTTCAAGAAGTTGACATCAGAAATTTATCTATTATTTCTGTTAGTAAAAATCGAAGAAAGTCGCAAAAATATAGAGGCACAAATGGGATAAACACAACAAGCAACCTCTATGATATACTTCCTCATTTTTTACTTCAACACGGTCACCTACCGATGAAGGGCCAAACAGGAGCCTAGAGATCAATTAATACCTGGTGGCGTTGTTGGGGGTTCACTTGGAAGCCATAAATTTCTTACTGAAGTTCATATGGTGATGGTTTATTCTATACATACAATAAAGGTTTAACTTTCTCGCACCAAAATTATGATAAATTAAGAGAATCTTTTTACTATCGTTTTATCGTTCAGTACATGTAAAATGACACTGCAATCATGAGGTAAATTTTCCCTCATTTCTTTATTTTTCTTTTACAAGCTACATACAAAGTGTCCCATAACTATTGATACAAAATTTAAGGGTAAGTAGGGCACATAATAAGAATCACACAGCAATAGGGAGCCGTCGTCATCATGTAGTGGTTGAAAATCACTTTGTAACAAGTGCTGAAATAATATGAAAATTTCCGACCATTGTTCGTCAAAAACTAATATATCTTCCACAAAAAATAAGTGACTAAATTTGACAGTTAAAAAATTCTATTTAATTTTGTGGATGAAATTTTTAGAGATAAGCCTTTTGCTTACGAAACTTGGTCAAGCAATTAGACGATTCCCAAAGTGATTATTAAGAATAATTGAAAAGACGTTTTTGACCCTACATTGCTGTGTGATTCTGATTCCTTATAATGTTCCCTATCTCCCCTCGAATTTTCTGCCGGGACACCCTGTATAGAATTTATAAGAATTGCATAGAATTAATAAAGGTTTATAGAATGTATGAGAACTGCTTACGCAAGGCAAGTGCATGGTTCTTTAATCATTAAAAAAAAAGATCAATAACAGTTTTTTTTTTCAAATAAAATTTTAATACAATTATTAACTTGCATTAATTGACATAACAAGACATGAGCGTCAATTTATGTAGAAGACATTTAGGTATCTCTTTAGCAAGGATCTCTGTAATTCTTTTTAGACCATCAGTAAGATTCATGATAGCGAGAGGGCTAACATTGCTGAAAGCGTCATTCCTTTTTCAACGCCAAAGGATAACTATATCCACCGTAAGGCATAGGTAAACCTCCGTAACCCATCAACTTCTCCATGTCTCCGTAAGGCGGAGAATACGGGGCAGGTCGCTCGGGTTGAGGAGTTTCATTGATCACTGCAGGCCTCTGTCTGAGGTTGTTCGAGCCGTACACCAGTATCGGGTTGAGTCCCAACAGGTTATAGGGAACCAGAGGAAAGTATTTCATGCCACGCAGACCAGCGAGTGGCAGAGGCATGTTTTTCAACTTTGGATTCCCTTGGCATAGCCTTGAGACGAGAAAAAGTATGATCTGAAATTAATTAAGAAGTACTGTTATTATTTAAGGTAATTAAATAGCAATTGCATAGCTACCAACTTGAACATTTTTTTTGACAGATTACTTACCACTATTTCCTAAATACTTTTTGTTATTTAAAAATTTAAATTAAAGTAAGTGCATCCAGCGTAGACAAAAATCAATAATCTTGCCGGTAAACGGTAACAGTTGGCAACAATGCAACTTCTTCAAACACTATCGTAGGTAAACCTGCAATAGAGGTATCGGGCTAGGGTCGGGTGTTACTAGAGCAGAGAACTTTTTAAAAGGTTTCAATACGCATTGAAGCTGCATATGGAGAAAGCCGGACAAAATTCCAGGCAGTTAGATCCACACATATGCGGTCGGCCAGAACCCTGGACTTCCACACTTCAACCATCTACTGTATTCAGTGACTTATCCATTTGGCAATAGTAGCGTCACTTCAAACACTTAATCAATGTAAATACATTCTTTTGCCTCAATATATGCACACGTATGTTGTACGGTTAGGCTTTCAAATACTTAAGTGAAATAACACAAAAATTTTTTGGTTCATTTTATCAACAACGCGCTACTGTGACATTAGGTTTTCGCTGAGGACCGCCGAACATGATTGCTAATTGTGAAGTGGCACCCAATGGTTGGCCATCAGTTGCATATAATACAAACAATTTCAGCATGCAATAAATATGCTCCACATACTGATTACTTGTGCGGATGTCGAGTTTTCAAACAACCCCAACACCTTTCAACTGTTCTCCAATATTGAAGCCTATAGTAACGATTGGAATGCATCGTTTTGCTTAAGTAAATGTTCCTTATTTTTCTGCATAGAAAAATCGTCTGATTATCAAAATACATGTGCACAGAGCTGCCAAGTCTCCGGCTTTTTCCGGGAATTTCCCACCACAATATTTAGACAGTTTTATTTTGGATTAAATATTTGGACTAATTTTAAGTATAAATTTGTAAGTAAAACTTAGTGGTAGGAAATCTCCCCGAAAAAAGCCAGAGACATGGCAGTTCTGTGTGCATATTTTTTTACTTATTAAAAGAGCGGGTATCGAATGAGACTTTTTTAAATGTTAAAAATGGCTCTACTGGCCCTAGAGTGAAGTTTTAAACTCCATTCCTACTAACCTATACAATGTACTTTATCTTCCTCTAATTTTAACAGCAGTGAATTAAAAGTCCAAATTAACAGTAACCGTTAACTTATTACAATAATCCGTATCACGAAGTACAAGACAATATCGTTACTGATGCATATGATCTAACCAATTTTTAATTACAAAATACAGAAATGTTGATGTTAAGACTACATAAATAACTTTGCAGAAAACAAACATAAAAGTGATGCAGACTGCGTGATGCCATTAGCTAAATGAAACTATCTAATTCTATACAGAATAAGGAAAAAATACTTGTTAACTAATATTAGAATACATATTTAAAACAATATTTAAAAAAATTATAAATATTTATATACTACCGAAAATTAATATACAATTTAAGTGAATGAACATGCGAACAGCTGTGGCTGTTTTTGTGTAAAATCATTTATAAATCTGCTAATTTTTTTAGCTTATTTATTTAAAAATGGAATAGCAAAAAAAAAAAAATTAATCTTCAAAATGCTATTTTATTTAAAATGCAACTTCAAAAATCGAAGAGAAAATGAAAAGCAAAAGATTTACATATTTTTGCATGAAATTTCAAGGGAAACAGCTGGTGGATTAATGTGTAACTTCGGGTTTTAAAGAACATATTTAAACTAAAACTCCTTCAAAGATTCAGTCACGATGGCAAAACAAAAAATGTTTTGGGAATACCTTGTGTCGTGAAAAAATAGGAATAATTTGTTACTTTTCGAAAATACTTCATCCTTTTTAGAAAAAATATATGAAGATCGTTTTATCTTTTTTACTTTAAAAAAAGTAAAACTACTTTAAAAAAGTATAATACTTATTTTAAAAGAACCGAAAATCAGAGCACGGCTAAGTATATTTAGATATTGAATAAATAAGTTCTTTCACAAGGATGGGAACTTTCCTATAATGCATTTGCCACGACTACGGCTCTAAGTTTTGGAAATTTTATTATTGGGGCACTCAGCTGACAGACGATGTTATTACACTATACATATACGGAATATAACTAAGCACTTATTTGAACTAAAAATTTTTATTTACAAGATGAAAGTGTGCAGGAATTGACAAAATTTTTCTGAATACTATTAAAAAAATTAATGCTTACGAAAAGTGGTGAGTTTTTGCAATCGTTTTATCAAAGAATAGAATGTTAATATAGTCCAAAAAGAGAATTGAATCTAGGCCTTCAAGGCGTGATAAAATGCTTCGTTATCCAACACATCCTGGGCGGATAAATAAGTCATATACATTCTTACGTGTATTTAATACACTGTTCTAAATTTAAAATCCATCTAAGAACCATTCAACTTCTTACCAATAAATAGTTCATGCGTAATTATAAATGTATATTTACACTACGAGACAAAATATAATTTACTTACCAAACTTTTCATGGCGGCATATATTTCGTAAATACTTCACAGAAAGTGGATTTTCTGCGAATATCAACGCATTAATACTTGTCGGGATAACATCTGCTCGCCTATATACATGCATGAAACCTTTCTTTGAGGGGATCACACCGTCTTACCTCTCTTGCATCTTTAATAAGCGATGGCGTTTTGTTGGAAAAGCTTATCCATTAATCGCTTTTGAAGGTTATTGAAATAGACTATTACAACACATTACTTATAAGGTGGGATGGTGTTATTCTATTAAACGGAGATTCCCTTTGTTTGTGTTCATTGGAAGCATAGCTTTTGCTTTTGTGAGATGATTAAGATGTTTTGTCTAAATCAATTTCAGGAACAATGCTTTTTGCAATCGTTTTATCAAGAACAAGGGATTGTTTTACGTTTACTAAATACTCTATATCTTATTAATAACACGGGAAAGCAACTTTTTTCTTTTCTTTTATTTCTTTATTTCTGTTTTTTTCTTCTCTGTTGCATGAATTTTTTTAAGAGATCTCAGATTTTCGCATCGCCGATTTTAAATCCGCGATCGGTTTTTCTCCAAAAGCTACTGTTTTTATGAAATTTAGTAATCTAACGTAGTAGCTTTTTTATTTCGAAAAAATTATGTAATGCAGAAAAACTAATTCTTAAATACAGAAAAACTAATAATCCCAAGCATTTCATATTTTCAGAATTTCCCTTAACGAATTTCAGTTTTGTAATCAGCACACTCGAATTGTGTAAGATCAATTACTTGTATAAATAAAACCAAAAATTTGTTCCGTATTCTTCAAATATGTGCACACATAGTATCAGAAAAATAATACACAGAAATTAACATCAGTAACACGCTTTTCAACAGTCAATTGAATCAACAATTTTTAGATGTAGAAAGCTAACAACTGAAGCCTTCTTGACATCACAGTTTTATTTTCACAAAGTAAATCTATTTTAAATCTGCCGTGAATTTTCTCACGCATAAACTATTTTAGGATTTAAGTTAGAAAAAATAATTTTACAGCAAATGGAATGTTTTAACCATCACTGATTTTATAATATGATACAGAAATAGATCATAATGAATTATGTTGTATCAGAAAGGTATCTTAATTTCAATCTTTAACTTGAGATGGTTCCTAATATTTGTAGTATTTGCCAGACATTATAAATATTTTTAGTTTTTGAAAAAGGAACTGTGATGGTGTCATTTAAGAAGATCTAATGATGACGTCAAAGCTTTAGTTCCTGTATGGGCAAAATTAGGCGGGCCGTAGATTTATATAGGATTTTGAACGGTTTATGTGGTGGCGATATGGGATTTTGATATGCGGGGGCGGTCCGACACTGTAAGTGTCGCATCGGGGCGCCATCTTCGTAGGGGCGCAATTTCAAGCTCAAAAAACAGAAAATCTCGGTCTGTAGCATAAAAGGGGGCACCTTTTTTACGCTTGCAGGGGGCGCCACTTACCCTAAGGCCGCCCTGTTCATATTTTCCTCGGGCCGGATCAATAGCTGGGATGTTTCACATCCGGCCCGTGTGTCGTAAGTTACCCATACGTACATCAGTTGAAAGGCTTTTTATATCTGGAAGGTGTTGGCTGAATATTCTTATTGTGTGTTCAGCTGTCACACAGTGTCATTTATTCATTTGACACACAGAACACAAAAAGGAGTAGGTTATCGATTCACTGGAATCTCTCTCCCCCTCTCTCTCTTTTATGTATGCCAAGGATAATTTTTTACCAAACCAAGAGAGCCAATTTCGATAATTCTTCTTTTTATCCGAAAAGGATAACGTTATGTGTGGTCCAACATAATTTGGTCAAGTTTTGGTAATATTTTCCTCCAGAAAATCGGGAGAAAACACTATTTTGAAACCATTGCTTTAACTGAAGTCATAAAAAACTGGTAATTGTAAGTCAAACGTTACCAAAGTTGGAGGCTTTTAGCTATTTATCGAAAAGTTTGGATCCAAAATATAAGTTCCCAAAACTGAATCCAGCTTGGCAATATCTTCTGTATTCGGCGAGAAATTCCTAAACCCTGCCACTTTACCATGGTTTAGAGAAAGGGTAATTAATCCTGATTTTTTTTTAATCTATCCTAATTTTAAGTCGATTTCCTTTTCTTATTTTTCTTTGTCTTTTTTTTTTCCAAATCGTACTTGTTACGCTGGGTTGCTGTTAAGAAAAAAATAATGAAAAATATTTTTAATCCTTTTCTTGCCGGAGTGTATGATTTGATACGTTGCCCTTTTCAAAAATCTACATTTGTTATAAGTCTGGCAGAGTGTCTTATGTGATACGCTCATAATATAAGAAATCGAAATTTTTATTATTATTACTATTTCCGTCACCAATTAACACCTAAGAATATAATTAATGAACATTAAAAAAAATCTGAAACACTTTCATATCTTAAACATGCAATAAAACGCTCGTAATTAAAAGCGTATCATGATATTTTCGTATTTATGTGACGATTTTTTGTATTTATGTGGCAATTATAATTTAGAATTAAAATGGCGATTTGGAACAACATGTAAGTACAGCATTACATTACTTATTTATTAAGTTTGGGTTGGCAATTAACGTAGTTTTAATAACTAAGTGTCTTCAGATTCCTTAACAGGTGCGTTTATCACTCATTTGTTCACTTTAGTTTTCATCTAGTTCCTTTAGGAGCGTTGAAACTTGTGCATAACTCCAAGAGACCCATGACTGCAAAGCTCGCCAAAGTGCGGCGATTTCTTAGGCTGGCGACAGTGGTGGCGTTAAAATAGGAATGTACTCTTTTCTGTACCATAAAACACATCATTGGAATCGAAATCTATCTTAAAATCGCCTACCTAAAGTATTTTACAATCTTCGCCAAACAAATTACAATATACACAATTTTAAATACTGCTTGGAATGTGCATCATACCCCAAGAGTGCACTATGCTTGTCTTTTTTGTTCCACATCCTTAACAGGTGCGTTTATCGCTCATTTGTTCACTTTAGTTTTCATCTAGTTCTTTTGGGAGCGTTGAAACTTGTGCATAACTCCTAGAGACCCATGACTGCAAAGCTCGCCAAAGTGCGGCGATTTTTTAGGTTGGCGACAGTGGTGGCGTTAAAATAGGAATCAACTCTCTCTTGTATCATAAAACACATCATTGGAATCATATCTATCTTAAAATCGCCTACTTAGAGCATTTTACAATCTTCGCCAAACAAATTCCAACTACACCATTTTAAATACTGCTTGTAATGTGCATCATACCCCAAGAGTGCACTATGCTTGTCTTTTTTGTTCCACAAAACACTTTTTCAAAACTGAAATCTGTACTTAAATCGCCTACCAAAATTGTTAAACAATTTTCGTCAGTCATAGTCTAACTGCACTTCAATATATTAGAAATAGCATTTGGAAAGTATATCATAATCTATCAGTGTACCGTATTTGTCTTCCCTGTTCCATAAAACACTTCTTCGGAATTGAAATCTATATTCAAATCGCCTACTAAAACTATTTTACAGTCTTCGCCAGGCATATATTAAATATTCTTTTCCTTTGTAATGAACTATCGCGTTTGCTAGTTTCTATCCAAATTTGGAAGATAGCGCCAAGCTTGGTTCTATTTTTGAAGACTTATTATTTATTTATTTTTTCCACCAAAATTGGCGATCAATTATCAAAAATTGCAAGCGATATAGCTCGTTCCATACTTTTTCGAAAGCTATCAGAATGGGCCAATTTTTAGTAATTTATGGGCCAATTGGACAGATTGTATATTGAACAGTATTTAAAGAATTAACGTTTAAAAATTTTCGCAAATATTTTATTTTGCATTTTTCTACTGCTTCATTGTTTATATAACACTCCATCAAATTTTAGATATTGCAATACAATTGATATCATTTTGTAGCATATTTTCTGCTTTTTAGAAATTCGAGGTTACTTTTTTATTTAGCGTTTTTAAACATTCCATAAATGTGGGATTTACTAACTTTTTCATTCGATCTGTGATACTGAGAAAACAGTTGGCGAAAGACCAAAAGGTCTACGTTGATTTGTGCTACACATGGGCTCGTCTATCACCCCCTAAAATATTTTACAAGCGTTCTGAATCACACTATAGATTTAAAAACAAGCTGCAATCGCAATTTCTATACAAATTTTTAGGATAATATCCTACTACATAGTTTCGCTTATTCATGACTCACTGTCACAATTTCCGTTCAACCACTCCCAGACGAAACTTTTACTAATTAATACAAACAAATAAAAAAGTTAATGTCTAAAAACGTATTAAAATTCACACCGTTGGGGCGATCGGCTTGAAAATTTTCACAATTATGTAAAAAAAAAAAAAAAAATGTAGAGAGCAATCTGCGCTATTTTAACAAACTGGAAACCCACCCGTTCCCTAATTTTCACTGTTTTCAGCTCCATTTTATTTACAAGAGTAAAAAAAAAAACTTCATCATTTGCTTGACAAAATTAAGCGTCGCAATGCATATTGACGTCACGGTTATCAGGCTTTGAAG
Source organism: Cheiracanthium punctorium (assembly GCA_038373885.1). Classification (NCBI taxonomy): domain Eukaryota; kingdom Metazoa; phylum Arthropoda; class Arachnida; order Araneae; family Cheiracanthiidae; genus Cheiracanthium; species Cheiracanthium punctorium. The sequence continues at coordinate 812,938 of JAWZYV010015005.1, read as the reverse complement.
GGAAAATTGTGTGATTCCAATTTGTTTGAAATAATTTTTTCAGATTACCCAGTTTATTTCTTTTTCTTTTCACTAATACATATTATTTCCTCTGCATGAAGCATTCATATTAGAGAGGCTATTCGCACAAAACGGAAAGGTTCGAATGAGAAAAGTTTCCGCTCTTTTCCAGAAGGGCATGAAATTTGTTTACAGTATACAATAAAAATTGAATATGAAGTTCTTTATTTTGAGTGGACGAAGATTAACTATATTGAGTGAATACAAATTATTGTCACATGTTTTTCCTAGCGCCTGTTGTAATTATTTCCAAAAAGTGCTTTATCTTCTAGTTTAATTAATAATAAATCAAATAAATATAAGAGAAAAAGAAAGATATAAATTGATGATAAGCAGCCAGAATCATAATATTGCTATATAAATTTAATTTTACGCCTAACGTTGCTTTCGTAGGGTGTCTTCCTCCTTAAACTAAGTGATAACTTCCTACGTTGGATATAGTGCCGCGACATAACTAAGTGCGTACAAGTTACTGTTATTCAGCAAAGAACTTATAACGGGAAAGAAATGAAGCTTTCAAAAGTCGTGACTGGTTCCTTCCTTTTAAGGCAATGAAAGAAAGCTCCCTCGGTGTTTATTACTATATAATGCGGAAAAAACAAAGTCCAGGATGAATTACGCCAAACACGGCCCATTCATTATTGCTTCCTACAATCAGCAACCCTTTCCCGCACAGGAACAGGTTTTTCAGGTGACGCGAGTGCAAAGAATTTTTCTTCCTTATGTTGTCATATCTAGGGTGACCATACGTCCTCGAAATTCGAGGACAGTCCCCAAATATAGATCTTTTTTCCATTTTGTCCCCAAATTTAAAGATTTGAATTTTTTTCCCCTGAAAGTTTCCGTTTAGTTTATTTCTTTCAGAAAAAACTGAAGAAATAAGAAAACTAAACCAACTAAAAGCGCCATCTACTCAGAGAAACAATGAAATTCGATCTCTGAAAACGTTTGTTGTCATTGTGTGTGTAGCGTGTACAGACATTCAATAAAGTATCCGACTATGAGCCAAATTTCCATTTCAGTTTTGTTAATGATTAATCACTTTTTATTAAGAACCATGCTTGAAATTAACGTACGAAAATTTTCTTGCACTCGAATACTTTTTTTAGAGGGTGTACAATGTTTCATGAAAAATTATCACAAAATGATCCAATGTAAAAAGCAATGTCTTCTGAAAAATACAAATACTATTCCAAGAGTTAAATTTTGGATGAATTGCAATATTTCAACATGATGTTCCTTTAATACTTCTGTTTTAAATAAATATTTATAAATGAATGAAATAGTCCATTAATTTATTAGAAATAAGAATACACAATTAATATAAAGAGCTATTAGATTTCCTTTTTAAGTATCAAAGTCAGTCAAGATTTAAAGTATGGGTATACACCCTCCAAAAAAAGTATTCGAGTAAAAATTTCCTACGTTGGTTTCGTATATTAAAAATTATTTATCATAGAATATGAATTAGGCTATGTATAAGTATGACTTTCCATATTTCTGTCACGTTTTACGTTTTTCAAAAACTCAATTATTATTCACAAATCTAAAATAGGAAATTTATCTCTTACTCGATTACTTTTTTTTGGAGGGTGTACATGGTAATATGTTGTGTCCTCGAAAATATTTTCTAGTGTCCCCAAGTTTTGTTTAGATTCTAGGACAATGCTTGTTTTGTCCCCAAATTACTGTTTAGAAATATGGTCGCCTTAGTCATATCACGCATATGCACTGTTTTTTTTTTTTTTTTTCTTTCTTTCAAAGGTTTTCTGTCCCATCCCTACAGAGTAAATATATGAATTTTTGCATTGATTTTTACGTGTTTTATTTTCTGATGAAAATTAGACTAATCACACAAGTTCATTACTAAAGAGAAAAACGAATGAGATTAAGCTTCTAAGGGCTGAATTATTCCTGCCAAGTACTACCGTTATGCCACGCCTAGACTTCAACCTGTAAAGCAACTTTCCAGCAGTACTCTCGCATAGGTTACGGTGTTTTACATAGAGTGAACGGAAGCTTCTTCACTTATTCTCCCCTTTCACATTCTTTGATTCAGGGCTGAAGTGATTGAGAAGAGTTTTCAATGTAATTATACTACTGAAAATGGCAGCCGAAGTTACTTAGAAACACACGAGCGAAGAATCAACGAGAGACTGAAGAATCGCATACCTATCTCTAAGTTTGTATAAGTCAGAGTATTATTTCGTGATCTAAGGGTCTGTTAAGGTACTCTATTTCGATACTACATAACCTACAGGTCAAGTTTTACTTATTAGTGTACTGCTTATCTCCGTTCTCCCGTAATGGTATTTTTTATTTTATATATAAAAAGTTTTTTGTTTTAATTTCTGGTGTGTAACTTTGGTTTGTTTCTTTCATAGAGGTTTAATGAAATAGTTTTCATGAAACTGTAACACAACGGGTAGTGGGGGAGGGGTTGGGAGGCTCAAACCACCCGGGTGTAGAAAAATTGCATAAAGGGGCCATCTCCATATTGAAAAAAGCAACATTTTATTATTTTTATTTTTTTTTTTTTTACCAATTGTAACACCTAATTTTCACTTCATACTTCAAGTACAGGGGCGTAGCCAAGGAGGGGGGGTTAGGGGGGTCATAACCCCCCATGAGGAATTTTTTGCCATACAAAATGTATATTCTTCACTCCTTTATCACACACATGTATGTATATATGTGAGTTGCAGTAGTCATAACCCCCCCCCCCATGAAAATTTTCTGGCTACGCACCTGTTCAAGTATCTTGCTCATTTTAAGCCCGGATACCAATTTCCAATATATTTGAACAAAAAATGAATGAGTGATGAGCTTCCGAAATCCCCCCTCCCCTATGTTAAAATGCTTTTTCACAGTTTAATTCAAATCTGATTTAATATTGATATTAAGAAGCTGATTTTTATTTGTATTACTAGAACTGAACGACCCAAATACAATTTACGATTATTAAAATTCTTTAAGAAAATATTAACGTGAATTATGAATTATTGAGTTAATGTTCGAAAAATTCATGAATAGCGACCTAGCCAAAATTCAATGGAAATAGATGCAGAAAGTAATTTTACATAGTTGTGCAAAATTTCAAATTTTTACGTCCAGTTGTTCATTTTAGATTAATTAAAATGTTTGTTTTTGGTGAGTTAGGGAAACAGTGCATCAATTTATAACGAGGAGAGATCATTAAAATGTATGTTTGTTATTTGTGTCTTCTCTTTCCAGCACTGGCCCGAACAAATTTGGCGTACTAGGTGAAGAATTTTAACGACGTCCCTCTTTAGTTTCATGAGTGTACAAGTACATGAATATTTCAGTAATTTGAGATCGTTCCCGCCCACTGCAAGCGCAAACCGAAAATACAACCTCACCGTAAACTGATGAGAAAAAAACCACCAGAATGTCTAAGCAGCGACACGTATAAAAATGAAATACCACTATTTCCGTGGCAGAATATTTTGAAAATGACCTAAACAACATTATTTAGAGTCATACCTGTGTAACGCCTCTCTATGTTCGCCTTCTGAGGAAAAGATAACGCACAGAGAAACTGTGAAGTACAGTGAGCTGCTATTATCGCCTCCCAAACCCACGAGGAAATGCTTCAGAAGACAGAAAAATCTGTAATTGTTTCAGAAAGCACCTTAAATAAACGCAGTGGAGGTCCCAATGTCAAAAAAAAAGAAAAAAAATGTTTACAAGCAAGATTAGAAACAATTAAGATAGTGGTAACGATCAAGCTTCCAGAAATTCCAGGGAAACACAGTCAGCAGTAAGTCTGCCAGGAAAACTCGGTTCACGCCTTCCAAAACACTTGAAATCACACCTATACTAGAGATGAGACGGGCTCATCCCGAGCCCTAACCGGGCTCGGGCTCTGTAATTCATAATTGCGTTCGGGCTCGGGCTCGTGAGAAATTTCTCCTTTATTGAACATACTCCTTGAAACAGATTTTAAAATGTGATTCATGAGGAAAATAAAGGTACAGTCAACTCCGGTTATAGTGAACCTCTGAGGACCATCAAATTTCGTCCACTATATCCGAAGTTCACTAAAACCCAAGTGTCTTCATGATGGATAGAGATACTGTATGTGAACTGGGAATAATGGTTTACGTTCACTATAGCCGATGGTTCACTATAACCGTAGTTGACTTACTTACATAAAAAAAATAGCTGCACTGGCGCCTAGAAGGTGTGTGAAAATGTTTGGATATTTCAGAACGGCGGCTTATATTGATTAGTTAGTCATGAGATCCGATATTATTTGATAAACATGGATATATAAAGAATTAGTGCATTAGAGTTTGCAACTACATTTGTCTAATTTGCGCAAACCGCAAAATTCATTGTATTCTATCAAAGAAGTAATTGGATTTTTTTAATCTGTAGCTGAAATTTCGTCCTCGGGCTCCGACTTAAATAATATTGCTCGGGCTTCAAAAAATGAGCCCGAACTCATCTCTAACCTATACCCTCACTCATGGAAGTTAAACACACCATCCGTGAAATAAAATGCATAACTGACCTAAGCACAGAGCCAGTCCGAGCGAATTCGGCGCCTTAGACGAAGGATTTTAACGGCGAACTTTAAAACAATGTTCTTTTTGACTCCCGGGCAAGACCGTCCCACACTGGGGCGAGTGTATGGAGAGGTTGGACATTTCAGTAAAACCAATTTCTACGTATACAGACTGCCAAGTCTCAGCTTTTTCGGATTTCCCCATCACTTTACTACAACTTTTTGTTAAAACAGTCCAAATTAATTCGAACGTCAACATTGTAGGATCCCGGAAAGCGAGACTTGCAGCACGGACAATTTGATATACTTCACACTTTGAAACAGCATGATTAATACTTTTGAAAATGTTTAAATCGAACATTAACTTCGCTGTATTCTAATACAAATTTTACTGTGTAGGAAAAGTGGTTAATTATATTCCGTAGAGGTTGGAGACTGGTTTGTAATAAAAAGTAAAGAAACTGAATAATGTAATGTAAAATGTTTACTTGGCTTTAATTGTCAATATCGTTTGAATAGGCAAGAACTGAAACCGGATTATAAAAGCTGAAACTCTCTACAATATATGGGATTTAATAGTTTTGCTAGCGATTTTCGTGATTCAAAAATTCATTCAAAATATCTTGAAAATTATATCCAAAATTTTCTTATTTTCTACGATTTTTGTTACATGTTAGGGGTGCATAAAGAACATTAGCACATCACAGAATTAAATTTGTTCAGAAATACACAAGTTACTGACTGTTTATTACATTGTCTACCAACGGAGCAGCTAGTTAATTCTTTAAATCCAAGGTATTATCTTCGGCTAATAATGTTAAAAATCAGTTAGTTTAGTGGAAATACGTTCTTAGTTTGTCACTAAAACAGTAAAAATGCAATATTAAATGGTTTGATTTTCCGCCTAATGTCCAAAATTACTTTAGGGTCGCCCCAGTGTGTGTCCCCTTAAGTACCTCATTACCTCACGGTGGTTAAACAGCTAGTCAAAGGTTCTATCATCCAACCATGGTGTTAAACAGCATTGCTATCACCACATTCCCACCATGTATGTAACAATGTTCCTCCTGTGAATAACGGTTGTGCCACAGCGAGTGTTATTGGCGCCCGGGGCAAAACGCACCAGTTACTCCACTGTCTCGGTATTTAAAGCCTTTTAAGGGGCTGCCTGATACGGTAAGTAATGTAAGCATCGCATCGGCCAGCCGTCTTCGAAGGTGCGCAATTTCGAGCTCAAAACTTGGAAAATGCATAAAAGGGGACGCCTTTTTTACGTTTGCAGAGGGGCGCCACGTACTTTAGGGCTGCTCCTGAGCCTTTTTACCTAGTACTAGGAACTCAGGGACAGCCCGAGGACCATACGGGCTCCAGTCGAACCACAAGAGAGTTGGTCCTCTTTTCTATCATGTCTTATGTAAGTTGCTACTAGCCCTGATAGTGCATATTAACTTTATTTCTCGTTGTTGTTTTTTTTCGGGATATATCGCCACCATCTACCAAGCTATCTTATGTGATAGCAAAAAATAGCCCTGGCGCGGGGCCTTAGGCGAACGCCTACATTTGCACCCCCTTGGGCCGGCCCTGAGAGGCTGGCCCTAAAATTTTGATGTGGAAAACGTTATTAGCTGCCCAGCACATAAATAGAAAAAGGACAGTTTGGAGAGCGGGGAAAATTGGTCGGAAGGATTTTTTAAAGCGGCAAAATTGTACATGGCCGTGGCCGATATGGAACAGGTAGAGAGGGGGGGGGGTTAGGATTTTTAAAAGCGGCCCAAATTGTATGCAGCCCTAGTGGAATTTCCCCATCTTCCGTTTGGCCAGTCTGCTATTCACTAGTACGGAGAGAGAAATGTAGTCGGAAGGATGCGCTGAGCTACGTTAACAAGTTGCTTAAAAGAAAGTCCGTTAACTGGCTTGTGCCGCAGCTTTAGGTTCGGCGCCCTAGGTGGTTGCCTAGTTTGCCTATAGGGTCGAGATGGCGCTGGCTGTTTCTAAAGAGTATTAAAAAAATTTTAGAGGAAATAGTGCACATTACAAGAATAAAGAATAGCATTGGCATCCCTGACCGCAAATATCATTTCATTCCTTTAATTGCCGGGTGTTTTGGGTTATTTTTTAACAGATGTAGTTGTGGCTTTTGTATGTTGAAGTTTTAACAAAGATTTTTTATGTGTTAGTGGTTACATGAAAGTAATAAGAAGAGCAATGATGATGCTTCCAATTGATGTATTTAGCTTACTGATTGTTTAAACGTTTGTTTATTTCACAATAACCCAGAATGCAATGCTTAATCATTTTGAAAATTTAGATATTAAATTATTGATTTGAAATTAAAGGAAATGATAAATTATATTAATTTTTATATTCCCATTACCAGGCTTGCGGAAGGGGGGGGGGAAGTCAAGCAGGGTGCTGATGTAGACCCGTATTGAGCAAAAATGCGCAACAAATTTTCCAGATTGCGTTAAGATAGATAATGTGATCAATATATCTGTAATTGAAAAAACTTTTAAAAATACATTAAAATTAGAATACATAATTCTAGAATGGTAGAAATGTTAATTCTGCCATTTGAATATTAGTACTTTTTTAGCATTCGAACATGAATAATAAGTATCTTTAGGAATTAGAAACACTCTTTAGCTAACCTCTTTTCTTAAGCAATTCTAAAAAAGTGTTCCTTCCCTCTTTTTCCTCAAAACTTTGTGCTTGGCCAAGGAGGAGATTGGAAGGCAATTAAAAGCATAATTTTAATTTTAAATAATTTCTTTTAATTCTTGCGAGCGAAATTGCTATACGAAGAAAGATTCGAAACCTACATATACCAATCTGAATTTTGAGACAATCCCTTAAAATAGCGCTAAAAAGAATTCGTAATATGTCCAAAACCGTATCACCGTAAAAAATTGGTAAAAATTTATATTTAAGGTAATTTGAAGGTTTACTTTTGTTTAATAAATTCAAAATAGAGTGTTGCAATTCGAAAAAAAAAAAAAAAAAAAAAAAAAAAGGAAACTGATGCAAAATTAAATATGCAGGCGGCCCCTTTTACAAATAATTAGGAAATTAAAGTATATCTTATTTGCAAATGATTTACACATATAACTCTGCTGTAGGACGAATGACGGCCAAATACAGGTCTGCGCCTCCGCGCCACGCCTCCCCGCCTCCTGTCTAGGCCGGCGCGAAGGAGAAGAACGCCGAATGTCCACCGCGGCATATAATAGGTTTCAAAACTTTTTAGAAAAGTTTAACATAAGCTTTCAATAGCTTTTTTATAGGTACTTCTTTACGCCAGTAACTTGTAAAGATACTATATAAATTATTCGAGTCAATGGCGTAATTTGATTGCTTTAAAAACTGTTTGAACATTGTTTATACCCCCAAAGGACATTATAGGTTTGTAATGGTTCATGAAAAAGTTGTGGAGGAAAAAAAAAGAAATAAAAGACTAAATTGCAAATAATGTATCAATCATTTACTAATAACTAAATGTATCGTGAATGGGCCATATAAACAACATACACCTATCCGATTTTGATAATATCTTTGTTTCAGTTTTGCAGTAGAAATATTTTAAAGTGTGCCACAATGGCAAGCTCATACTCAAGAGACCACCACAGAAATATTTAAATTGTAATAATGATATTCAGAACAATATACTAAGTTATGTCTTATGTTTAGTTGCTAAAAATGAGGAATTTACAATTATACAATTTATAGATGCATTCACATACTTACGTTATTTTCTTAGTTGCTGAAAAACGAATGTACAAATTCGAGCAAGTCCAATGAATTATTTCCTAGTCTAGATTTAATTTTAGTAAAATAATTAAAATTGTGAATTTAAAAAATTAAAAAGTAAAATTAAAACTATTTATAATTAATTCGTGAGTGTTCGCTAAGAGATAAATTAGTATGAAATATTTCAGTTCCTTTGGAATGAACTGAAATAAGTTTGCAAAAAATTTAGACTACGATGTCTAGATTTAGATGTTTGATCCAGACCAACACCTCCTATACATAGAAAGCCTTACAACTCCTACGTCACCAAGCTTTGACGTCATCATTTGGCCTACATTTAAAAATTTGATTGTGATAAAATAAAGCTATTAAAAATTTCTGGTGGATTTACCTATGATTGGCAATATTTCAATAATTTGAGATAAAAAATATACTTTTACGACAAATGGCAGTTTTTAACCATAATTAATTAGATAATGCGATAAGGAAATAGATCATACTGAATAATTTTGTATGAGAAAGATATTTTAATTTTAATGTTTAATATAAGATATTTTCTAATATTTGTAGTATTTACCAGAAATTTTTAATAGATTTATTTTATGAAAATAAAACTTTTAAATGTGGGCCAAATGATGACGTCAAAGGTTGGTAACAGAGGCGTAGCCAAGGGGGTAGGGGGGTCATAACACCCCCATGAGGAATTTTTTGCCATACAAAATGTATGTTCTTCTCTACATTATCACACACACGTATACATATATATGAGTTACAGTAGTCATAACCCCCCCATGAAAAATTTCTGGCTACGCCCCTGGTTCGTGACGTAGGTGTTGTAAGGCTTTCTGTATGTAGGAGGCGTTGTCCAGACTCCCAATGTAAGATAATTGAAAAAAAAAATAAAATTTTAAATTAAAATTTGTAGTTATTCATTCGTTTATTGTTAGATAACAGACATAAATATGCAAAAATTTTCGGTCTATTCGATGGGAAGCAGCGTGAAATTGTAACACAAAATAATTTATTTCTCCGTGTCAATCCCGCGGGACTAGTCCCGCAAACATTTATGCGGGATCCCGCAGGATCCTTCCCTAGTCAAAAAGCTGTCTGGGTGAACTAAGTGAACTGCGTTTACTAGCTGGGCTTTCTTTCATTACCGTGAAAAATGCGACTTCAATCATTGAAAATTGTGGAAGATTTATGTGCTCTGACAGACAATTTACGTCATGAGCTCAATTTGTGCGATCCTAAATAACTCTTTAAGATTAGACAGTTTAATATTTATCGAAGATTGAAATAAATGTGTATTTTCTTCAGCTTAACCAAAGAGGATTTAAATATTTAAATTGAGTGTTTCGGAGGGTGAGCGGGCTAGGTAGAAAGACAGGTAGTATCAGTATAACTAATAGGTAGTATTAGTAGATTTGTAAAGGTAACATGGATTAAAGAGCTGTATATTGCGTTAATAAACATTTTGCCCACATTAAATTAAAGTTGTTTTATATTCTTCATTTTTAAAAGGGCGCCATCCAACTAGCTAAATGGTAAATAATCATACGTTACATTAAGTTATCTGGCGGCCCTTTCAATGACAGGTTTGGATGTTTTAATTTTTACTTTATTTGTGTATTTATCTTCGTATGTAGCTGGATTGGGTGGGGGGGGGGGATTGAAGCAAAACTAAACGATGTGACGAGGGATACACCATCAAATTAAATAAAATGACGTCAATTAAGTAGTTTATTTTGTGTCACTACTCCCAGAGCGTACGAGTGCACGCCTGGAAATTTAATTTTGTTGGTGCCTCTAGAGGTGCTACAGAAATGCCCTTATCTTAAGTTGTTCATCTTTTTTAATGAAACGAATTCTGCCCTATAAAATCCAGTTCAGTCTAGAGATGGCCAATGATTTGATGAGTCGAATCAGTGATTCGAATCTTCGTACTGAGTGGCTCAGTCTTTACACTCACTCTCTACTGATTCGAATCTCAAGCCCTCAAGGGAAATACATTCCAAGTGCGAAGGGAAGAAAAACTTATTTTCCCTTTGCCGTTCCCAGGGATTTTCCCTTACTCTTTCAACTCTTTTCGACTCTTTACGACTCCTTTCGGCTCTTTTCGACTCTTTACGACTCTGAGTCGATAGATGATTTGAAACAGTAAATGAGTGGGTGTGGGTGAGTTGGTCACTGAGTTGGTGCAGCAACGAATCTTTACTGATTCAGTGTTTCGCTCTGTTTCGGTGATTGTATACTATCGTTGAGATTCGTTAGTTTTTCGAATCTTCTATCGACTCAGAGTCGAAAGGAGCCGAAAAGAGTTGAAAGGATGTTTCATTTAATTGGAGGGGTTTTTTCGAATCTTCTATCGACTCAGAGTTGAAAGGAGTCGAAAAGAGTTGAAAGGATGTTTCATTTAATTGAAGTTGTTTTTTCGAATCTTTGGTGTTTCATTTCTTGGTTGGTGGTCGGATTTTAAAGTTTTATCTGTCTGTGGGTGTGGAGTGGGTCGAACATCGTTTGCTTTTGGCGGGGGGCATAGGCGTTACTTCCTAAGGGCAAGAGGGGTCAATCTCCCCCCCGAAAAAAAAATTAAGAAAATCCCTCCTTCCAACTTGTCTGACTGATTTAATATTTGTTTAAAATTTAATGAAACATCCCTTTTCTACTTTTAACTTTAATATATGTCCCCCTGCCCCCACCCTCAAAAAAAAAAAAAAAAAAAAAAAAAAAAAAAAAAACGGAACGTTAAGTTTACATGGTGGCGGATTTTCATGTGAAGGGAAATAGAATGAAATAAAGTTAGGATTGTGCTTGTCACTTTTAATGAAGGATACAGGGGCGGTATTAAGCGCTCTCACAAAAGGAATTTGTAGTAAGCAGAATAACATTTCGCTTTATTGCAGCAGATTTCGTTTTTTTTTTTTTTTTTACCTTGTTTTTCGTTTAAGGGGAATGATTTTATTTTCTTTCGTAATTCAGAGAAATACAAAATAGGGCCTAAAGCAGTGGCGTAGTTAGTGTTATTGACAGTGGCGTAGCCAGGATTTTATTTCGGAGTGGGCTGGGTATCAAATTTAAAGATAAAGTTCAATTGTAAGCTAAGTAAAGGGTCCCATTTTTTTTGGGGGGGGGCAGCAGCCCCTCAGTAGGACTGGGCCAAAAATCGACATATCGGTTTTATTTCAACATTAAATATCCGATATTCCCATTTTCATTTCAGTGAAATCTCGAATTCGATAAAGGGCAAAAATACAGGCCGGCCAGGGGCGTAGCGAGAATTTTTTTATGGGGGGGGTTATGACTACTGCAACTCATATATATGTATACGTGTGTATGATAATGTAGTGAAGAATATACATTTTGTATGGCAAAAAATTCCTCATGGGGGGTTATGACCCCCCTAACCTCCCCCCCTTAGCACGCCTCTGAGGCCGGCGATAAGAAAATCCTGAGATCAATACCAGCTTGTGATGCTTTTGCTACTGCTTTCTCTCGGAAAGCTTCTTCTTCTCTCATCGCAGAAAAAACAGCTCCATGGTTTATTAGTCTAATTACCATAATTAATTAACGTATATCTCGGAACTTATCCACCGGAGCGCGTTTTTATTGATTCTCGACCCCCCCTAGACTCAACACCCCACCGATACTTAAAGTTTCGAATGCTTTGACACCAAACTTAACCTTTTAATCTTACAGGCCCAGGGGGTCATATGAAGCTCCCCTATATTTTCAATTTGGGCATTTTAAACACTAGCCTCCTCCGACGGCATCTCCAAAGTCTGGAAACCATCCCAGAGCCAATTTCTACATGTTTGCAGTCCTTTTAGGCCTCAATCATGGTTAATTAGTCTAATTACCATAATTATGGTAATTAATTAACGTATATCTCTGAAACTATCCATCGGAGCACGTTTTTATTGATTGTCGACCCCCCCTCTAGGACCCCCATCGATACATAAAATTTCGAATACTTTGACACCAAACTTAACCTTTTAATCTTACAGGCCCAGGGGGTCATACGAAGCTCCCCTGTATTTTCATTTCTGGCAGTTTAAACACTAGTTTTACTGGCGCAAGGAGAGAGAGATGCTAACTGCCCGAGAACTCAGCGGAGAAGAAACCCGATGAATGGGTGAAGGGGTGAAGGGTGTTTAAATAGTACGGCTTTCGGCGCAGAGAGAGGGAAAATTTCTTTAGTTGTTTTATTGATTCAAGATTCGAATCATCGAAGTAGTGAGTGAGTCGAGATTCGAATCAGTAAAATGAGTCGAACCGCCCATCTCTAGTTCAGTCAACGCCTCTTAGATACAGAAAGCCTTACAACTTCTACTACGTCACCAGGCGTTGACGTCATTACTAGGCCTACGAAAATAACGTCACCACAGTTTAATTTAAAAAAAAAAAACAATTTAAAATTTCTGGTGAATGCTACAAATATTAGAAAAATCTTAAACATTAAAATTAAAGTACCTTTCTTATACAAAATTATTCATTCTGATCTATTTCCTTATCATATTATCTAAATAGTCAAAGTTAAAAACTGTCATTTGTCTTAAAATATGTTTTATCTCAAATTATTAAAACATTACTATTCATGAGTAAATTCACCAGAACTTTTTAATAGTTTTATTTTATGAAAATAGAACTTTTACAAATACACTCAATGATGAGGTAAGAATGGCAAGGCTTTCTACTTCTAGGAAGCGTTGATTCATCAGAACACAAATTTCACCGTGCTTGAAAGTTCCTTTGAGATCACAAACTTTTACAGATTACAATTAAACAAAATCTCTGTAAACGGTGTTCATTTTCAACCCAATCTGTCGCTCTACCATGATATTACCAGGCGAAAGAGCTCAAAAGTTATGCGTCGGAGAGATTAAAACATTTCAATTCTTATGCGCAGAACTTTTTTTGTATCAAACTGGCCATAACCATAAAATGAATACGCATGCACATATTGTACATCCAATGATATTTATAAAACAAATTTTAATAAAAATAATAGGTACTTTAATGACCATTTTGAGGAAAATAATGCGACTTTCAGAACGTAAATCATTTCAGCGCTGGCAAGCCTATCCGTAAGCATCGCGTCAGCAGACAGCTTTTACTATATTTTAATTTAAAAATTACTGTTCACAAAAAGTAGTCAATTATTTTTCTTTTGGTATGATTCGGCAAATTTTGTAATGTCATTTGCACGTTTAAAAATCATATTCTGGATGTCACAAAATAGACATTCGTTCATTACCAACTACTGCATTTTGAAAAAAAAATCTGATTTAAAGTGAGCGTTTGACACAATAAGTACGTCGAATGCAGGTTATATTTCTAATAATACTAATAATAAGAAGATAAATTTTTTAATAGTAATATAATTATTACAATTAGAAAATAAATTTCGTGAATTCGAATTGCTTCTTAATAATTTATTTCAATAAATTATACATTACATAGGCAACAAATTTTTCATTTACAACAAAATAAGATAAAAATTTAACAATAAATATCTCGTATTGCATTCCTTCGGCACAATTCACATATTTTCTAGAATTTAGTTCAGCATGGTCCAAGAGATGGCAGCACTATTTCTTCAAAATATCTATGAAAATATAATTTATTTTAGAAAAATAAATATAAATTATTCAAAAGAGTTGCTGATTATTACACACTTTCCAGTATTTTCCAATTATTTTTACACATACTGTGTAACAACAAATATTTCAAAAAAATTAAACAAGCAAATCAATTTAAGTATTCAGTTAAGCCCCTTTACATCCAGCGTCCTGTATATAAAACCATTCATAGCTGTCAATCTTATAATTCAAGTTGTAGTATATTAAATTCAATTGTTAGGTTTTAGGAAAGGATTGAATTTTTTTAAACACACCTCAATTCTGATTTTTCAATGGCCTGTAGCATAACTCCCAGCTACAGAACACGACTAACCACTTTTTGCAAGCACTGTATTTTAAAAAAAAATTAATAACAGTGCTCATTGTAACTGATTCCAGATTCTTGCTTGGACGTAAGTAAAAATTACTGTCTCTCAGTTCTGGCAGTTAACCACAGAAGCTTAACGATTTTACGTCTGGTTGCAAAAATTCAAAATTACTATGGAAGTTACCTGTCTTTTAATTTCTTATGAAATCTTCAGCTCTTATTTCAAAGGAAAAAAATAATGTTACAAAGCTACACATGCAAATTTTTTACTTTTAAACATACACTTCAAAAATTATCAGTTGTATATAAAATTGAAGTCAGATATTTTTTCATTTATTCGTACATGCAGGCCTGACAAGAGGGGAAGGGGCAGAGGGGGATTCCCCCAGGGACCGGGGTTTTCTTCATTAAATTTCCTAAAACGCTTTTTGTATAGCTCAAAAGAAGAGTACGTGAATCCAGCACGGACTCGAATAAAGAAACCCGATACCCTAAACGAAACTGCGCTGCTAATGTCTCATACCGTGGTCATAATTATCCGTTTCACACGGAAACCGTTTCGAGAGGACAGAGATTGTTTGGCAAGCTACATTGTTAGCTAAAACTATCTTGTTGAGTGTATGGCCCGACTCAGACATTCAGAGGCCCCAGTCTAACACTTTTTGGGGGACCCTGTATGGCCATTCCTTCTTGGCTGGCACATATAATCATAAGGTAGAAATATTTGTTCGCAGTGCCTTATGTAAGGGGAAGGTTTATTTCCCCTCCCCCACCCCTTTTTGTCCAAAATTTTTATAATTAAATTTCATAAATTTTTAAGGCACAAAAGTTATGCTTCAAATGATGTCACGTCGATAAATGTTCCATGGTGGAATGCTGGTATATGACGTTTGTTCTATTCTTGAATACAACTCCAAACATTTTTGTATGCCGGCATGTGCTGTCCTGAAACTAGTCCGAAGCCTAGTTAGCCTGTGCGGTAATCCGGTTCTGGTTAAGTAGTTTCGCGACGCAATGGTGCAAAAGATTTGCGCAAAACGAGTCCTCATTGATCAGTTGTTTCAAAACAGGCTCTGATCCTTTTCGGTAATCAGATAGCGGAGAAAAACTCATTTTAATAGCAAGTAATTTTGTTTTTGTAAAGAAAAAAAAGCAATTATTTGTGTATAGTGTATTTGTATATTTTTAAATCAAAGTTTGAAAAGTGAAAATGCCAGAGTGAAAGCAAAAGCATCTGTTTCTATTTTAGAATGAGAACAACCTGATCATCATGGGAGGGGCCCGTGCCCGTCAGATCTCTTACTCCCGGGCCCGAGTTTTCTCTCTCCGGGCCTGCATGCATCAACAAAAACTGGAAAATGTGATTATAATTGTCTGGACAGAAACAGATTAATTACCGCCATAAGGCGTCATCTATGAAAGTAACTTTATAAGTCTCTGTTAAATATCTATAAATACTAAGTCTACTTTTAGTTAGTAATCCTGTTGTCATAAACCTCAGTTACATGCACTAGTTTAATTTTTTTCTTTACAGATTAGTATTTCTAAAATGCACATTTAACATGACTGTCAAATCTTATACAAGATGTCCCATAAATTCTCATAGTTGTCAACTCTTCCGATTTTATCGGATGATTTCCACCACAATGTTGAAACACTTTTGACTTTAAATTTAAAATGTAATTCAGCTTATTAATTAGGAAACATTAATGAAAAGTCATCTGACAAAATCGGAAGAGAGTTGGCAGGTATGCACGTCCAATAATAAGTGAGTTAAACCTAAACTAAGCATAACTTGGCTTATTTTAGTTTAGTTTAATTTTAACACTAGAAGCACCGTTGGGGTCACCCTTTTCCCAATACCTCATGTTTTATTTCAATATAAAGTTTAATTCAGCAGCTCATTTTTCTATATTTCCTAAAATTCTTCCAAGCGTTTTTCCACAAATTTTTATATTTTTATTTTAATTAGTAAATTAAATAATTATAGAAATACCTAAAACAGCCACCAGGGGTTATTTTGGCTCTCCCTTCCGGCTGTTCTGGTATTAAATAAAAGCTATGTTAAAGTATATATTTAATTCTTTTATAATAAACGTTTTTTTAAATTTTAGAACATCTTTTCTGAACCCTTTTTGTTCTGTAACCCTCTTAAAAATTAAATCATTATGTTAAATACCTTACGGCCCTCATGCTAGAGTGAATGCGGAAGCTCGCTAAGGAAAGCTTTGAAAAAAAAATATCCTCTTTATCAAGTGAACAAAAAACAAAAGTTTCTCGTATGTGGTTCCTTTAAAATGTATATACAGAAATCTACACTAACTTGAAAATAATATGTAATTATCAATGAGGATCATAGTAAGAAAATTTATAAGTGAAACAGAAAGCCAACTGTAATCGTCGCGTCAAATTACTTCAATCGCAGTCAATTATTTAAAACAGTGGCGGCTCCTCCATTTGAGCACATGAGCACGTGAACCCCCAGAGCAAAAACTAAAGAATAAACACATTTAAAAATTAAATTTAAAAAAATATATTAAGTACACTTCTAGATTTTTGTGAATCTAAAACATGAGTTTTACTCTTCCCCGCCCTTCACTATTATTAAACGCGTTTATTATAGCTAACACACTGTATCGTAGGTTACTACAGAATAATCTTTCGTTGCTCGCACGTGCGATCGGCCCGAGTGGCCCTTTCAACCGGTCTCTTAGGATAGACGCCGAGAGAGTGAGAGAGAGTTGCGGGGGAAGCGTGGTGCTTTCGCTCGCACAAATCTAATGTGCTCACAGCAGATTTTTTTGCCGTTCTCTCCTCTGGATTCTCTCTTGGCTTGTTGTGTTCGGTTAGTTAATCCATTTTTTTTCATATTCTTATAATTTTCTTAATTTTTATGATTTTTCACTACAGTATTTTTTACGAACTAGTGTAAATAATTAAAATGGGAATCAAATAAGTGTTTCGGAGCTACAGCAAAGACATTTTTCAATGTCATCCTTTGAAAAAGAAATTGAAAGAAAAAAATCAAGACAATATTTTTGCTAAAACTTATTTTAGCGACGAAATGTAAGATCCAAGAGGACTTGTTTTCTTTCAGTTGCGTGCATTGTTTTCCTTTAACTGCTGGAAATGCAAATATAGTTTAACTTGTAAGGTGCGTATCTGCCTATTTAATTTTCGAAATTAATTTTGTGAACCTCCATTTAAATAACCCACGAGCCGCCACTGATTTAAAATAAATAGCTACTTAAGCTTTTGAAGTTTCTGTTATTTCCTACGTATCTGACAACGTTTATGGAATACTAGGGATGGACGCGAGACGAAAAATAGTCGTATCGGAAAACAGCCGTAAGGCTTTGTCTCGTCTCACAAAATCCCTATATCGTAATGTTAAAAATGTGTGTGCCGCCTCGCAAAAAAAGCTGTAAACCTCTGTCTCGTCTCGCGTCCTTCCCTATGGAATACCATTAACTCATTAAAAAACAAAACGTAATATTTATTAAGCACTTTAGTAACGTTATGAACAGAACATATTTGACAACTTGTAGATATTTTCTGTTAAGATAGCCCACCACTATTTCATTACAGATAATTTGGTACTAAAAAAATCAAGGATGATACCTGTAAAATTATTTAGAAAGGCATTTTGAAACGGTGCGATGTGATTTGCATGGTCGTAATAGTCACATTACAAATTTAAAATAAAAATTACTATTTGGAAAAAAGTGGTTAGTTATATCCCGCAAATAGTAGCAATTAATATCAAGTTCTGCAAAAATTGATTTTATAATTTCAAGTAGTTTTTTTTTTTTCCCTAAAAGCATTTTTTCGTATACGGATCTCATTCCTTAAAACAGATTGCGACCCTCTTCCTATCTAAACGCGAGGCCCTGAAGGGGTCGCAACCCCCAGGTTGAGTAACGATGATTTCGAACATTTTCCTCAACAGTAAGGAATTACAATAGTGAACAGATATCACCTTCATCTTCCTCTATTTTGAAGTAATTCTCGCTGATAGGATCGGGACCGTACGGTGGGGGAAGACCATATACGAAAGGAACAGTCGAGCCGGGAACGAAGGGAACTGGCAAACCAGGAACGAAAGGAACAACCCCACTGTGTTGAGGAGGAATAGGAGGAGGATGAAGAAGAGCTTTGTGGTGGAACTTTCTGGTCAGAAATATCTTTGAAGGTCCAAAAACTGGCGACAGTAAGTACCCGGAAATGATGTCACCGCCTACTCCATCGACGATGTAATTTGCAGAGGTAAAGGAATAGGATACAATAACTAAAATGGCACACACCTAAATTAAAAGCCAAATTAAATATATTAATTAGACAATGAAGAGAAATGAGCAACCTCACAAAAAATAATGATAACTGGCAAAATAAAAGTAAATAAATAAAAGAAGGTGGGGTAGGGAAAAAAATGGCGGGCATGTAAAATGCTTTATGTGCTTTAAAAATAAGGAGAATAGTAATTAGAGGAGTGCTTTCGAACTGAGAGCTTCTGAAACATCTTTTAATTACTAGCCTAATCCTGCATTAGAGTACTTTTGGAGTGAACAACTAAATTACTTGTTCATTTACTAAAACGTTCAGTTTAATCTTTTAACATCTGTTCGCTTTCGCGTATCACAGTATTTGTAAGCTTCAATTTTTCAAAATGCCTGTCATTTTTACAAAAACTCAAAATATTTTGGAAATATGAACTTCCTCACACCCTCAATCAGTTGACATTTGCCTTTAAGTACTGGTCACTAGTAAGGTCAAGATTGTTAATTGCTTAATTATTGGAGCAATTACTGGGTAACTTACGTTTCCTCACAGTGAAGGGAACAATCGAAAATACTCCCAAACAATGATCAAGTATCAAAGAAGAGCACGTGATTCTCAAGCGAAACAAGGCACTGAACATGATAGACGGCTGAAGTGAGGAGGTCCCGCGGTCGAGCCTGCCGCACGTCTGTCGATTTAAGGGTCTGGAGTTTTGGTCGTTTCCTCGATTTGTAATGTAAGTACGCGTTTAACACCTTAAAACAGCTTAAGAACACCTTAAAAAGTGCTCCGACCAAGGCTACAGGCAGATGCCCATCGTGTAGGATTACCGTAACACAAAACGAACTAGCAAGACACGCGAACGGGACAGTTTTTAGAAATTACGCTGCCTGCCTTTTATTAAAAACTTTAGAACTCAAACTCCTGGCGTATTTTGCATGACTACTCAAGCAATTTTTACCGAGCTTGTTATTAAAAATTTATCAAATCCATGCCTCGATCAAAGAGTTTTCTTTATTTTGCAATATCGGCTTTTCCTTGTAAGGTTCCCGAGACAAAACTTATTGATTTGGAACCGACCAAGGTATGATTTCACTTAATTATTAAAACAGAAGTTCCACCATTTCCCCGAACCTTACAATTACAGAAGCGTATAGTAAAATGAAGAAATAAAATTGTTGGAGATGCACTGAAAAACATCATTAAATTCAAGTGCTTCAAGTGCCTTTTGTTTTATGTTTGTTTATCAAGCCAAGTTTTCATAAATTTTTACGTTTGTTAACCTATTGAAAAGCTATATCTGAGAATAAGATATTCGAACTACTAAATATCTAAATTTGTATGTTTGTTAACGCAGTGAAAAGCTATACCTGACAATAAGGTATGCGAACTAATACTAAATATCTATTCTCAATCTCCATATTTTTATAGATTTATTACAATGTTATACAGCTAAAAAATATCACTATTTTTCCTCAAAGACAAATTTTATTTTATTATTATTATTATTATTTATTTACTTATATTTGTTGCAGATAAAATTACACTCTAAAACTAACGAGTGTATTTCATGTATGTTTATGATGGAATTTGAGCATATTGGTGCTTAAAACTTAGCATTCTTACTTTGAAATGGCTAGCGCTCAGTTTGTATTATGATAAGAAGAAACTGGGAAATATTTTAACCACATACGCAAACATTTGACTGAGTGTGTAAAAAATATTACACATCATGATGTTTTGAAAACAAATTTAAGGTATAAACATGATGCATATCGTAGTATGTCTATTTTATCATCGAGATGTGAAATATGATGCATTGAATATATATCAGGAATTTTTTAACAGGTATGCTCACAAATATTTATTTACATAGGTGAAATTTTATTCCTCGGATTAATTTCTTGTAACCCAAACATTAGAAGGTAACTTTACAGAAAAATACAGTTTATTTCATACATGTTTAACCCCTTATTCATAATTGTGAATATAAAATTCCACAACTTTTGTTATTGAATGTTATAACATTAATTTAAATACAGATTTTTATCCATTCTATATTTTATAATAACAAATTATTGTCACAGTATATGTTGTGAACATTATGCATTAATTACGTTTTATTAATATTTCTAAGATGCACAGTTAATGGCCATACAAGACCAATGATTCGGAATTCTCTTTTGAAAGATCTATACATAATACGAACAGGTGTAAAGTATAATGTCCATCAATAACACAATTCAATCATAAAAAATACGCGCATTCCATCATCCACACCAATCAATTAAATATGACGAAGCTACAAACACATACAGAATATTAACAACCACGTTTTGTAAATAGTGATTTTTAACTAATTTTATCTTTTGAAAATTTGTCATTTTTCCAAAAATTTATCTATAAAAACAACTATTTTCAAAAAGTAGAGGATTATTTTCTGTGCATGCAGATAACTTTGAAATAGCATTATTGTGTAATGTTTCCTCTAGAAACTTACCGGAAAATTCATACCTCCTCTAAAAAAAGACGAAGTTACTCTTACCTCACTTCAGTTAGACTGACAGTCTAAAATCTGGCCTCATTTTTTTATACACAAATAGAAGTCAAAACAAAATCAAAACTACTCTCCTTTATTTCGGCGAAGAGAAGAATTCTAAAGAAAACCATCGAATTCTTTTTAAAGAAAGTGACCATTCAAGGTAGAATTGTTGACCATTCAACGAAGCCGAAGGGTTTTACTCCAGCAATTTTCCGTTATTGATACATAATCGACGGCTCCGTTTTTCGAGAAGCAGTCAAGCGTGAATGAGCGACTACTGTAGCTGAAATGAACATGGTACACAGAAATTGATAACATCTGATTTGCAAAATTAGGAAGCGACATCCTTCTCGGTGTTATTTTTTCAACATATCGATGTTTTATCCATTGATTTATTGAAGCCAGAGTTTGTTTAATAACGATCATTTGAGTTCGATGCTTTTTCACATAGTTAATTTCATATTTATGTTGAAATAATCTAAATTTTGCATTTTCTCAATCAGCAAAGTGAATATTCTAGAACGGCTTGTTCCATTTTTATTGATAACTAACTCATTGACGGCACATGGGACAAGTATATCGGTTACTTTTGCTTACCAAAAATCACTGGCCTCAGTATACGCCTGTAAACAAAAAACCAACGTGTTCTATGGTTATGGTGTTTGGGAAGCAAATATTTGCTTAACATCGTTTTTTTTTTTTAAATCACATTGTCGAATTTCCATTTTATCTTGAAAAGGGTCTACTGTTTAACACTTTTTCAAACAGTAAATTGAATCTTCTAGAACGGCTTGTTCCATGTTTACTGATAAATAACTCATCGACGACACATGGGACAAGCATATTGGTTACTTTTGCTTACCAAAAATCACTGGAACCTCAGTATACGCCTGTAAACCAAAAACCAACGTGTTCTATGGTTATGGTGTTTGGGAAGCAAATTTTTGTTTAACATCGATGTTTGGTTTTTTTTTTGTTTCTTTTTTTCATAATCACGTGTTCGAATTTCCATTTTATCTTGAAAAGGATCTACTCTTTAACACTTTCTCAAATAGTAAATTGAATCTTCTAATAGGATTTTCTATGTATATTGTTAATTTATTTTTCTTCTACGGACAACGCAACTTCTGATTATTTTTATTTAAAATTCAGTATTGAAGACTGCACAGGACGAAAGTCAAAAGATTTAGGTAAATATGGTTCAATAAAAAAAAATATTTTCTTGAAGTTTTTTTATGCTCTTCTTCAAACAACGATATTTCGCATAGGCACTAAAAAGCTTTTCAGTGCCTATGAAAGAATATGTTTACTGATAATGAATAAAAGAATGAATAAAAGAATATGTTTGCTTAAAATACTGTACTGAAAAGGTACCGCAGTAAGTCACGCATGTAGTAATCGAAGTAATAGTTTTCGTTAAAAAGCATTGTTGGATTTCCTTTTGCTGCTTATTTATTGGGCAAATTTTTAGTTCCACGGGTAACCTGGAAATTTCTATACCAAAACATTGGCTATTTTGTCTCACAAAGGAATAAATGTACTGCACAGTTACAGCGATTACTTTTGAAATAATTAATAGTTTCTTTACATTTTCCATGGGTTCCGCTTTCGTTTGGTTGTCTCTTATAAAACTAATACATCCGAAAAGTTCGACGGAGTGCATACTGTCCTCAACGATGTGCTAATTTTATTTTATATGGAGTCATTAACGGTGTGCATTGATTTTGCCGTGCTTGGAATTATAAACGTCTCAGAAATTCACTTTAAACAGTGCCTGTCCATAGCCAGCAATGCATTTTAATTCTTTTGTCAGAACCAAAAGTATGAAAGAGTGAAATACACTATTTTCAATTCTTCACTTGTGCCTTCTTTTTTTCTTTCCTGTGTGTTGTGTTTCATTTTTTTTGTTTGTTTCGTAATTGGAATTATGTAATTAGTTCTGAAAGAAAGGCAAAATGTTGTATCCATTGGCGACATATGTATTAGGACATATTTCCCAATCTTATGAAACATGAAGGACAAATAGGACCCATGGTTAATAGTGCACTTACCAACAAACTGAAGCAAAGAAGGCAAACAGCGCCGACGAGTGCATTATGATGCGCTTTTAATATATAGCACGTTAGTGGGTATTTAAAATATGAAATTGTTTCAGATTTTTAAAAAAGAAATGTCTAGTGTAAATAACATTCACTGATTTGGATGTATTGAACAAAATGGTTATCTTAGTTCCTTATCTCAGTTTCAAATAAAGTAAATTTGAATAAAGCACATCAAAACTTTATTTATAGCGTTAAAGTCTTTCAATACATTAAAGTCTATGACCATTTATTAAAAGTGTATGTACTGTCATTGTTTAGGTCAAGCCCAAATTCTCGCCTGCTGTTGCCAAGCTTGGTAAGTTTGGGCAAAGTATCGCCAAATTTGGCGTCAAAAATAAGTCTCCAAAACTGAACCCAGAGTAGTTAGATCTATTTCACGTGAAGAGAAATCACCAAATCTAAATATTATTCAACAGCTGTGAACATGTAAGGAATATATCTCACCACTTTTTGTAAACAGTAATTGTTTTTTACAAAACACCAGTTTTATTGTGGGGAAACAGGAGGTTAATAAAAAAAAATCTCTGATTGAAAAAAGTTATCGTTTTTAATCTGCGTTCGAGCCATGTTATTATCAGGTTGTAACGAAAGTTTTCCGCCATATCTGCCTGAAAAACTAACTTCTAACTCCTTGGATAACTGTTTTTGAACGTTCGGTACCAAACCTGCACAGTGTCACATGATACAACAATAGTACTTAAAGCTGTACTCATAATTCGTTGATATTCTGTAGCTGACTTTTTGCAACACAACTGGAAGTAAATGATGGTTCTAATCCTCTAGAGTGATAGTTCCATTTGAGACACCTTATACTTAATGATAACTATATTTTTTACAGATTTCACAACACAGTGTTATAAAGTAAGCCTCTTTCTTTCAAATGCCAAAAATCGTTTGACAAAATAGGAGCAAATACGCCAACGAGAACTGTGTGCTGACGATGTTTGCGGTGGCGGGAAACTTTCGTTACAACCTAATAGATTATCGTAAAACCGAATTAGAAGAATTTTTCTCAAGTACATAAAACTCTAAATAATTTAATGCAAGTACAAAATTCATCTGGGGTCCGCATCAAATTTTTATTTTAAAGAATGAGCTAAAATGAACAGTAACATCTTCTATATCTAATATGTTATTACTAGGGATCGACCGATAGTATCGGCGCCGATACCTCCAATTTTTTTAGGTATCGGTATCGGTTCTTCCGATTCTAAAAGTATCGGGAAAGTATCGGTTTCTGTTGCTTTCATCCATTTTCACCGATACTTTTCAACCGATACTTCGTTTTTCAGAAAAAACAACGCAGTCGCAACACCATTCTAGAATCCTTGTTTTGGTAATTAGATGAGAGGCGTCGTTTCATTGGCACATTTGTTTGTGCGAGTGTTTTCGAACTGTTTTTTTTTTTTTAATTGTAACCATCGCTAAATGGATGTCGTATCACCAAGTGTGGTCGAAATTATGGACGAAGAATCGTTAGATGACAGTTTAACAGGACAATCGCCTATTCTTCTAAATTATTTTGAATTCGTGCCCAACACTAAATACGCTCTCTGAAAGGATTGCAAAAAACAAATGTCGAGAGGTAGGCTATAATTTTACTTCAGTTTTATGAACGTTTATTTTCTCACTGTGTTGACTCGAAAAAGAGTTCATTCATATATATACATATATATATGACAACTAAAAAGTTTGTAATATTTGCTGAAATAGCCTTGGTTCCAGTTGAAAAATTCGCTATAGAGAAACTTATAGTCTCGGGCAATTACAGATTTGTGTATCATTCTGCTTTGAGAAGTGTAATAATTATCAATATCTAATAATTATTTATATAGTTAATTTAAAAAATTAAAGCTGTATTAGTATAATTAGTAATACTAATTATTATATAGTTTATTTCCAATTTTGGGGTAAAAAACATATTTCTTGTGAATAATAGTATTTGGTTTATATGTAAGGGAAACACAGGACTAATCGGTGTGTACCTGCTCTTCGTACGGAAAAGATCAAATACATGGATCCTTCCGGATTAATTGTGACTTAACCCTGTCCGGAGAACCAAAATATTTGGATTTTCAAAAAGAACTTAAAAATGATCATATGAGTTCATATTAAACAGAAATCTTGCTAAAACATTTAATAATTCACTTAGTGGTTAAATAATTGGCGCAGATAAATAAAACCATTAATTAATGTGAACTTATTATGCATTTTAAGGGAAGAATTTATATACGTATTTAATGAACAATATCTAAATACATATGTACTTACATAATACTGTACAGTTGATACATTATCACAATTTAATGCAGTTTGAGTAATCTAAAAAATATTTTTATATGTGAAAGAATTCTAATTAAAGAAAATCTAAATAAAAATTGCAAGAAAGACACATATAGTAAGAGCATGCAGGAAGCTGTTTTTGGTCTAATGTGGAAACCTTTTATCTGGCTCATAGCAACAATTAGGCGACAAAATAGAGGTTGAGAAAAATTGATTTAAATATTTGCACCAGTCGGCACTGGAAATGAAATGGATTATCTTATATCCCTTTAACTCCCACCCCCCGTGTTTGTGTTCTGTCAAGCCTAAATGAGGGGCATCTACCTATAGGGTGGGGGCTTGGGCGGAGGACATTTTAAGGGAGTCTAACGCATATTCACGTAACATCTGGAGAAAATCGCCCAAAACTCTAGACTGCTAGATCGACAGCGACCACGATCGACCACGCGAGGAGAAAGAATTCCGAACCTGCACAATAAGACGCTTCCTAGTGCTCAGCTTTTTTATAAATTCGGCCATTCGTTGGCATAATTTGAATAGAAAAGAAAGACTAGAACTACTATAAATTCACATTTCAAAGTATTCACTGCTTTTTCTTTTTAATGCTTTCTACTGGGATCAAATTCCATCATTCTGTTATTCATTTTAACGAGAACTACACTCTCGTTACAAAAACTGCCCAATAGAGGCAGGTTTGAATGACATTAAATTATGTAAAGTATCGGTATCGGTTAAGTATCGGTATCGGCCGATACCATAACGTTAAAGTATCGGTATCGGTCATCGGCTAAAATGTGGTATCGGTCGATCCCTAGTTATTACAATTCGACAGAGAGAAAAACATACGAAGAACTTCAAGCGTAACAGATTGCGGGTAACTGGCATTGTTATGGAGATTAACTTTATTACGGAGAACGCACGTGATATATACGCCGAAAACGTGTTGGGAGAAAAAAAATTTCTTTGGAATAAAAAAATGAAAATTTTTTTATATTCTTTTTCTTTTAAGGTTAAGGCTAGAAATGATATCTGAAAGATAAAGACTTACCTTGTAAAGTATACAGTGTGGTAAATATTATTTCCAAAAATTTCTGGATGATATAGGTTATTCAAAGGCGAGCAGGAATAACATATCAGTGTGAGGTTAGAAACGATGTCTTCCTGCATTGTTAATAATCAGTATAAGAGGTGTTAAAATATTAATTAAATTTACGACTTTGGTCAAAAATATTTTTAAAATGGCATAACTAAAACTCATGGTTAAATTAAGCGATGAAATTCTCGAAGACAAGCCCAGCGTTTTTGGAACTGAATTAAGAAATTGGACTAACACTTTATCACGTCTTCCAAAGTGACTATTAGTAGGTGTATGGAAACATCATTAATTTTTTAATGTGAATTTCATTCGTCTTTCATCGACAATTAATCTTCCTGAAAACTGTCGAATTTTTTACAATCATTTTGTATGTTGTAAAGACGGTCGCACTCTCACTGGCAAACAAACAAAATGCTCATGCACATAAAAGAAACAAAAAGCTGTTTACATTAAAATATATTTAAATAAAATTATGAAATTTAATATAAATTTGAATATACTAACATTGAATTTTTATTGAGAGCAGTAGAAAGGCCAGGATTTTATTTTTATTTTATTTTCATTTATTTGAATTTTTTTTCGGAGTGGGGGTGGGTATTTGCGTATAAAATTTTAAGCTGACTAAAGAGCCAGATTTCGGAGGAGGGGTATCCAGTCTCCTCAGCCCTTCCTTGGATAAAAGCCAGCATTTATGGTTGAATTGTACAATTTTTGAGCTATAAATTATAAGTGAATTATCTTTAAATTTTAGATTAATTATTAATTTAAATTTTCTTTTTCTTTTTCTGTAAAAATCATTAAGTTTACCGGAAAATTGATAAAGATTTATTTTATATGAAATTGCTTTCCTCAAATTTCTAGCAGTAGCAGAGTATAAAAGTTTGTATACGTATTGAAGTAACGTTCTCGCCAGATCCGGATAGTGAGGCCGTCTCTGATGCCACGTAGCCTTTTATCGCATGCTAAGAAGCTGTTGCGTGAGTGTGGAGATTGTATGCAGTGCATCAGTGAGTTTTATTAAGCAATGAATTCTTATGAAAATGATAAGTATGTAAATAGTTAAAAAATATATATTAACATGTGCTTTTTTAAAATTATAATTTTATAGCTCGTTCCCCCAAAAATTTGTTCGATACTGTTTTAAAGCATGGAGTACAAAGAAGAATATACGAAAAGAATAAGAGAAATACTAAAAATCTTCATTATTTTTATTTATTTTTTTAAATACTATTTGTTCAAAAATACATATTTCGGATATTTAATCAGTTTGATATTTACTAAAAATTTTTATTTTTCATTATTTTAATTTTTAACAAACCATAATAAAAAAATGTTCAAAGTAGTTTTTTATTTTTATTATTATTATTTTTTTTTTAAAGCATAGAAGTGGTAGTTGTTTCAGTCATGACGTCACTCGCTAATACCTTTGAAAACGGCGGGAGAGAGAAAAAAACAACAACAATTAGTAACACGAAAAGGGATAGGGGAGTAGAAAACCTCGCAATTTCCTCTAGGAACGAGACTAAAATCACACATCCAAAGCGCCCAAGTAATTTGTTATTCTATTTTTTGATTTGGTCTTTTGCCGTGTCATTTCCTGCGTGTTTTTTCACTGGCATGTTTTTCAGATTTTAACGGAAATTTTCAAATCAAAATTTACGGAAAACGAATAAACCCATTTCCTGGGAGTTCCGTTTGGAAACAATTTGGGGACAAATATGAATATTTATGAAGTTATTCGACTTCGTAGTTTAAACAAAATGGGACATTCATACATTCATACGCGGGAATACGAATACATTGATCATGTAAAAAGTGGAAACTGGTTTTCAAAGCAAAATTAAATTGCTTTAAAACGTCAGGCACTTTCAGAAATTCAAGGAAATTTGTATATTCCTTATTAACTCAGTAACACATAAAGAATATTTTCAGCTCAAGAGTTTTTTTTTTATTCATGTAATATATAAAGTAAGAATTTTAAGCTTGCGTGCGTATTAGAATGCACTCACTGTCGAGGTACGTGGCATTGCTGTGCGGTTTCTATCATTAATAATCCCACATAGTTTAGCCCAAACAATCGCTAGAGTGTTGTGCTGTGTTGTGGGATTAAGGCCAATTATCTACACATGGGATCTAGGCCTAGGGTCGGCCCGTAAGGGTCTCTAAGTGCCAATCACTAGAGCATTATGCATGATCCTGTTATGCTACAGTTTTGCACTTGAATTGCAGTGCTTTAGAAAAATTATCATGTTTTGACATTTTAATTTTTCAGAAAGAGTCTTCTTTCTTTTTTTCAGAACAAATCTTTTTTATATATAAATCTTCCTAATTATCCTTATACATAAAGATAATTAGGAAGGTGTTCTACCTGACTGGCTCATCAACGCCCCGTCGAATATGTCGGAGATACATACTTGAAGTTTCAGAAGCGTATTTTATTTGTACGCGAAACGTTATTCAGAAACGAATTTTTAAAATTGAAATTCATATGGGAGTGTGGGGCTAAAATGTTCTTTAAACATTTTCATTTATATATATAAAAAATAAAAACAACCATTAACTTCTTACTAAAATATTGAAATATATTTTTCTTTATTACTGTTAGCAGGATCTATCAGTTAGCCCTTCTGACGTGAATGCCATTCATGTACGTCAACAAATAATTTTTTTTACCCGTAGTTCTGGCGATTCCTGACAGTAGTGCTACCTGCTTCACGTATTCTAAATGGCTTTCTAGCTGTCGTTATTGTTTATATTTTCATCAAGATTAAAGTGGTTGCGTTAAAATACAGTAATGCCTAAACTGAAGTGCAGAGTTTAGCTTATTCCGTCGTCTAGAAGCAACACCTACTACATTTACAATGCCTGAAAACAGAAACGTTCACGTCATCAATATGTCCACGAAAATGATGTCTTCACACATTTATTTTGATAAAGTAAAACTAATCAAAGTTTGTGGTGAGTTTACTCTTACATAAAACATTTTAAAGATTTCAGATAGAAATTTAAATTTTATTACAAATAGGAAATTTTGACTATCACTAATTATATTATATGATATAGAAATAGATCATAATAAATTATTTTTTATCAGAAAGGTACTTTAATTTTTATCTATATACTTAAAATATTTTCTAATATTTGTAGCATTCGCCAGAAATTTTAAATAGTTTTACTTTGTGAAAGTATAACTGCGATGAAGTCATCTTTGACGACCTTGTAATGATGTAAAAGTTCTGTCTTCAGGCCTTCTGTATCTAGGAGGTGTTGCTTGAAGTCGGAATGATGATGCCATCTTCAAGAGGTAACGATGCACCATAGTTGATAAATGCGGTTCTTTTAATTAAAAAAGAAACACAAAAGCGAACTTTGGAGAGTGACATCACAGGGAATGGAGAATTTTACTAAGGACTTCAAGCGCTGTTTTACATGTTTCAATAACTAATGAAACTAAATTACGTTGGCGAACGAATTAATCGTCAATAATGTCTAAGTACACGAATTCTAAGCGATCTGATGCAAAAGAAAACTTTAAACTATAAATTTAAAAAAAAAAATTGTACATTGACGGGGATACGTAATGAAATAAATGTTAATGATTATATACCTAAATCTTTTTTCTTCTTCGTCTCTCTCTCTCTCTCTCTCTCTCTTTTTTTTTTTGTTGATACAGAGTTTTCTAGCATTTCTAGCTTTTAGAATGAAAGGGTAAAAGATAGGTTTAAGTACTTATGACATAAGGTCCAATAACTTATCTCAGTGTATGACAGGAATCACCTTTACCTAAGTAAGCACAATCGATTATTACCTTTAGATTTTATAGACATCTGAATAGCGAACAAACGATGTTATCTGTAAAAAGTTAACTCGGTCACTGGAATACAAAAGGGTTGTATATCTAGATTCTTAAAAAGAGAATAACTCTCATTGTTGACATGGATCTTATATCAGAATGTGAACTTTGATTTTATAGAAAAATATATTTAATCAGAAATTAGAAGAATTTTTTTGTGTCTTTCACGGAATACACATCCAAGATGTTACGTGTATGCGCTGTTTTTGTGGCATTGATTGCTGTAGCATTTTCGTATGGGGTGGACTATTCAGGGTAAGCATTTCCACAAACTTTGAAAAAAAAATTAATCATCAATAAAATGTACAGGTTAAATGACTGTTATTCGCACGGGAATACATGTGACTTTAACAATGAGATTTTTTTTTTATGTCACAGGTATATTATACTTGAATAAAGATAAAGCTGTTTCTTCACTCCTTTATAGAAATCCATACGGTTGGACAGGTATTACATTTACGCGAAAAGATGAACAAAAAAATCTTAGCAACTTCCACATTTTTAATAACATTACCGCTCTGGATTTTTAGCAAATTTTTCGCAACTTTGAACTACAAAAATAAGGTCCTCCAATATCAGGAGACAAGCAAGTGTTCAAATTTTACATGCGTATGCAGAAAAGAATTGAAAAAAAAAGAAAAAGAATCCTTATTGCCGTGAAATTCTGAAAATTCACTAGTTCCTAAATTCTAGCGGTTTTTCACATATTTTGAAAAGGAAAACAAAATTACTTTGTTAAACCGCAGGCTTCAAATTTTGCTCACATTTTCACAAAAACTTTACTTTTTTTAAAAATCTGAAAATCCATTTGTTTTTCAATATTCCGAGATTTTGTACAATTATCAAATTCGAAAGAAATCGTTTATGCTATTCTTGAGCCAATTAGCTTAAAATTTTGATAGCTTAGGCAAAAATGAGTGTAAAAAGGATATTTTGGGCCCTAACGTCCTTTCAATAAGACACATTTCAGATTTCAATAGCTTTAAAACTTCTGCGGTCAGAATGGATCATTTTGCAAGAAACCGCGCTTAAATCGGTCGACCATTTCTTTCAATTTAGAGAACAAATTCGCATTTCAACATTCTCTTCCATGTGCATAGCTGCTAACGATTACAATTTGATCGGAAAATTTACCACCACTAATTTTTACCTGGCATTTTAAATTTAATTTAATAATATAAATATCAGGGCAGAAGTGGTGCAATCAATTGAATTGTCAAATAATTGTAATGGAAATCGGAAAACGTGCAGATATGCACGTGCAGATTATCACATTTCTTTTGATCGCTTTCTCTTACCACTGGCAAACTCGATAAACTCGTATATTGTGCAGTTGGTAGTACAGCACAGTCTGGTCTTAACGAAAGGTATGCATCCCAAGACCCCTCACATAAACGAAAATTTCTCACTGTGAAATAGGGTATATAGAGAACCTTTTGAAACACATACACGAATATTTTAGACACTTATAAACATTCCTCAAAGTGTTTTAAACCATTCCCTAGCTATACATTACCATTTCCCACTTAGAGTAATGAATAAATATTGTATTTAAAAGAGCAGTGTTATTCAACATAATACTGCACAACAGTGTCCAGTATTGTAAATGCACAAAGCTTAAGGTCAGTAGGAGAGAGATACTTGAAGTACAAAACTGTACGTTCAGTATGTAGTAATACTTATAAAGTGCAGAACTTTAATAATAATACTGAAATGTACAGTGATACTTATTATTGTATTGTTCTGTAATAATAATAATTACTGTAAAGTATGACACAGTACTGTATTAATAATTATAACCGTATTTTAATATAGAGAATAATATTGTGCCACGTGCTTCTGCTGGCGTTTCTTTTCATTAGCGAAAAATATCAAGTTGTGGGGGAGGCATTCGTTTTAGCTCTGAGATACGTTACTTGTGAAAAAATTCGCGTATTGTCGCGATGTAGCGCAAGTAAACTGTCTTCATAAATAAATCAATAAAAATTTCAAATATCGATCTCTAAAAATAGCAATGCTGTAATTAGAACTCAAATAACTGTAAAAAAAGTGCAAAAATGTCAGTTTTGATGACCAATATTACAAATTTCGTTTCAAAAATCTCATTAAAGCAAAATGCAAATATTGAATACTACCATAACACCCTTCGTCATTCACAAATTTCTATAAATATGTAAAGCAAAGTTATTTCAGAAATTTTATTGAATCAATCATTCTCGTTGATAGCATAATTTAAAAGTAGTATTGAACGTGTATTTCTCGTGTGTTATCGTACAAATATCCTTTCATAGGAATCAATCTTTCAACGAAAATTCGCTGCGAGAGATTATTAATCTTTTTCGAACCTCTCTCGAAATGTGATTGTGTTTAAATGAATCGTATTTTTTGGCTCTTCTACAAACAATTGCCCAGGTATACGGCACATAAATGGAAGATACAGTTTGAAATTTAATTTCACCTGTTGGGTACGTTTGACGACTTCGTTGCGTCACGCACCTTTTTTGCCATTAAACGGATGACGAATACACTGCGTCATGCACTTACTTTGCCTAAGGAACATGTGACGAGTATGTTTCGCCATTCAAACTAGGAAAAAATTAAACATGCCCATTCTTGTTCATGAAAAGATATTTGTAAAAGTTTTAGGGGAGGACGTTTCTTCCAGTTCAGCGCTTGTTCAGGGATGCGAACTTAGCCACTTTGTGGTTAGATCTGCTTATTTTGTAGCTGCCCACTTGTGCAGGTTTTCCGGAAGATTATTCATCACTACTTTCTAAATGTGTTTTCATATATTACATTTTGAATTGCCGTTATCCCAAGGCGGTCTGCCGGAAAATAAAAGCAATCCCCCGAAGAAAACCGGGACAGTTGCAGCTGTGCCATAATATATTATCCTTTCCGATAGAGAAATACTCCTAATTATACATCATTCAAACCGCAGGGTGTTAACGCATGGGTATTGTAAAAAATTTACAGGCTCATTCAGGCTATAATTGATTGTTCGTTCTCCAAACTCAACTAAAGAGGTTTCTAAGAATTACTAATGAATAATTGCGACATAAAAAGTGTTTGGGAGACAGAAAATGCAACTCAAATATCCATATGAGTTGCATTTTTTGTCTTAATCTCATAACAAATTTTCCTTTGTTTTATTTATATATTATTAATTCTTTCAAGGGCGGCCACTTTCCGATCAGTCCCTCACCACAACAAAATCCCGAATTGTAGGCATTTTATTAGGGTAGTACCCAGTACAATAGGCGGTCAAAGTTACACCCTATGAAGGGACGAACTTGTTCGACCAAGCCCAAGTGGGGAATCGAACCCCGAAAACAAATATAATGGTATAGTATAACAGTAGTATAATGTAAAAAATATTAAAATGAGAATGAAATAAGCAATTTATTTAACACACATTTTAAAAAGAGCTTAAATATAACGGTAACTAATAAATTAATAGAAGCAGCAGCATTGAAAGCAGAAACATTGAAAAATAATATATATATATATATACATATATATATTGCATAGATTTTCAACGATGCTAAAATGGGTTAATGTGAAACAAACAAAAATGGGTTAATGTGAAACAAACAAGAAATGAAGGTTGTTGATATGAAGCTGGTATTCTCCACTTTTGCAAAATTCACACTCTCTATCTTTAAATTCCATAGCTTTACCGGTATTATTACAGGCTTGGGACTGTGTGCAAGTATTTGTTATAGCAAGAAATCAATCACAAAAAATTTCAATACCGTCATCGTGTGCAAGTATTTGTTTTAGCAAGAAATCAACCACAAAAAATTTCAATACAGTCGTCCCTTGCAATATCGCACTTTTTATTTCGTGGCTTGTCTCTACCGCGGTTTTTCAAAAACATAAGGAAATTCTTTAACGCTTATGCCCTTTTTTATCTTTTTCAAATTTTCGATTTTTCGGTAACCGGTTTAAATAATTTAAATTGCATCTGGAAGAGCCATGTGATCTAGGGTGTGTGACCATGTTAGTTAGGCTTACTCGAACTAAGATGGTCACATGACTTTTGGAGTGCAAAAGGGATGAGTAAAATGTCAGCACCGCAGCCTGTATACCACATCAGCCTGGCTGTATATAATTTTTAATAAGTTTTTTTGCGTTTTTCTTAGAACTGAGAATTAACTTTCTGAGAGAAGAATTTGAATTTTACTTATACACTCTTCAAAGAAACACTATAGGAAACGGGAATAACACGTAAAATAAATCTTTTTCGATAATTAAAACTCAAAATATAGCTTGCGTTAGGAACTTTTTTCCACATGTTATGATAAACATATATTTCACGCCCCTATAAAAAAATTCAGCAGTTTTTTTAGTTGTAAGTATCGTAGAAGAAATCAGCATTTATGATTGAATATTTTGTACATTTCTACATAAAACTTACCCCCTTGAGAGTCAATTTGCATATTTTATTTTAGCTAGCTTTGAAACTTACAAGTAACATAATATAACAACCAAGCAAATGAATATATACATGTGTGCGTATACAAAGTATGCAGATAGCTAATTCTTGAAATCAATTCCGAAGTCATTATAAAATAAATACAAAATGTAGTAATCTTCTGTCAATCAGAGTTGTAACAATCAGTGTAATGGTCATAACACGAAAATGTGACTGAGAGAAGGTAATTTTGTATTCAACCGTAATTCCACATGCTGGTGAACTGTGATGTCTGAATCGCATTAGCATCTGGTTTCACTGTCTTTAACATTTAGACCGATGCTAAATTGTATATGTATTAGAGGAATAGCTTGTTTACATTTCTGTACTGCTATGTGTAACGTATAAATTGCGACTATTATAAAACTGATGATAATGCATATGCAAGCAGCAAGCATTGTTGAACGAGACAGTTCTAAAGGACTTATCAAGCAGGAACTTGCAGCAAGTAAATAAGAATCAGTGCATGTCTCTATTACTTGTAAAGAGAATTTAAAAAAAGAAAACTTTATCAATGAAATTAATGATATACATAACTCGTAACTTTTAAGCCCCTTGCGTGAAATTACTCACACTATTTTTGTTAAGATTACTTAAAATGAAATCCTAGTTGTTCGTCCTGAGGTTGCGATTAAAACATAATTTAAATACCTTAGAATTCATCTGCAATTGATCAAATATTCAATTAACTAGACGATAAAAGGACCGAAGTTAGGGGTTGGGAAAAAATACTGGTCTCGTAGCTCGCAGGCTCGCAATTTTTACAGGCCCGTCAGAACGTAAAGCTATTTTTCCAACAATAATAATAATAATTTAATTGAGATTTTTTTATCCTAATGTATTTTAAATCTCATATATAATCATATAGAAACATAATACTCTATAACTCTAAATTTGTTCCTTTAGATTGGTATTATACGTCAGTTTAATAATTAAAATGTATCCCAGCCAGTGAGGCATTAGTTAATAACTTTATAATAGTATTCGCTAAATTACTTCTGAATTGAATTCAAGGCTATAAATTGTCCACAATACAATATAACCCCTTTGGTCCCAGACGCGACGAGCCATTTAGTTTTTTTTTTCTTTATAAAGATTATTTGTAAATATATTTTCATACAAACTTCAAATTACTATGTGTACATTTAAATTTAAAAATTCCATTATAAAGTCGAAAATATTTATTTTGGAGTTTGTAAGTGTGTGTGATAGAGAAAGAAAGAGTGAAGGTGGCGGCAGCATCAAAAAAGGCGTAGGGGGACCCGACATTAAAATAGGCAGCGGTCCCCGTCATTCCTAGAGGCAACCCTGGAAGATAAAGCCTGTTGTAGAGTCAATTACAACTGGCACTAGGAAAAACATTTGACGAAAATATGTCTACTCTCAATATGGCCAATCTTCTTCCACTGAAAATTAACTTCATATTCAATTTTTATTATCTACCGAAGTCGAATTTCACGCTCTTCTGGAAAGGTGAGGAAACTTTTTGCAGTAGAACGATTCCTTTCTGTGTGAACAGCCACCTCTAATCTCATGGCTTCGTGCAAAATAAATAATTTTATTTGTGAAAAAAAAAAAGTTGGGTAAGCTGGGTAAGCTCATAACTCATTAATTTTTAGTTCAAATATATTGAAAAATGGTATCGGGGTCAAAAGGAGCTAAATTTTTGAAATATGAAGTGAAAATTAGGTGTTACTGTAATGAAAAAAAAATTGGAGCGTATTTAAAAATGAAGATGGCCCCCGCATGCAAATTTTATATATAGAAAATTAAATTGCACGTTAATTGTAAACGATTGGTTTGTCTAACTTTGCTTTATGACGAACGACGTCCGAATAAAGTGCAAGTGGGATTTTTTTTTTTCCGGAGCAGTACTACATTTACATGGATTCCATTTCATTAAACTTCTATAAAACAAAGTAAAGTTATTTACCAGAAATTAAAACAAGGTATTTTTTATATAATATAAAAATTAAGTTGTTATGTGTTTCCTGTGCTTTATTTGAGTTCTATGATAAATGAAACTTGACCCTTAGGTCAAGTAAAATCGTGAATGTTGTTTCTGAACTTATCAGACCCGGATTACTCAATGTTTGCGTGTATCAAAGTATTGAGATTGGAATACTCAGGCGAGAGCTTCGAAGCATGCGATTTTTAAGTCTCGTTGAAGCTTTTTTCGTGATCTTCCAAATTAACTTCGTCATACGATTTCAATAGTATAATTTCTTGTGCATATGTATTACATAACATTATATTGATGACATCGAAGCTAAAGTTAGGCATTCTATATGTAGGAGGTGTCGATCTAATCAAAACCTCCTAGATATAGAAAACCTTGCAACTGCTATGTCACCAAGTTTGACGTCATCATTTGGTCTACATTTAAAAGTTTGATTGTTACAAAATAAAACTATTAAAAATTTCTCGTGAGTTTACCCATGATTAGCAATATTTTTTTAATTTGAGATAAAAATATAATTTTACGACAAATGGCAGTATTTAACCATAACTAATTAGATAATGTGATAAGGAAATAGATCATACTGAATAATTTTGTATGAGAAAGATATTTTAATTTTAATGTTTAATATAAAATATTTTCTAATATTTGTAGTATCTACCAGAAATTTTTAATAGTTTTATTTTGTGAAAATGAAACTTTTAAATGTAGGCCAAATGATAACGTCGAAGGTTGGTGACGTAAGAGTTGTAAGGCTTTTTGTATGTAGGAGGCGTTGATCTAACCCGGTCTTTAGATCTATCTATTTTAAGGCTTGCTAGCTCCAGGAAGGGGACTCCTATGCAAAATTTAGGAGTAAAATTAAAATTTGTATAGCATTATTATGATTCTGGCTGCTTATCATCAATTCATAATATTCATTATTTCTTAAATTTATTTTTATTTATTATTAATTAAACTAGAAGATAAAGCCCGTTGTGGAAATATTTTCAACGGGCGCTAGGAGAAACATTTAACAAAAGTGTATACACTCAGCATGTTTAAACTTCGTCCACTTAAAATAAATGACTTCATATTCAGTTTCTTAACATCGAAATCGATTTTTCTAACGTGTGGGAAGTTTTCTAATTCGAAGGATTTCGTTTTGTGGGAACAGCCCTTCTAATATCAATGCTTCATGCAAAGGAAATAATTTTATTTGTGAAAAAAAAAGGAAACAGGGTAATCTGGAAAAACTATTTTAAACTAATTAAAATTGGAATCGCAATTGTCCCTTCAAAGCCTGATAACCCTGACTTCAACATGGCGTTTATGTCAATTGCAGCTAATTTTGTCACGCATTTGATTAACGTTTTGTAATCTTGCTAATAAAATGGAGCTTAAGATAATGAAAAATCGCTTAAAAATTAGGGAGCGGGTGGATTTTCAGGTTTTTAAAATAGCACATATGGTTTTCTGTAGTTTTATACATAATTATCAAAACTTTCAAGCGGGTCGTATAGATTTCATTACGATTTTCGTGCTTAACTTTTTTGTCTTTTTGGAGTTAAAGTTAAAAATTAAGTTAAACATTCACGCAACAGTTCACTGTGGGGCCAAGGCCTGCTCTCCCAACCACCCCTTCGCGACCATGGGCTGTGGAAGCATTTGATGAAATTCTCAGTCGACCATGCCCATCCTGTGATTCGAGCCCCGGATCTGTGGGACGCCAGCCAGTGCGCTAACATTTTCACCTTTTCCACAGGTAAATAGAAAGTTAAGCAAAATCACAGTGAAATAAATACTAATTGATTCACAAAGATTTTAATTAGTCGTTGTGAATCAAAATAAATTAATCAAAAATCGCATGTGGACTTTTATTAAGTTATACAGATCTTTTATGCAATTATTTCATTTCTTCAAGCTTATTTCATTTGAAATTGAGATGCGAGCTTCAATAATATTAAGGGTTTCGAGATCTCTGACCATATATAAGAGGTATTGGCAAGCTGGTTCGGCTTTAAAAACTTATCTTTGGCGGCAAATTTTGGGAAATTCCGCCAAAAGCCTTCAAGCGTGGCGCTAGTTGAGTGTGTGTGTGTTTGGGTGCATGGCCAGAACTGACTCTCTTTGGACTTTTAATGCACTGCAGTTGGCCTTAGACTTTAGTGTACTGAAAATCCTTTCGGACCAAACTGATAAATAAACTACTCAGCCGATTGCACTCAGAAAGAGAAGTGTGGAGCTGAATGTCACAACAACTGTCATAAATACAAGATTTTAGTATTCTATGACCGATCTTTTATGATTCATATTTATTTACTTTTATGTATTTATGTAAATTGTTCGTATACACTTTACATAAATACACATAGCTGCCACAACTCACAGAATATAACTGACCACTCTTTGTAAATAGTAATTTTTAATCTAGAAAACAACAAATTTTTCGTCAGTCAGTTAAGTCACCGCAAAAAAATATAGTTAACAATAAGTTGGTAATTATGTTCCGTAGTTGATGGCAATCTTGGGTGGATACATCTTTTGCTTTTCCTATTGCGATTGTACACTGCTGGCGTCCAGCTTGATCATTACGAAGATCTGATACGATGATCTGATTTGATTACGGGGTCTTTATGAGTAACGGAGTATGTCGGTATGTACTTCATGGAGGCACCTATTAGGCCGGCCAACAATGCCCCTCACCCCCATGAGTGATCCTTTTAATTTTAATTAGCTATAAAGACAGTATTCTGGACCAGTGTACGATACCAGTGGTGCCAGTGGTACCGAGTGCTTGGACACAGTGCATGTGGTATACGGCTAAAGCGTGAAGATTCCTCGTTAGGACCTACTGCTCGGCCGTCTGTCTAACGGTTTGGAGTTTTGGTTTCTTTTCTCCAGATGTAATTTGAATACGCGTTAGGACCCCTTAAAAAGTCCTCTGCTCAAGGCAACCGCCCCCCGTAGGCAGATGACACTCGTATGGACTTGCCATAACACAAAACAACTACATCATTATAACGGAAGTAACAACTTACGTACATGATAGGTACAGACGTCACCACAAAACTAGTGAAAATGGATTCACGGCAGGTCAAATAGATGGTATATAGATGCATTCGTAGATGCATAGCTACCAACTTTTACGCTTTTTTCTGAAGATTATCCACCATAATTTTGACACAGTTTTATTTTAAATTGAAATTTTAATTAAACTTAAATCTACAGTAGATGAATAGAAATAGCAAAAATAAATCCCCTGGTCAAAGTGTGAAGTTATGCATGCTGTACATGTGTATGTTGCGGCTAAAACCCGAAATCGGCCGGCAAATTCGCATTTTGGCCAACGTTGCTGTAAACTTACCGGCCAATGTCCGATCTTTTCTTGATTTCGGGCTTTGGCCGGCCAATTTGCGAAGTGGCTTGGGACGATCGGCCAAAGTAGGAAGAAAGAAATCAAGAGCAGATTGTTTTACACACTGTTAAAAATGAGTACTTCTGTATACTGTTTTTTTCTTTTCTTTTTTTTTTAAAGTACAATTGTTTTAGAAACGAGTTCAAATATAAGTGACATCTCTGAGTTAAAAATAAGCTTGTAATATATAAAAATATGATCTCGTGTTATTCTGTTCTCATATTAAAGCCATAATAGAAATTATTCAGTGAGCGTATTTGCGGAAACAACGAGATAGCGCGAAGAATATTGAATTTGTGCCCTTCAAAAGGACGAATTATATCTTGAGCAAATGCGCTGCGTAACTTGTAAGAATACAAAGGCAAATTGAGTACCCCATTTTTCAACTACCTTTAATGGGTATCCTTAGTCTTTTTCTGCTCCATAGACCTAATGCTAAAGATCCCAGATCACATTGTCTCCCGAAATATCGCTTCAAAAAATATGAAACTTTTTGCAAAGGCAAATAGATACCGCCCAGTCTACCATTATCACTTCGGGCTTTGGCCAAGGATTTCCAGCCACTTCGCGAAATGGCCAGCCAAAGTAGAATATACAATATTAATTGCAAGTACTTCGGACTTTGGCCAAAACGCGAATTGGCCAGCCAAATCGCGAACTGGCTGAACTTCGGGCTTTGGCCGTAACATATACACAGACCACTGGTGTATAAACTAATACTTAGTCGACCATGCACGCTACAGTGAACTTATACGATTTCCGCAGAGCTCGGTAAGTCGAACCATACACAGTTGGAAAATTACCCACCACAATTTTCACGCAGTTTTATTTTAAATAAAAAATTTGATCATACTACTGAAGCCGCAAAATATGTCGTAATTTTATGTGAAACCCTATTATTTGGCCAACGACTTTCCAAAGGTTTCCGATACCTGCAATAAAAGATGGAGGGTAATCTTCAGATAAAAGTGGGAAACTCCCCAATCGTGGTACACGAACTGACTTTAAAGTGGAGAAATCTCCCCAAGCCGTCGGATCAGCTGTTAAGCTGGTTCTTGTCTCAATCCGACTTTCCTAACTGTCTGGGTGTGTCTAAAATCCCAAAAGGGGTATAAAAATATTTGCCAACATATACGGAATATAACTAAACACTTTCTTGCATTTAGTATTTTCTTTCAATAACTTTTTGCCACAATAACATACACTGAGCTTAAAAATTTCACTATTTTCTAAACTTAAAATTACTGTTTATAAAAAAGGATTAAGATGTATACAGAGGACAACCCGTCTACCACTTTTTCTGTTTGCCTGTTTAGCAACGGCTCGAGATCTCACAATGCAGACTTCTTGCCAAGGCAGGAATCCAGTTTACCACATATATCAACGGAACAGACTTTAGGCTGAAAATTGTCAAAGAAAATTTAAAAATGGCCAAAGTTGATTTTTCCGTCAAAATATTCGTAACAAACTACTTAAATATATACTTTAAGCAGTCACAATTATTCCTTTAATCATACACGCTTAAAAGAAAAAAAAAAACTAAATTCGCTTCGAAGGATTTAACACCGGAAAAAAATTGTCCCAGTTTTAAATCTATTTTCTTTTCTTAATTTCTTCTTTCCCTTTCTTTTATCTGGCGTGTACAAAAGGAGTGAATATTCAATAAATTTCTAAACATTCCCCTTTTTATTCCCCACTTATGCAACTTATAATACGTTTTCTTTCGTACTAAGGTTAGAGATTTCAATAGCTTTATTGAATCAACATCCTGGGACTAAAGAAAGTTTTCGAATATCACCTGGTATTCACATCTGCTAAAGGGTGTCCATTTTTCGTTTTCTTTTCTTCCCCCTCCTCCCAAAGCAATCGATGTTTGAAAGGAATTCCATATATATTTCGGTGTTCTCCCTCCCCCTCCCCTCTCTTTCTTGTAGCATAAAGTATGGGCCGAAAAAGTTTTTTCACTGCGAAATTCCTTAGGGTCCGTCGATTGCAGGGGCGTTGGTGTACTTGACGAAATTGATGTTAGTGCTTCTATCGGATAAACTCAAATACTGAATATTTATTTCGGCTGGTAGACAGGACAGACTCAATGTTGATGCAATCGGCTTGCTGGTGGTTTAATATTTGTAAAAGTATAAGAAAATTTATTGTGGAAATACTTCTTTCTTTCTTTTTTTTTTTAAATTGAGCTACTGCTTCCGTTCCTAACGCAATTGAAACCAGGATGTGGCTTTCTCAGAAGTTGCTACTTAGGCCTTTATACGTAGTTTTATAATATGTTCTATAAGATATTTTATTATCTTTAGCATAGTCAAGTCAGTATTATGTGGCTACTGTTCGTGCATGTTTTGTGTTATGGCTATCCCACACGAGGGGCAATTTCGTACGGAGAGAGTGCCTTGCATGGAAAACTTTTTAAAGGGTTCTAACGCTTATTCACGGTACATCTGAAAGAAAAAACGCCTAAAACTCCTGACTGTTAGATCGACAGCCATGCGTGTTACTATTGGAACTGTTTGTATTGGTGTACGCTTCAATTAAAAAAACCAGTCTGGAAAATAATTTATGAAAACGTTAACACATACATACACATAATATGTATGTATATATATATATATAAGTGAAACATTGGCCCAACAGCCTCTCTGCGAGGCCAAGGTCTGCGCTGCCCAACCGCGCCTTCGCGACCATGGGCTCTGGTGTGCGGATGCATATGCCTCGACCAGGTGGTCAGCCGACGCGAAGCCCCCAGTGTTTGACCCCAAGCAAGCGTGGTCTTCATTTTACCGACCCACTCAAGGGATGAAAGGCTGAGTCGACCTCGACAGCCCCGGATTCAAACCCCGGACCTATGAGACAGCGCGGTTTGCTAACCATTACACCACTGGGTATATATATATATACAGGAGTCAACATTAAAGAATAAAGGGTACAACTGTTACAAGTTTATCATACAACTCCAGGGGCGTAGCCAGAAATTTTTCATTGGGGGGGGGGGGTTACAACTACTACAACTCATATAAATATATACGTGTGTGTGATAATGTAGTGAAGAATATACATTTTGTATGTAACATAAAACATGCATCAAATAAGCTTTTTTTTTCAACTAGATTCCTTTGGGTCT
This sequence comes from Cheiracanthium punctorium, assembly GCA_038373885.1. Lineage (NCBI taxonomy): Eukaryota > Metazoa > Arthropoda > Arachnida > Araneae > Cheiracanthiidae > Cheiracanthium > Cheiracanthium punctorium. The sequence continues at coordinate 769,539 of JAWZYV010015005.1, read as the reverse complement.
GCAGTTTGCTGCCGCAGGTGGAATGGCAAAAAATTCCTCATGGGAGGAGGAATGGCATGGGGGGAGGAATGGCTTCCTGGGTGCCTGAGGAATGGCAAAAAATTCCTCATGGGGGGGGGGTATGACCCCCCAATCTCTCCCCCTTGGCTACGCTCCTGCACTTTGCATTTTGATGCAAAAAGCGAACAATATTTTTAAGTTTCCCCTCATAGATATTCGCATTGTGGTTACAATTAAACTTTACTATGAAACGCATTCTGCAGCTAAAATGGAGGAGATTATCACCACCAGCTTCAGCTAATGGACTGCACACGAGATGCACAAAATTAAGTTTTTTAGAAAGCTTCGTAAAAAAAAAATTCACTAGGTGGTGCTTTCCATTTGAATCCAGCTCAAGAAATGACCTAAAAGTCATTTATATATATCCAAAAGCTTTAGAATAAATAACGATATTCTTTGTACTTTTCGAGTAATGTCCTTTCCATTGTTAATTTTTTTTTTGTAATACAAAAAGCCATCTACTGGACATTTTTTGTACTAAACTTTAAATCTTCTTTCATCGCATCTCGTGCACAGTTAATATGCTAAATCTGGGGGCAGTCTGCTTACCCATTTCGTCTGCAGAATGCAGTATAATGTTTGATTCTAGCTACCTTGTATACAGGGTGTATCTAAATTGTTTCAACAAAATACTATGGAGATAGGGCACATAATAGGGAATCAGAATCAAACAGCAGTGTGGGGTCAAAAACATTGTCTTCATGTAGCTGTTAATAATCACTTTAGGAAAAATATTGAAGTGTTTGTCGAATTTCTTACGCAAGTTTCGTATACAATGGGCTTGTCTCCAAAAATCCCATCCAAGAAATAAAGTAGAATTTTTAAACTACTAATTTTACTCACTTGTTTTCTGAGAAGAGTACGTTAGCTTTTGTCAAACAATGGTCGGAAAGTTCACTGTTGTTTCAGCACCCGTTTCAAAGTGATTATTAACAGCTACATGAAAACTACGTTTTTGAACCCACATTGCTATGTGATTCTGATTCTTTATTATGTGCCCTATCTCCCATAATATTTTGTTGAAACAATTTATGAAGATCCCTGTATATGAAGACCCAATGAGTATTGTTACTGACAATTATCTTTTAAAAATACTTTCAATTTAAATAGACAAAACTGATCGCATTAAATATAAATATCATTAAATACTTTTCTATACTATTTGCATAATAATGATAAAGAAGAAAACCTGAAATGTGTAACTCTCTGCGGTTTTTATTACGAATGTATTTGTATTATACGATTACGTTGGGAAAAGTGGTGAACATCTGAAACTGAGCGATAATCTAAAATAGCAACCTTTTTTCTACGTGTAGTCTTAGGGCTGTCTCACAAGTTTGTATTATTTCCTCAATAATCTATGCTTGATAGGAATTCGATATATTCTGGTGATCTTTTACTTTCTTGTAACATAAAACATGCATCAAATAAGCTTTTTCTTTCAACCAGATTCCTTTGGGTCTGCAGTTTGCTGCTGCAGGTGTGCAGGTACTGAAAAATGTGTCTTGGAGCATTTTGGATAACAGAAAAATCATTCAAAATATTTTTTGTTGTGGAGTAACATTTTTATAAAAGTACTATTTTTTAAAAATTGAAATACTATTTTATTTTTAAGGTAAATTTATATTTTGATTTGGAAAAAGTTAAGGGAAATACCGAATTTAGTACCAAAATTCATTTAAAAAGAGCAAATAACAATACAAAATCGCTGTTTGCATGGATAAGATTAGATAAACGTCAGATTTTTTTAATTGCAAACTTGCTTCCCATTGTGCATGCCAGCGATACCTGTCCGCAACATCTGGAACTACAAACTTTCTTGTCATTCATTAATTCGATCACCTTCTAAACCTATTTTTGCGAACAGCTATTTTCAATCATTATTTGTTTTTTTTTAATAAATTTTGAAAGTTTTTATGGACCTTTTTGGTCACCCGGTATTTTATTTGTAATAAGTAACGCCTTTATTTTATGTCATTTTGGGATGCATTTTGACTTTAAGTCTGGGTTGAGGCTGTAACTTTACACTACATTTTATGAATTAAATTAAATTGTTTCAAATAAAGCATTTTTGTCAATGTTTGGTTCATTTAATGACAATTCTTCTTTTAACGAAACTGAATTTCATAATTCAATCTCCTGGCTCAATGCAGTCTCTGTATTCCCTCAGCATATGTACATATTGGAAAGAGCATGACAGTACATGTGCCAGCATCATATGTCCTAGTTCCATTTTGATGGAAAGTGCATAATAGTCTATGTTCGCACGAATTTATCTTTTTTGTTTCATTATCTTGAGAAATGCATAAGAATTCATACGATTATACATATAATATGTATAAAATTGTAATCGTAATGCAATTAATTATAAATTGCTAGATTATTGTGAAAGCTCCTCGCTCGAGGCAACTTCCCCATGTAGGTTTGTCTTAACAAAATAGAACATTATTATAGAAAGTGGTTGTCAAATTCGTGAAATGTGTTCTTTTAATGTATGTTTCTAAGTTGTTCTTTATGTTTTACCTTAAATATTTTGTATTTAATCATATATATATTTTCTGAGCAAGAACATTATCTGTTGAACCATAAATTTTAACACACGTGTGTGTATATACATATATATATATATATTACATAGAGAGGGAAGCAGAGAAAAATAAAAGCTAGTTTCAAAAGTAACAGTCTTTTCTTTTCACGTCATGCTAGGAAGTAGAAACGTTAATATTTGAGGCAAAAAATAAGTGATGTACTAAGTAATACTTCTTGCTATATCTAAAAGCTTTTACATTTCAAAAAGTTTATTCAATAAACGTTCTGAACCGGCACTACTCTGTCCCTATCAAAGTTAGTGGGAACATCTACCACAATTTTATTCCTACAGCTATCCATCCGTAAAAGAATTTAGCTTCTCTGTAACGACACTTCATTTCTTTCTTATTGAATTTAGAGAAAGTTAAGCATCTTGGCCCTAAAAATCATAAAGATTTCATAAACCCGTGAGATTACGGTTTTTTTTTTTTTTAGGCAAATAAAAATGAGAAAAGTTTAGCTCTCTCCTCCTCTTTGTAAATTTCACCTTCCGTAGATCTGTATGTTATATTTATTATCACTTTCCTGGCCAAAATAAAAATAAGTATAGTAGTAGTGAAAATTTTTCTTATGCAGATTTTCATGGAAAAATCGAATGCTGACTATCTTTAAATTCACTTTGAAGAGTTTTTGCTAGAGGTCTCTCGTACACATGTATGTATTTCGAGAATGTGTATGTACAATCCATTTGGGCCAACCGAAGTCCGTTTTGACTAGTTTTTTTTTCATGACGTCTGTAGTACAACGTGTGTATGTATGTATGTGACTCGCATATCTCAAAAACTATTAGTCCTAGAATGTTGAAATTTCAGATATGGAATTCTTTGTATTATCTAGTTATTAAAATCCCTTTTTAGTTCCAGTCTACTGGATAATTTACTTACATGGCAACCCCAAGGGATTCAATATATTTAGTCATTGTGTGTGCCATGGCCAAAGTATCGCCAACTGTCATAAACCTTGGCGAGTTTTGCCGAAGTATCGCCAAAAATAATTTCATATTTCGCATAGATCTAAAACTTTAAACCTTAGAATGCTGATATTTTGTAATTAGTACTATTGTAACATCTAATTGTGCATCCCTTTTTGACTGCAATCTACTGAGTAATTTTTTAATAATGCCACCCAATAGGCTTTCTATATTCTAAGGTCTATGGATACCTACAATTCGTTGAAAGTCTATAGTCAATCGATATCACCTGTGCCCGATATCCCGTAGACTATATCTCTCGTTAATGAAAGAAAACTGTTATGTACTTTTATATACGTTATAAAAGATAAAGCCCGTTGTGTATGCAATAACAACGGGCGCTAAAAAGAACATTTTACAAAAATATGCACTCATATTTAATCTTCATTCACTTAAAATAAATAACTTCATATGAAATTTTTATAATGTATCGAAATCGAATTATATGCTCTTCAGGAAACTTGCGGAAACTTTTCGCATTCAATTATTTTGTTTCGCTGGGAACATCCCGAGGAAATCATTTTATTTGTAAAAAAAAAAAAAAGATTATACTTATAAATTTGGAAAAACTATTTTAAACGAATCGGAGTCGCAGTTTTTCCTTCAAACCCTGATAACTGTGACTTCAATAAGACGTAGTTGTCACATGCAACAGCTAATTCTGTCACGCAAATGATTCACTTTTTTTGCTCTCGGAAATAAAATGGAGCTGAAAATAGCGAAAAATCTTATATAATAAAATCCGAGAGTAAACATTGTATGTAGCTATGTATGTAGGTAGGCAAGTTTGTGACCTCCGATCTTCTTGCGCGCGTCTCTCGATCGCATTGCGCCGAGACGGTTGGTCGCAGACCCACCGAATTTTGCATACGGCTTCACTAGGACAGATCCTAACACGCCTTGGAGCGATTTTTTCGAAATTCGAATTAGAAAATGTTTTATTTTATGTTTTGTCCGATTTTTAGCGATTTTTCTCGCTTAATACGTAATAACGCCGGTAATTACACTCGCAAGAAAACGAAATTTACATCGTCGGATAGAGGAGAAAATTTTCTTTTAAAAATTGTTTGTTTGGACTGTGTAACATAATTTTCAGATTTTTGGGAATTTTTCAAATAAAATTAAATTTGACGCTGACTTTCGTAAAATATTTTTTAAATTGCTGCATCTTGAATTCTATCCGTCATAACATTTTTATATTTTGTCAAATGACGGAGCATACATTTCGCCCTCTTTTAAAAGAAAAACCAGCGGAAAATATAAATTAGGAGATTTTTTACGAATTTTTAAGTAAAGAATTATTTTCATTTCAATATTAGCAGCTTAAAATTTTCGTCATGATATCTTGCGTTTTGGTTGTCTTGGAGACAGTAACAATGATTAAAATTGCCAGTTGAAAGAAAAAATTACTTTAAAATAACTGAGTTTTCGCATGTGAAAAGAGCGTGATTTTGATGTCATAAGTTTAAAACCTCTTTCGAAACTCAATAGGAATAACGGACTCACAAGGAAAACATACGCCACGCATGAACTAATTCTATATTTTACTTTACGTTGCCAGATAAATAATTGAATGCTGTTTTTCCCACCAGTGAATTATCCAGCATTATTTTCGATAGAGATTTTAAACGGGTCACGTTTTCGAATAGCAGGAAATATATTGCGGTATTAAACAGGGCCTGATTATGACGAACAGGGGGCCCCGGGCATTGATGAATTTTGGGCCCCCCCATGTATGAAATTTGTTTTATTTTTCATAATTTTTTTTGTAAAAAAAGAACAACATTTGAAATTGGGGGACATTTCGAGCCGGAGGCCCCTGAGAAAAGTCCCGATTTGCCCGTGCGATAATAGGGCCCTGGTGCTAAATACACCAATCTGACAAGAACTATGCGTAAAAATTTATGGAGAGCTGATTTAGTGGCAACCATAAACTGAAATAATTATCGTTTATGCTAATGCGTAAATTGCAAAGAATCACCAAAGAGTAAAAGCCTACATTCGTGGCAAATATCTAAACCGTTTCTTTAAATTATTAAGCATTAACGGTTACAAAACGAAAATATATTGTATTGGTATCAGTAAAAGATAGTATAAGTAATAGTAAGTAGATATGCTAAGGCAATATTGATCAAAGCACAATATACCGCATTAATAAATATTTCGTGAAACTAAGCCTTCTATTCATTCTTCAACAACCGTCTAACATCACAGCTAACAAAATACTAAGTAATTCTACATCGGGTTAATATATCCCGCGGTAGTTTCAACAGAAAAGACTGTAACACAACTTTTTTCTTGGAGATTCTGTTTTGTCACAAAGAGTTATGATCACATTTTTTAGGAAAATGTTCTCTTCTTGCCTTGCGAAGAGCGGGTACACAACTGTTTAATTAGAAAATAAAACGGTTCTCCACATCATGTAGTATCTAAGGTATTAATGGCATAACTTAAATCTAAAAAAGAGTATGATGCAGAAATGAGACATTTTGAAAATTAGGAATTTTCACTGAAAGCCGTCACGCTTTTCTTTTTCTGATCGCGAATGACACCGACATAGTTTTTTGCGTCATAATATTAACAATGGTCTCAGGTTAGTACTTATACTAACTTTACGAATAATTAATGAGTAAGTTTACGCCAAGAGTCAAATCATTTTGCTTATTTTTAGATTCCAAATAACTGAAATCAATTCGAACTATACATGTAAGAAAAAGTTTCTTTCCCTACCGTGCGGAGAACGGGCACGCAGCTAGTCTCTTAAAAATGAGGGAACGGAATTTTCAGAATTTTAAAGTAGCGCAGATTGTTTTCCATATTTTTATACATAATTATGAAATTTTTTGAAGCGGATCGTTCAGACAGTGTAGATGTTATTACGTTTTTTGTGCTTAATTTTTAAAAATATTTTTCGAGTAATGGTAGAAAATGTTTTTTGTTAGCGTGGTTAATGGTTAACCCGGAATTGTTACAGAATCACTGAGTTAGGGATCGGAGTAACTATATAGTAGGTTTATATCACGTTTGAAATGGATAAATATCTCTTCAATGCCATAGACCGTAATGCATTGGAATTTTTTTGGGATGCTCCTATAAAAAAAAGCTTCAAATGTTACATACACCGTTTTCGACATACATGAAAATAGGAGTAACATACATACATTTCGCAATAATCAACGCATATTACGGCAGACACACCAAAGTCATAAACACTTTTCTACTTGGCTGGAAATTGTTCAAAACGGCGTCGAGCTAAAATATTTCTATGAGAAAATACGATATAGAACTCTTATAACTGTGACGAACTTGAAATCCTTCATTTGTTAATTATTGGGTAAAGTTGAATCATACTCGAGAGAAAATCCACATTGAAAATGGTGTAAGTAATATTTATAGTTCTTTTAAAGAGCACATAAAAGTATTCTAATACATCATGCTTTATGGGCAGTCATTTTATAAAGCATATTTTAGAGATATTCGGCCTATTCAAACACAACAAAAATGGTGTATGCTATTAAGGACTTACAAAATAATGCTCTCCACTGAAAATGATATATGATGTAGCCTTAATAGGCCTTCAGCAGGAGCACTCATAAGAATTCTAATACATTACGGTCTATAGCAATTTAGACACATTCATTATTTTTTAGCATAACACTACTACAGTTTACTCTTCTTCTTAAAAAATGGAAATGGCATTTAAAGATTTTTACAGGGTCTCGCAAACTTACATTAACAGTAATATAAAGCAATTGTCAAGTTATCCTAAAGTTTTCCGCAAATTTGTCAACAACACTACAAGAAAACTTGTTGTGGAAAGATTGTTGCGTTGGAAAATGTTTCATAATCAATGCGTTTGTCAAGATTTATCTTTCTTGTTTATGACCTCTCGCAAGTTAATAAACTCTCTACTTTATTTTTTGTTTTCAGACACAAAGTCTTGAAAGTAACGCCGAGAACAGAAGAACACTTGGAGTTTCTACATAAACTGCGCACGGACTACAATGTAAGTATGGGTTAAATATTTGTTCATTGATAAACTGATAATACGAAACGTTCAGATAGTCTCTACTATTGATGAAACTACTACAGATGAAACTACTACGATGTATATTAACGCAGTATTAGTTGCCGTTTAGTTAGCTAGAAGGCGCCGGTTGAAAAATGAGGAATGTAGCAAATACTTTTAAATTAATATACACGAAATATTTATTAACACAGTTAATTATGCTTGAATTCATGTTATCGTAACAAATCTTCCATTTTTTAAATTCATAATCTAATTTAGCAGTTACATAACTAAAACATTGAAGGATTACGTCTAAAAATAAAAGCAGTTCATTCGGAGTGCTCAATTTAAATATAAAACGTTCCATGGTTCAGCAGAAGAAAATAGTTCTTTTGCTTAAATCTTCGAAAGATGTCAAACTTTGAAATCTCCAGGAGTTGTAGAGTTGCACGAATTGCGAACTTGTTTTGATAGATTACTTATTTTTCGTGGCAAAGCTCATCAATATGAAGCAATTTTTATTTTATGTGTTTGATTTCTGTAAGGAAATCTAAGTTAGTTCACCCAGTTAGTTTTCTAACATAGTAATGTTATAACTTTCAACGATACTGAAAATAAAATCCCCCTTTGCACAGGACCGTTACTTAATTAACGTAACGTTACTAACTGCCCTACTACTCACCCCAATTCAAAACAGGATTTAAACTTAATGCTTGATCATGGCAATTAGGAAATACCGTGTTTATAAAATTAAAAAATTAACAGGTATACCTTTCACAAAAATAATAATGAAGAATAAATTGCTTTGATATCCGGTTATTAATTTCCGTAAAAATTGTGCTTTAAAAAATATATATATGCACAAAATTGCCTTTCACTTGCTGAAAACTACCATTCTCGTGTGAGGAAATAATGCGAAATTTTAGATGTTTCAGTATAGTACCTAATTTTGAATTTTTAGAATGTGGGTGATTCTGCACAAGTTGTGCAAACAGGTTAATTAACAAGAAGTTCCTGCGGCTTTGGGGTAACGAATTCCAATAAACTGCACAATGGAATGCTGCAAAGCTTTATTTAACTAACCACTGCTCATCATTTTAATGGAGCTCTATTCAATCCCTCGGATAAGCAGTATTATTAAAAAAAACTGAAAATGTATCCTGTTAACGAAAAGTGGTGGATTAAAGACTAAAATGATAGCTTACCGTGTGAACATGTGTAGGATATTAGGGATTGGGACGATCTTCGGTTATTAGCGTTGTTAGACGCGTTTGTTCTTGTACTCTTTTGTTTCAGAGCGGGGGATACAAAGACGCGCACATGCCTTCCTAGGGCAAACTAAGAATTTAGTTCAGAATGTGAAAGATTGACTTATCTTGCAAATTCCTATGATATGGAAAATACAGAAACATTTTTTATTTTAGACCCCCCATGTTTTTTTCTATATTCGTTCTTCAAATGAATTTAATGAGATGGAAACATTATTTTACGTGCATTAACTTGAAATATCTGACTACCAGAAATTTCACAAAGCTAATTTTATATAGTTCGAAACTAAATTCTCGTTACTGAACGAGTGATAGATAGCATAAGTTAATTAATGAAAGCTCGACTGAAAAAACACTCAAAATACTGGTGTTAAACGATAAAGTAATTAAAAAACTTTGTAAAAAACACACATAAGAAGTAAAATTAATTTTACTTCTTAGTAGTTAATTTTAATTAGTTAATTTATTTTTTAATTAGTTAATTTTACTTCTTATGTGTGTTTTTTACAAAGTTTTTAAATTACTTTAAAGCTCCACTGTTACGTCGCTCTTCGGTATGTAACATCAGACTCTTAACTCTGTATCGCAGAGTCGGTGGTTCGATGATGATGTGATTCGAAACCCTATTCTATTGTATATTCCACGGATATTGCGAGAGTGTTAGGTAATGGTGTGTGAATGTTCTTAATCATTATAGTCTAAGAGCCAGCGACCGCCAGACTTTCGTCATAGTATAAAAGCTGAAACTTTCTCTGCGCATACCCCCCAACGGAGGTAGGAACAATCGGCCACTATAAAGTTTGGATGATCATGGCTTTCGCAGGTAACAGGTGGAAAAGATGTATAAAATTGCAGAATATTTTCGTCATTTCATAAAGCTTACAGCTGGATTCTCCGCTCGTCGTTAATTTTTCGCAGTCGTTAACTTTGTCCCGCCTCGAGGTGGAGTTTTAAGGAGGAGCGTCAAGGGGTTCATGCGATTGGCTAAAAGACCTCCCGTTTTCCTCCGGAGTTGTTAGCGCAGTCGGTAACCAAACAACTGGTTCTGCCCAGTTGACAGCTAACAACCGACGATTTCGTGAACCACCGGGGCAGAATTCCATCCTTAATTTTTTTATATGTTCTTCGCAGTACTAGAAGTCACTTTATCCCTTGCCAGACATTTTTCCATCGTGGGAACCCCCCGCCAGACAAACTCAAAGTCATGGAGTCGGATTTATCGGATAATTTCTTTATATAAAATTATTTATGAGTTTGAAAAAATCAAAAATTATTCATTATAATTTTCATCTTAATACTTTAACCAGAAATCTGATATGGAACACCGCATGACTTTCTTGTACGTCTGTTAAATTGTAAATATTTTCGGTGCATTTCATGTGAACTTATTTTGTTTGAAAGACGTAAAATACTGCAGTAATAATAAGGTTTAGAGATTTCTAGCCAAATATTTTCGATATGTCCGCGCTGGATCACTGCCTCCTAGATATAGAAAGCCTAACCACTGCTACGTCACCGAGCCTCTACGTCATCATTTGGCCTTCTAAAGATGACGTCATCGCAGATTAAATTTCATAAAGTAAAACTATTCGAAATTTCTGGTGAATTTACCCTCTCATTTATCTCAACATTTTAATGAATTGAGATAGAAAAATTTATTTTACAAAAAAGAGCAGATTTTAACTGTAACTAATTATATAATGTAATAAGGGAGTAGATCACAATGAATTGTTTTTTGTCACGAACATATTTTAATTTTTATCTTTCACTTAAGATACCTTTTAATATTTGTAGCACCTACCAGAAATCTGAAATACTTTTACTTTATCAGAAATAAAGTATAATGACGTCATCACTTGAAGGCCTAATGATAGCGTCAAAGCTTCAGCGCTAAGGCTTTGTGTATCTAGGAGGCAGTGGCTGGATTCAATTTGAAAGATTTCTTTTTTACACTTCATTGGTTGATACTTCACCAGAAGCCGAAGACTTGAGATAGTTAGCGAGATTCTGGTCACAGCCGAAATCGTGATTCATCACGAAGAATCACTATTTCGGCTATGACTAGAGACGTCAGTATCATTATAATGAATTTAAAGTGTCCATAGACCTTAATGTATTTAATGTCTTAGGTAACCCTGTAAAGAAGTTACTCGGTTGATTGCAATAAAAAAAGAGATGCGCAGTTAGCTGCTATAATAGTTCTAAATAAAAAATTTCAACATTCTACGGTAAACAGTTTTAGAGTTCTGCAAAATACTTAGTTATTTTTGGCGATAAATTTGGCGATATTTCTGTGAAACACGTGAAGGTCGATGACAAATGGTAAGATTTTGGGCAAACAATGAAATGACGTAAAAGAATTAACTTTTCCATGACTTTGAGATTGTCTGGCGGGGGTTTGCCCATGATGTGCAAACAAGTGTCTCTGCGCAAGCCGGAAACGAAAATGTGGCATTACGTTGAGTGAACTGGCGGGAAGGAAGAACATATAAAAAATTAAGCTTTATGAAATGAAAATTTTCTGCAATTTTATACACCTTTGCCACCTGTTACCTGCCAAAGCCACGATCATCCAAACTTTATAGTGGCCGATTGTTCCTACCTCTGTTAGGAGGTATGCGTAGAGAAAGTGTCAGCTTTTATACTATGACGAAGGTCTGGCGGCCGCGGGCTCTTTCTCTATTACATTACGCATGAAAAAACCTTCAGCTATAAATTATCTTTTAACGCAAAAAAAGTTTTATTTTTCTAGAAAAAAAAATGTTTTCTGCAATGAAGCAGGATTCCTTTTATTTAATAAAATGCATTTTTGCTAAAAGACGACTGGTTTATATGAAAACTTAGTCATATTTTTTCAGAGTGATTTTGCATGTGCTTCCGTAAAGTTAAGTATTAGACATATTGCTGTCACTTCACCTGTCTGTCACTTATTGTCGGTAGATTTCTTTTACTGGTACATCGTATTTTGCTTACAAATTAAAATAAGTCTCTATTCATAATTCAAAATAAAACTCTGTAAAAATTGTGGTACGTAAATCTTTGGAAAAACAATGCACAAATTGGCAGCTATGCGTTATCCCCACTCACTTTAAATACATTACACTGCGATCACACTAATAAATTTTCATGTGAAATAACTACAAATTTTGAGCCCATTGCTTAGAACTGTCACTTATTTTATGCTTCCAATTTTATAAAAATGGAGGCTAAGGGCGATCATCATTTTAAAATGTGTTTTAGAAACTTTTCAAAAGAAACAAAACTCTGTGTATACTTTTGAAGTTTTTTGAGAAATTCTGTCCGTAGGAGTAGTGAATGTAACACTTACGGTGCTGTTTTATGGGCTCGAACAAAACAACTAGTGTAAATTAGGCGTAAGAGAAATGAGTAGAAAACAAATATTTTGCAAAGCAACTCTCTCCTCTCTTATTGTTTATGCCCAAATTCGGTTTTGAGTACTCTTGCTGCAGCCCTGCGCATGCGCTTGCGCTTGTAGTACTAACACTAAGCCTCATTTGGGCATTTGAAGAGGTCACAGGCAGGTGAATCGCTGCTTCAGGGTTTTCAGCGAACACGTTACCTATATTTTAAAGATTTCATTTGATGTTATGTCTGGCATTAGAAATATAATTTCATTTTTAAGTATGCGCCGTCATAATTAAGCATGACAATTAACAGTAAAATAAATTATTCTTTTTATATTACCAAATGTTTACCTATCCAATCTAAATTAAGTAAATTAGTTTACATGAAAAATAAAAGATGCATAGAAAAATTGCGTATTTAAACTATAAATATTATAATTTACAATATAAAAATAAAAATACCCATTTTAATAAAAAGTTTTCGTTTGTGTTTTATCAAAAACATGAAGATATGCGGTTAATGTAGGCGGTATCGAATTTCAATGGCTGTAGCGCAGGTATTGCTGTGAGAAAAGCTCGTCATAAAACGCGAATGGCTTAAGGTATTAAGGAAATTGAAATTCAAAATTTTACTGATATATAAAGTTGTTTAGCACATAAGTTTACAATTGCACACTAAAGTAAAAACTAAATTATTCTTCTAAGAAAATACTGATATCTTTGAAAATTAAAAAACTTTAATTTGTTTTATTTTATTTATTTTTTCAGAAATATCCTAAGCGTTTTCCAAATTAATTAAACGCTGTAACACAAACTTAGAACATATGTATGATCATAACTTTGCATGAATTTTTCTATATAGCGACCAGCTTTTACGCTTTTATGCAGAGTATTTAGAACTAATGATTTTAAAAATTGAAAACTTAAAATATATTCAAAAACAGTTCATACGTAAGCTGTTTGAAACCTGCAGTTAGTAATTTTCCGAAAAAAGCGTAAAAGTCGGTAGCTATATAGACAGTGTAGAGTATTATGAAATAAATAAATAAATGCTTTCGGTGTGTAGCTAGCTATCTTCAAAATTAAAAAACTTTTTGCTGCAAATATAACAATCAAATAACTTTTGCTGAAAGTTTTAATGCACAGTTATGCTGTTGTTGTTGTTCTTGTCGTGTCCATAAGTAAGTGAAAGCTAGGTGGAGCCCAAAGCGTTGAAAATGAGGGCCGCCAAGTCTGGAGCCCGGGGCTATAAAGGATTTCACTATCCATGGAATAGGGAATATGGGTGCTATTGCCACAAGAGTTTGGGCTTCTACCTGTTGTTCCGCAGAAGATATTTTATTTCCCTTCTACCATCCAATGGGATACAATGGAGGCATTCCCCGATCCGCTACCTGTAATGTATGCTCACAGAAACATTATAAATGTATACTAAAAAAATACACCTTTGTATCATTATGGAGTGAGTATGGGATCCTTTTTTCTAAAAAATGATATTGAATGTGTATTTTCTTTCTGACAAAATATCAATATACTTTTTAAATCTTTCGATTTTGAATTTTTAGAATTAATTTACATGCAACCATTTGTTAAACAACTATATGTATGATTCAAAAATAAAATTTGAAAATTTTGAAATTTAACGTCCCCTCTGTGCCTTTAAGCAGTAGCAGATGCTTGCTGGAAAACGCTGTAGAATTAATGGTTTCCGCAATATTCACCTTGCTTGTTCTTTAACCGTTCTCGATCTTTGAATTTTAGGACCTACAGCTTCTGTTCGCATTGTAAAAAATAAAAATAATCCCTAATAAGTTTCTGCAACATGGAACGATCAACTCCCACATTCCAAGGTCGACTACAATACTGATTAAATTAAGAGCCCTTAGACTTGTGAGTTACAAATAATGCTTGGAGATAAAATTAATACAAGGGGTTGTTTTTGAGGAAGATGCAAATCAATTTTTGATAGTCGCATTACAATGTCCCGATAAGGAGCTAGAGAAGCACTGAGCAATCTCTTTTGTCAGTGTTTTTGTTTCCTGTCTCTTGAACGCCAGTGTCACTTGACATCTTTTGTATCTTGTGTTCTTATTAATCACCATGAGATGGCCTTGTCTAATACGGTATGAAGCCTCAATTACGAAAGACCGATTTTAGGGAGTTTCAATACCTATTTGGTGAACGCTAGAACTTCTGGATGAATTTGATAAAACACCATAATTAATTTCTGGTACTGATTATTGCTTGGCGGGGGGTGTTACAAAAACAATATTTCTCACTTTCTCCCCTTCATAGTTTAAATAATCCGTTATAAAGGACGTATTTACACGAGTAAAGAATTATGAATCCGTGCATATTACTGTCATTCCTTAAATAAGTAAAATTCCAAATGCTCTGTTTATATCCCCTAAAATTTCAAATGTTCTGTTTATGGTGTGCTTTATAAACGTAAGCGTTACAAATAATAATTAATTTCGTAACTTTTAAGCGCACTAAAAATCGAATAAGAACATGATTCCAGTATGAAGGGTTTTCTTATCTTGTCGAAAAAAGCAATATGTCAAATTTCGTTTTGTGCTCACTCTATGACTGCTTCCTACCATCGGTCGGGCCCCACCATGGTAAACAGCTAATGTGTGAAGGTCTCGCGTTCGAACTAATGTGTGAAGGTCTCGCGAAGGTCCCTTTCTATCGCGCGACTGTCGATTTAACGGTCTGGAGTTTGGGTCGATTTTTTCCAGATGTAACGTGAATACACGTTAAAACCCCCTAAAAAGTCCTCTGACCAAGGTACGACCGCCCCTGTATGCAGATGCCCTTCGTATAGGCTTGCTTGAACACAAAAGAAACAAACAGCCATTGGTCCGGGATATTTCTGCCGGTCCTCGTATAGCAAATTTATTGGAAAGTAATCAGCAACAGTAGCCGTTCTAAAGATATTTATTTGTATAGCACTTGATTTGAAAAATAAAATACATGCTTATATAATATTCATTATTTGAGCCCATTTAGTACCAAGTGGTGTAACTCCATTTTTAGGTTTTATTGGGTTAGGGTCACAGATTTCCTAAACAAATGCCATTCGATTAATAGCACAGTTGATGTAAGTTGTAACTCTATTAGCAACCATGTGGGTAGCAGCACTAGTTGCTTTGTAATGCTCAATCTATTATGATAACCCTAATGAAGGCTTAAAAATCTCAAAAGTAGAAAAATGGGAGCTACACAACTTGGGCTTAATGGGGCTCATTTTTGACTGGCAGGCATTAATTAATACGTTTTATGTTCTTATATTCGATTTTCTATTCTAAAATACTTACTGAGTGCATAAGAATAAAATTCGAACCAGAAATCTGAAATTAAACACTATTTTGAAAATACTACATACGCTATTCGTTCTAAAGCCATCAGAAGAAGTCGTAATTTCAAGTCATGACCTACGGTTTCCTCTTTGTTTCAAATAAAAAAGTGTTTTGCTGTAAAGTTCTACAACTGTCTGGATGAAATATTGTTGAACTCTAATCGATTCTAAAGTGTGGTTCGAAGCAAGAGTTTAATTATACACACTGAATTAGTAATGTAACAAATTCCTTTAGGTAAAAAGAATTTTTTTTCGAAAATTTCAACATTTGGTACATAACTGTCCATATTTCAATGAAATTTTAAAATACAATAAAACTTTTAGTTAATTGCGATAGAAGTATAAAGTGAGAAGAAAATAACTAAATATAGAAATTCAGTATGTAACTATTGTCGCGAGCATTAAATTTTGTTAAAATTCTCCATTAAGGATAGAAACTGAAAATATTGTCAAAACAGTGATTGATTCCATCATGTTACAAAGCCTCCAAAACAAAAGTGTATGATTTGCATCAAAGTATTGCATTATAACTGCCTACTTTTACTCTTCCATCGAAAGACTATTCACCACAATTTTCAGACAGTTTTAATTGACGTTTCTAATTTGGAGCTGAGCTATCCGTTAATTTAAATTTAGTTTAAAATAATAAATAATCTTCTGCTGAAAACGTAAAAGTTGGCGGCTATGTTTCTTCTTTATTTTCAAAAGTGCTAAGAACTGTGGTGGGGATACCTTAACATTTGATTAACTTTTTCTAGGTGGATTTGTGGAATGAGCCACGAGCAGTTGGCAATGCAGTTTTACTACGCCTTGCACCTCAGATGATCAAAACTGTGGAAGATACACTTACCAAGAAGAAAATGGATCATGATATTGTATTTTATGATTTACAGAGGTAAGTTTAGGTGTACAGACGAATTTCATAACAAACAAGTGTTCATGAATATCGAAACAATTTTTGACAACGATTTTTGTGTTCATACCGTGACGACAGTATAAGCCAAATAAACTAATTCTTTGACTCCTGTTGATTTTGAAAAAAAAAAGAGTTCCGGTAGCCTTTTCTAAAACTGGAACTACCGCGGGATGTATAAAAGTAGGAATATTTATAGCATAGTTAAATGTAAGGCGCCAATTGATGATTGATAAATAATACTTCTAATTTCACAAAATAGTTTGTATATACTGTGATTCAACTCGTTACTGTGACGAGTACATACTGTGAATCAACTCGTTTGTTGATTTGCACTTAATTCTTCTGTGGTTAGTCCCATGTCCCATGAAAAAAAATAAATTTGTATCATTTCGGAGAGCTATTTAGGAAAACACAAATTGTAAACGCCACATAAAGTGTGGGACAGAGGATAAGATATTTTGTTGTGTAAAAGTATGACTAACACACCGCTGAAATACCTTACTGCAACTCAATTAGCATTCAAATTACTGCCACTCAATTTTGTAATCACCAGTGACATCTCCATAGTTTTTAACTTTTTAAATGATGAAATTATGTCCGTACATTTCAGTCAACTGTTGATATTTCTTAATGTTGTCTAACATTTCTGATCTTAAAGTATTGCTAATGAAAATTCAGATATTCTTGCGAAATTAATTAATTAAAATGTTTTTTCCCCTTTCAATAGCACCATTATGGCTGAAAGAATAATGCACGCTCCTACAAATGCAAGCCATTCTGAATCATTTGACTTTGGAAAGTACAACCAGCTCAATGACGTAAGTATAAGTCAGCTATATAGTTTCAATGCATTTAACAGAAAAGATAGCGGCCTATTATATTCACATTATCTTCATTAATTTCCAGTTAATGATAACTCCTTCAATTGTATATTTTGAGATAGATCAGAATGAATTTTTGTTTTAAACTATTTCTTTTGCTTACACAGTTTATTAACCCTTTGCACTCGAAGCCTTTTTTTGCTAGAGCAACTCGACCAGTTGGGAACTCGGGAAAAGTTAATCCATCCCGCCGAATACAACGGAATGTAAATAACCACTTTCAACCTGTAATATTGCCAAGTGTCCAGATTAAATGTGCAGTCGTTTGATGTTTTGATTAATGATTGTAAAAGTTTAATTGTTTCCGAAAAGTGGTAGCTTATACTTTGTAGATGTTGGCAGTTATGGTCACATAACTGCCACCCGTTCCACACAGAGTGGTGAGTGAGATCACCATCTCCTAGATGTCCAATGCCTGAGGACAGAAACATTTACGTTATCAATACTAGGTTCAGTGAAGTATTAGGCACACAATTACTTTCACAAAGTAAAACTATTAAAATTTTGTGGTGAATTTACTCCCGTATAAAAATATTTCAATGATTTAAGATAGAAAATTTATTTTTACGACAAATAGGAAATTCTAACCATCACTAATTATAAAATATAATATAGAAATATATAATAATAAATTATTTTTATCAGAGAGGCATTTTAATTTTTATCATTAACTTAAGATATTCTCTAATATTTGCATCATTCACCAGAAATTTTATAGTTTTACTTTGTGAAAGTAAAACTGTGTTGACGCCATTTTAGAAGAACCGGTGATGACGTAAATGCTTCTGTTCTTAGGTCTTCTATGTCTACTAGGTGTTGGTGAGAGGCGCCTCTCGAGTGCAAAGAGTTAAAATATACGAACACTGTAACTTATGTACTGAAGGACGCATTGACGTTGCTATTAATCTTATTTCCCATTCTTAGATTGTTGCCCTTCTTGTCGAACTTTCAACCAAATATCCAAACATAGCTAAGCTGGAGAGTATTGGAAAATCGTACGAAAATAGACCGATATACAATCTTAAGGTATTTGTTACTTACATGTATCAATCTGCGTACTGTACTAGGTCACCAGTTTATAATCTTTAATTAAAAAATCCTTCTCAGATTTCTGGTGGTAGCTCAACCGACAAACCAGCCATTATGATGGAATGTGGTATTCACGCAAGAGAATGGTCATCTGTTGCAGCTGGAGCTTACCTGGTCAACAAGGTAAAAACCTTATTTTGTTTGCGATCTACAATTCAATACAATATTTTGTTTGGTTGTAGATAACGTCACAACCAAAAGTGCATTGTTAAGTTGGCCTTACTCGTTTGCTGATTATTAATCTTCAACAAAGAATCGATCTAAAGTAATGCTACCAAGTCACGAATGTCACGTGGCCAATTGCTAAATGTGTGGCTACTAATCAAACAAAACTTAAACAAGACCAACATGCTGATATTTTAGAGATATCAACAATTTTCGTATCAAAATTGAGCCTTTTGTTTCAGAAAAGTTTACTTAGTCTTTTGTGTTGGAACTATCGCTGGATATATTAACGTAAAATCGCTTATCATTTAGCGAGATGTAAGGTGCTCTTTGAAAAATGATGAATATAACAAACACTTTCAATTTACCATACAAGAATAGTTTATTAATACCGTTAATACACTATAAAGTTTTTTAATTTACATTATCATAACAAACGTTCTAGTTCTAACATTCATAAATTAATGTAACCATTGCATAGCGAAAAAAGTAAAAAGATCATGCTCATGCCTAAAATTAAATCATATGGAATCTATGATGCTCAATTTAAGTATTGAAATCCTCAATGATTCAGCAGAAGAAACAATTTATTTACTTTAATCTAGTGACAAAATTTGCCAGTTCAAGTTTTTGACTGCAGTAAAAGATATCCCAATTAGTTCACTTTTGTAGAAGAGTAATATTGTGACATATGATGACGTTGAGGAGAAAAAAATCTATACACAGGACTACTATATTAAAACCATTCAAGTCACAACTTTCAGGATTCAAGTAAACTATTAAAGTACACAATTAATAGATTTTCACGTGCTTGTTCCCAGTTTTACTATACGATCAAATGAGAAAATGCATAACGCTTTCCTTTATCACAAAAAAATTAAATTAAATTAAATTAAATTAACCCATTAAGCGCCAAAGCTCCCGTTACGGGAACATCTATTGTATATTTTTTTCTTAAAATATTTTAACGCAATTTATGAACTACACATTTTATATAAACATTTACACTATAGGGTGTGTTATATTGTGTAAATGTTTATATAAAATGTGTAAACAATAGATGTTCCCGTAACGGGAGCTTTAAGCGCCAAAGCTCCCGTTACGGGAACATCTATTGTATATTTTTTTTCTTAAAATATTTTAACGCAATTTACGAAATACACATTTTATATAAACATTTACACAATATAACACACCCTATAGTGTAAATGTTTATATAAAATGTGTAGTTCATAAATTGCGTTAAAATATTTTAAGAAAAAAATATACAATAGATGTTCCCGTAACGGGAGCTTTGGCGCTTAATGGGTTAAAACACCGTATCTGACTGCACTTCGGAAATTAGATCCTTAGTGTAAGTCATACAGGGCTAAGGTTTAGCAATTATCGTGGTAGACTTTACACAATAGTAGAGCTTCTAATCTTGAACTAATTGTGATAATCTTTATTATTTTTCAGTGGTTTAATATCTTCCTTTATTTTAGTGCGTAACAGTGAATTGAACAAGTCATATTTTTTTCACTAGCGATTCCCATAATTTTATATTAATCCATAACGGTAGTTAAACTTCGGATGAAAAACTAATAATATGTTGACTGAAAACAACCTTATAAACACTCACACACACATACAAAAAAACTGATGGCGTTAGAAAAAAGAATGCAGCTTCAGGTACTGCTCGGAATTTTCCGTTTCGTTATTAGTTGTTAAATGATGCGGCTGAAATGTTTAACTACAGGTACACTTTCAGGGTTTTAATCGTAAATTTGAGTTGTTGAAGATGAGAATCTGAAAAGTTCTCTTAAAGATTTAAACAGTACGCCATAAATTATTCAATCAAAAAGCGTAAACTTCAGACTAGTTTAATATTTTGTTTCAAATTCAAATGCAAGGTAATAAGGAGCCCATTCACCACTGACTTAATATCCTCTATCGAATAGTTATGTGAACCATTCTTCGCGCGAGACAACAGCTTTTTCAAAAACAGATACACAAAACGTCTGACATTATTTTGCAACATTGCAAAGTTTGAAAATGTTTATGACAAATTTCGAGAAATTTTCTAAAAATTGTAAAAAAAAAAAAAAAAAAAAAAAAACAGCGTAGGGGAGTTGATTTTAAATTATTCAATCGAAACGTGCATTTTTGCACAACAGAGTGCTTCGCCAATTCCCTGAAAGTTCTCCATCATACAAAAATTTCAGAAACCCAGTTCCCAAACATTCTTTATGTTTAAACTCTAATCCCAGTTTCACCGACTTCTCATTAGATGCCATGACTGGGAATGCGACACCGATGTCGATGTTTTCAAAACATCGACATCTTCAATATGTCGATGTTTATGTGACATCGATCTTTAACACCTATGTATGGAGTTCGATATTTTTGCACACTGCCGACTGTACATGTTATGCATAGTTGTCATCATCTTTTGGAATGCAACCAGTTTTATTTAATACCAGATTTTTAATAAGAAATAGAAACGTTTCCAGTACGTATAAAGATTAGTGGTAGTGATACTAAACTACGGTATTAAGCACAGCGGGCATAATTTGTATGGAAAGTATGTTTCGTGCATGTTGAAAACATGTCTATGTCGAAAAAAATCTAGACTCTTTTTTTTAAAACAGAAAATTTAACGTCATAGGCTTTGTTCCATGACCTAAAGTTGTGGGATTTGAGATGCTAAGATTTGTTTAACATCGATTTTTTCACATGGTCTAATTGATCTTGAAAAAAATCTGCTTTAACATTTTCTCAATCAGTAAATTGAACATTCCAATAGGCGTGTTTACTAATAAATATCTCAGTTACATCACATGGATCAAATCTGTTGATTATTTTACCCTAACAAAAAACACTACAATGTCATATGGATTATGACTGTTGACAATAAAAGCAAAGTGACCGACAGCAAGAAAGCAACCAAGGTAGTGTCCAGGGAGTCCGATAACCCTTTCCCACAGCTGAAATTTCGATTTTTGATAACAAAATAGTAAGCATGAAGTCGCTTTGTTAACTGAAAAAGATAAACATTTTTATTTGTTAACAATAAGTTTTTTTTTTTTTTTTTTTTTTTTTTTTTCAAACAAATTGCATTTTACATGGAAAATATTTTTGTCCATGTAAGTCAGCAATTTTGCCAACCGTGTGCCGGGTCGTCTCGTTTGACAGAGGAGATCAGAACTTGCCTAGTGAAGAAAAAATCCTTCGATATAGAAGTTTTTTCTACACTAGGCAAGTTCATCAATTTTCGAGCGCTGGCTTCATTGG
Source organism: Cheiracanthium punctorium (assembly GCA_038373885.1). Taxonomy (NCBI): domain Eukaryota; kingdom Metazoa; phylum Arthropoda; class Arachnida; order Araneae; family Cheiracanthiidae; genus Cheiracanthium; species Cheiracanthium punctorium. The sequence goes on along the minus strand of JAWZYV010015005.1, from coordinate 747,593 downwards.
AAGCGGAGGGCGAGAGCGAATTCTATCAGAGGTGAAAGACGCTAAAGCGAAAGAAATTAGCTCTTTATTTATTTATTGCACACGTATGATATAACCTAGAAGTTTTCCCATTAAGTATTTACCACCAGACATAAATAATGAATGTTAATTTAAATAATATATAGTCATAGCTAAAATGGCTTGACCTACATATATACAATGTTGATCAATAGTTTATTGTGTTACCAAGGGGAACGCAAATATTTATTATTTTTGCTTAAAATATTGCACTGAAAAAATATGAACTGAACAGGATGAAAACAAAAGATTCAGGAAAATACTTTTTATTAAAAACTACTATTTTTCTGAATGCTTTTTATGTAAAAAACATTGTTTTTTGCTTATGCACTGAAAAAGTAGTGAAATATGTTTGCCTAAAATATAGTACTGGAAAATAGCTCCTACACGCATATTAAGTCAAATAAATATTTATTTAATATTAAAAGTAGTGCTTCCTTTTCTAAGCATCGATGCTCCAGTTATGGAACATCGATATAACCAAGCATCAATGTTTTGAGCTCGATGTCGCATCCCTAGTCAAGACCTGATGCACTCTTTCGATCATTATAGCTAGAAGCGCCAACGAGGTAGTGCTAGTAAGTACGCACAGCATTTTTAGCAGCATGCGTTTAATACCACCGATGAAGAGCTGTGGAATTTTAAATACTTTTATCCTATACGGATAACTAAAATTTCTGGTGGTTTTTGTATCTAGTAGCAGGTTGTTTCAGATTGTTTTTTTGTAGAACTCCATTTCTCATTACCGTATTCTTTTCCTCATCTGTGTTGTTTTTAAGTGTTATAAAATGTCATTTATACAACCTAAAATAGAGCTTTCCCTTTTTTAGTTAATAACATCTTATGATAGTGACTCAGTCGTTAAATCGCTAGTTGACCAATACGAGTTTAATATAATTGTCGAATCGAACCCAGATGGTTATGTTTACACCTGGACACAAGTAAGTGTTTTACATCCTAAGAAAGTACTCTCAAATGTTCTTTTAATTTTAGTAAATAAATGAATGCAGTGCTCTTTTTTTCCTTTGAATAATTCGGATACATTAAAATTTATGCATGTATAATACTCAGCAGTCGTATGAAAATGATAAACTATAAACAGATTTGACATGAAATATATATGTATATATATATATATATATATATATATATATATATATATGTATACACACATCAAAAATGCAATTTAAAAAGAATCTGTAAAAATAATCTCAAGGCAAAATCTTCTGAATGATGGATTGTTCAATAAAAGTCAACATGAAAATTGGCCAAAAAGAAAAGAAAAAAAGAAAATCAGTCAAGCACAACTTTTCATTAAGATTCTCGGATTTTATTTGAAGACCGATTCCCACATATAATAATGAACTTTTGTTTAGTTTAAAACATTCTAACCCAGAACTTGTTATGCAGATAAAAAATGCAATACAAGACTGGGCACTAATTTCCCTTTGAATTTTTAGAAATCAATACTTTTGATTCAAATGCAAAAATGGTTTTTTTTTCCAGGAAGATTTTCATTAAAGTGTATTCAGATATTAACTTCTAGAGTTAACCAATTTAGTTTATGCATTTTAAATAGCCAATAAGTTGCCCCCTTTATTAAAACCTCTAAGATTATATTATATCTTTGTATGTTACTTTAAAATAATCTTACTTTGCCACCATAAATTATTAAATTTAGAAGATATAGTACTTAAAACAATGCAAACTTGTTTTTAGAAAGATAGTTATATTAAAAGCAGATTAGAAAATGTGGCATGTACAGTTACATAAAAATTGGTCTAGTAATTTAGGGAACAAAACCCATTGACGTTGATAAATAGAAACTTATTGTCTCTTACATTAATAGGAAAAGAGTAAAAATAAATAATAATAAAGACTACAGGGTTGTCCAAATTAAACTTCCCTAGCTCAGAGGTCTGGTAAAATCATACAAGCCGGTGCGCACCCCCGCTGGAGCTTGGCAACCGACAAGCTCCAGCGACTGTCGCCAACCATTTTGCACGATCAGCAAAGTATTTTAACACATTAAAACTGCACATATATTCCACTTACAAAAACTTTAAAACAAAATACAGTAGAACCCCGATCTATCGTTTTTCAAAGGGTGCGTAGTAAAAAACGATGCATGCGGGAAAACGACGAATGCGGGTTAAAGTCAAAATACGAAGAAAACAGTATTTATGAATACACACAATGTATACAGTATACCAAACATACTAAATTTGTTACCAAACTGTAAAAGAAACAAATAGAAGTTGTGTAGAAATTAATTGATACTTATTTTTAAAAAAATCAGTAATTTGACACTGGGTTTTTCATTAATCTTTTAATTAAACAAAGTTTTCAAGATTCGCAATATATTTTTTGTCTTATATTCACAATATATTTTTATGTGCATTCATGTTTGTATGTAAAAGTCATACGATTTCGAATACCGTTGTTGCGTAGGATAAACTAGGCACTAGTGTAGGCCCAGTCTCATCGGCATGAATATTATTCTCAGCTTCTTCGCGATTATTTTTATCTTTTGCGTCACATTTCTTCCATTCTTAGGATTCCGCACGTTGATACATCTAAATCCATGGAAATATAATCACTACATTTCACACCATACACATCCCTGCTGGATGTAAGAAAAGAACTCGTCATCTATACAATCATCAACCCAAGATATCATACCAGGAAGTAATTAGATTTGTAAGCCATATGGATCCACTTGATATTCAATTTCTTTTCGGTCAGAAGAAACATTTTACAACGATGAATGCGGGAAACCGAATTTTTGATGAACGATACATGCGGGTTTTGTTAACGTTATTTGAATGCAGTTTCTGCAGGGACCATAGAAATAAAACGATCAATACGGGAAAACGATGAATGCGGGAACGATAGATCGGGGTTCCACTGTACAACGTCCATATTTAACCAAAAAAAGTCTGCAAATTCAGTAACGAGCAATTTAAAATGAGCAAACAGTGGACCGTTTTTAAGTAAAAAAACCTCAGTGGATTCAGCAACCTAGTTGTACAGCTATGTAAACTATGCAACCAGTGGACCGTTTTTAACTAAAAAAACCTCAGTGGATTCAGCAAACTAGTTGTACAGCTACGTAAACAACGCAACCAGTGGACCATTTTTAACTAAAAAAACAACAGTGAATCAAGCAACGTAGTTGTAGAGCTAAAGTAAACTGGGCAAACACTGGCCCGTTTTCAACTCAAAAAAACATCGGTGGATTAAACAGCCTAGTTGTACACCTCTTATAAAGTCAGTATGATTAGAATAGCACGTAAATAGCACTTACGAAAACATAAACACATCCAATATCAATTTAAAACTCGCATTAAAAACCTTAAACATTGCAAAGATTCGTTAAAAAAAGAGCACTTACCTTTATTATTTTTTCCTATTATATTTAACCTCTCAGAAATGTACCCAACACCCACCGGCTTATAACGTAACACCAGCATGCTTTCTTTTATTTAGCTTTATATTCACACAATATTTCTAACAAACACACACAAATTCTTTTATTTCGCTTTATATTCACACTATATTTCTAACAAACACACACAAATTCTTTTCATATATTAACATAACACATTTCATTCCCTTCCATCAATAACAGAAACAATTTCAAATTCCCAAACCTGACGAAACACGTATTCTTTATGGTTGCCAGTCGCAACTACCCCCGGCAGGTAACTTCACTTTGGCGGTGCATCGCTCACTCTGTAGTCAGATTGTTCACCAATGATTTGTAAAAAAAAACATTGATTGTAAACAAAGCACCGTATACGGAATGTAGTCCAGAGGCCTGTGCAGGATGTTGCATGGGTCATAATGTAATGAAATTTTGAAAACAGACACTTCAGATCACGCGCTAGTACAAGAAATTGACATCAGGTGACGCTGCAGATCAACAAGACGTTCTACAGATGGTCTATATGTGTGCTGTGGTCGAATCGGGCATATTAACAGCACGAGAAACAGTTGACACACTGACAACACCATATGGCGATTGGCTAGTGGCGTCCACGACGTCTGTACAAAGCAACGTCTGTACGCGTGCAGAATCCACAACATATCGTCCTCTACCTGGTAATATTCCCAGCTGTCCGGTTCTTTAGAACTTCTTCATCATGTCTCGTAAAGCGCGTGGTATCATTGGTCCTCGGCGTAAGTTCTTCAGCTGACGGAATACTCTTATCCCAGCACAGGAGTTCTCGTCATTCTGGTAGAAAAGTTTCACTAACAGAGCTTCCTCTTTCAAAGTCGCCATTGTGCATCAGCGAGCTGGAAACAACTACCTGTGCAGCGCCTGTCTTTCACTGTTGTGATTATACAATTAGATTTGTTTACTACTCAATATTTCTCAATACTAACGAGAGATGGCGCTGCCTGACTGTGGCAGGCTCATAGGAAAATTAACTTCATCCAGGAAATATTCATAGTTTATGTTTTGGCAGCACTGGAATTTTTAACACCTAGAAATTGGCAACAGCTTACCTCCCAGGTATTCCCTTTCTTTACGACCTCCAAGCCAGTCAGTAGTCAGTCAGTCACTGAACCGCGCGCTAGCTATTTGTATGTTTGTATGAAGATGCTAAAATAAATTGTTAAGTTTTAATCTAACTGCATCCTCTTTCTTTAACGATGAATTGCGACAACAAATGGTAACCCGGACTCAGCAGCATTAAATCAAATCCTTCTGAAGCTTATTTTAGAAATATTTTTTATTTTCGCGTATATCTTCAACACGTGACTGCAAACATGACGGAGATCGGAGCTGTCAAGATCCCGGTGTATAACTTTGCTGACCCATCACTGTGGTTATTAATGTGCGAGTCAACTTTTGAGCTGGGCACTCCAAAGCCAGTGACAGAAAGTCGCACCAAATTTAATTATATTATTTCCCATCTGCCTGCCGAAGCTGCCTCGATCGTCAGAGACGTCATCCTGAATCCTGATGCGACGGACCCCTACACCCACGTGAAGACCGAGTTAATCAAGCGCTGCGGCGAATCCAGTCACCAAGAGATAAAAAAACTTCTCGGTGGCGAGCAGCTCGGAGATCGACGCCCGTCCGAACTTCTCCGCGTCATGAGGAGGCAAGCCGAACCGTACAAGGTCCCGGATGAACTGATGTTAGAGCTTTTCCTGCAACACCTACCGACGGCTGTGCAATCTATATTAGCGGCGATCAGCCCATTATCTCTGGAGAAAGCTGCGGAAGTCGCGGATCGAGTGTTGGAGGTTTCACCGGCGCCTGTAGCGGTAAGTGCCACGTGCTCAGTAAATTCCTCAGATTCCATTGAAGAACGCTTAATTGCGAAAATAAAGAAACTGCATGTACGCATAGATAATCTCGCGCGGAACCGAAGCCGAAGTCCCGGTCGTAGTAATTATCGCAGGAATCGCAATCGCAGTAATTCCCGATCAAAAACGTATGAAAGTTGCTGGTACCATTTCAAATTCGGCGATAAAGCAAACAAATGTACCCCCCCATGTAATTATTCAAAAAACGATGCAAGCGAGGCGTAGTGGCGACGACCGCCTTGTCACAGAATTCCCGTCGCCTGTTTGTCCGCGATCGCCGTACGAACTTAACGTTTTTAATTGACACAGGATCGGACGTTTGTATTATCCCGGCATCATCGCTCCAAAGACGAAATTTGGTACAAATGACCCTATCAGCAGCTAATTCTTCTCCTATTAAAATATTTACTACCCAAAACCTTTCGTTAGATCTCGGTTTGAGGCGAATTTTTACATGGACATTTTTAGTGGGAAATGTTTCAGTACCAATCATAGGGGCTGATTTTCTGTACAATTTTAATCTAATGCCCAACCTTGCAACAAAAAAGTTAATTGATGGGGTAACAAATTTAAGCTCCCATTGTAAAGTAGATGAGAGTGAAATCCATTCTATTAAGGTTGTATCAGGAGATAGCATTTACCATAAATAGTTATCAGATTTTCCTGAAATTACCAGACCACCCCGTGCAGATCAGGAAGTTAAGCATTCTGTAGTTCATCACATCATAACCAAAGGCCCTCCCGTTATGGCAAAGCCACGACGCTTAGCCCCAGATAGATTAAAAGTTGCGAAGTCTGAATTCGAGGATATGATGAGATTAGGTCACCTGAGACCTTCACGCAGCAATTATGCATCTCCACTTCATTTGGTACCTAAGAAAGGAACCATGGAATGGAGACCAGTAGGCGACTATCGTGCTTTAAATGCACAGACAGTAAAGGATAAATATCCTATTTCCTGCATAGCGGATTTTAACGCTGCATTACATGGAACAAAAATCTTTAGTCACGTTGATCTAATAAAAGCCTATCATCAAATACCAATAAATCCCGATGACATTCACAAGAGCGCCATTTGCACACCCTTTGGTCTGTTCGAGAGTACCCGTATGCAGTTCGGACTCTGCAACGCGTCCGCAACATTTCAGCGATTCATAGATGAGGTTACTAGAGGCTTAGAAGGCGTATTTGCATTTGTTGATGACATATTAATTGCCTCAAAATCACCGGAAGAGCATATCACACATCTTAAAAACTTATTTGAACGATTACAAAAGTATGGTCTCAGCGTAAAACCTTCAAAATGTACATTCGGAGTTTCGACCATAAATTTCTTAGGATTTAATGTTTCGCAACATGGCATTGAACCCTTGAAAGACAGAGTAGAGTGCATCATTAACTTCCCCAAACCCACTACAATCACTCAACTAAGGCGTTCTTAGGACTTTTCAATTTTTATCGCCGGTTTGTGCCAAAAGCAGCCCACTTATTAGCACCCTTAAATAAATTTCTTGAGGGAATTAAAAATAATAAGAAATCAAGGCGTTCCACACTGAAAAATCCACAGGAAATACTTCAATGGACTGAGGTTGCTGAGCAGGCATTTGCGGATGCCAAAAATGCTTTGGCTAATGCTACACTACTTCGTCATCCAATTCCAGGAGCCAAACTTAGCGTTTGGGTAGATGCCAGTGATGTCGCTGTAGGTGGTTCTCTGATGCAACTTAGCATGACCAATTGGGAACCTATTGCCTTCTTTTCTATCAAGCTTACAAATAGCCAACGGAAATACTCCACGTATGATCGAGAGTTATTGGCCATCTACACAGCAGTGAAACGATTCCGGCACATGCTGGAAGGTCGAGATTTCGTAATCTTTACTGACCAAAAGCCTCTCATCTATGCCTTCAAGCAAAAACCAGATAAGTGCAGTCCGCGGCAATGGAGACAACTGGACTTCATTTCCCAATTCAGCACAGATATCCGACACACCAGTGGTGCAAACAACACAGTGGCGGATGCATTATCAAGAATTGAAGTCCACAACATTTCAAATTCTTCATTTCTTGACTTCGAAGCCTTCAGCGAGGCTCAGAGAACAGATCCTGATCTACAAGACCAGCAAAACAGGAGTCATTCCCTAGACTTAAAGCAAGTGCCTAGTCCAGTGACCACACAAGAACTGACATGTGATGTATCCACCGGTAACCCTCGACCATTTGTTCCCCAAAACTTTCGCAGAACAGTCTTCAATCACTTTCATAACCTCGCACATCCAGGCATCAGAGCTACAATTGAATTAATTGCAAGCAGGTATGTGTGGCCCAACATGAACCGTGAAATTAAATCATGGGTGCAGTCCTGCGATGCCTGTCAGCGTTCGAAAGTTCACAGGCATACCAAAACTCCTTTAGGTACTTTCGCATTGCCAGATGCACGGTTTTCCCATGTGCATATTGATGTGGTAGGACCCTTGCCCCCCTCGGAAGGTAAGATGTATTGTCTCACTGTCATCGACAGATTTACCAAATGGCCAGAAGCCATGCCCATTGCGGACATGACAGCAGCAACAATAGCTAGAGCCTTTTTCGAGGGATGGATATCCCGTTTTGGATGCCCTTCAACCATCACAACTGATCAGGGACGCCAATTTGAATCATCCCTGTTCAGGGAACTCACGAAGATGTTGGGAACGAATAGAGTTCGCACAACGGCCTACCACCCACAATCGAACGGTATCGTAGAACGCCTGCACAGAATTCTGAAGAACTCTTTAAAAGCCCACGAAAACCCCAGATGGACTGAATCACTCCCAGTAGTTCTCCTTGGTATCCGAGCAGCAGTCAAATCTGACATACAAGCATCGAGTGCTGACCTTGTATACGGCACGTCACTCAGATTACCAGCAGATTTGTGCTCAGAGAACACTAAAGACATAACTCCTTCCTACGAGTATGTGCAGAGACTACAAAAACAAATGCAGTGTTTGAAACCAGCTCCAACCCACAGTGCAAACACAAAAAGTTTTGTGCATCCAGACCTAGCACATTGTACGCATGTCTTCCTTCGGGTTGACAAAGTCACTCCACCCCTTACTCAACCTTATACTGGTCCCCACAGAGTAATCAGTCGCAGTGACACGATCATTAAAATTGACATAAATGGCAGAATTGACCGTGTGTCCCTAGACAGAGTCAAGCCAGCATTTGTTTGCAATGATGTGACTGAACCGAACACTGTTGATCATCCAATTGAAAGTTTAAAACCCACTACTAGCGAGAGTTCCATGAATGTTCCTAAAACAACTAGATCTGGGCGAGTTGTAAAATTTAGTAAAAGACTAATAACTGAAATGAACTAACACTTCTGCACTATTTTGTCATATTTTCAATTTTCACATTCTAGATTTTCCAATTTCAATCATTATTATTCATGCTTTATTTGTTTTCAATTATAATATACCTTAATTTTAAACCTTCCTCTATTTATGTGTTTGTAAAGCACCTTCAGTGACTGACAAACAATCTTTTCAGTTTAATGATTAAAAATGCTAACTTTCATTAAGGCAAATGATCCATAAGTACAATAGATTAATGCCAGTAGAAATTACAATTCATAGAAACTGAATTCATATGTATTACTGCTCAAATGTTGTTTGCACAATTTTGTTTAGGACTTTTAACATTTATAAATCTCTTACTTGGAATTATTAATATTTTGAATTCTCTCTTCAGCTCTAAATGCTTGGTGCAGCCAGTTATTGTATATTGTCGTTCTTTCGCATTGCTCTTTCACTGGGGGGATACTACTGTTGTGATTATACAATTAGATTTGTTTACTACTCAATATTTCTCAATACTAACGAGAGATGGCGCTGCCTGACTGTGGCAGGCTCATAGGAAAATTAACTTCATCCAGGAAATATTCATAGTTTATGTTTTGGCAGCACTGGAATTTTTAACACCTAGAAATTGGCAACAGCTTACCTCCCTGGTATTCCCTTTCTTTACGACCTCCAAGCCAGTCAGTAGTAAGTCAGTCACTGAACCGCGCGCTAGCTATTTGTATGTTTGTATGAAGATGCTAAAATAAATTGTTAAGTTTTAATCTAACTGCATCCTCTTTCTTTAACGATGAATTGCGACAACACCACTTTTGTACGGCTCGTCTTTTGGATACGTTGCGCAGAAGCTTTATTTCTGCAAATCACGTTGTTGCAATATGCAAATTGCAAGTGTTACAGCGCCACTTATCGGCAACTTCTTGTACTAGTATTTTTTAAAAATAAATCACGAGCGCGTGATCTGAAGTGTCTGTTTTCAAAATTTCATCATATTATGACCCATACAATATCCTGCACAGGCCTCTGAGTTGGGAAGTTTAATTTGGACAACTGTGTATATTAAAAATTATTATATCTAAATATATTAAATTAGTATCATTAGTTAAATATATTTAAAGATAAAGTTATTAAGTTAACCCGAAATTTCAGTTTAAAGTATTCTGAAAATACTCTTTAACTGAAACTACTCTTTAACTGAAAATACTCTTTAACTTTAACAGAAACTTTAACTGAAACTTTCTATACTCTTTAACTGAAATATACTGAAAAAAAATTTCTTCAGAATTCAAATGTTGTCTCTTTCAGGATAGATTATGGCGGAAAACTCGATCCCACAGCAATTACGATTGGAGCGGTGTGTGCAGAGGAGCAGATGCCAACCGTAATTTTGACATAGAACACTGCGGTAAGAAAAAAGAATAATAATAATTCGATTTAGACAATCTATTCTGACAACTGAAGACAATTTTATACAAAGCATAAAAGTGAAAAAATTACAAGCAGTTTTCCCTTTTGTAAAGGATATTGGCGAAAAAGTTTGCTCAGTTCAAATACATCGTAAAGCAGGAACCCGCTTACAAGAATGGGGGCCCAGGACAAAAGCCATATTCAATCATTACTCAGATTTTATTTATTTTTTTTCTTCTTGACAAACGTGCCAAAATTGTACATTTACACGATATATCTATTTCATGCAAAACAATTTTTTCTGACACTTTTTCAGAGATATATAACTAATATGAAACCCAGTGGTGTAATAGTTAGCACATTCTGCTGCTGCGGCATAGGTCCGAGGTTTGACCCTCGGGCAGGGCAAGGTTGACTCAACCTTTCATCCCTTTAATTGGTCAATAAAATGAGGATTAAGCTATCTTGGGATTAAACACTGGCGTCAGACTGATTACCTGGCCGGGGCATAAGTTTCCGCATTCCAGATTCCATAATCGCGAAGTCGGGGATGGGTAGCACAGGCTTTGGCCCTACGTGTGCTGTTCCGCTAGTGAGTTTAGTTTATATGGCTATTATGCACAAGGCCTTTATCTCTTCTATTTTTTCCATACAAATTTACATCTTATTTCAAATGTTCCGTTTTTAGCACAGTATTTGGAGAAACACTTTTACTACCAGGGGTTAGTGGGAATCGAACCCAGCACCTAACATACGGGTAATAAACAGATAGAGGGAAGTCAAGAAGGTTCAACTAATGGAGAAGCCCATGTTCCCCGTTTTTGAAGCCAAAAACCACGCCCCCTCATCCCCCCAAAGCATTGGATATCGTCATTGGAACATATGTAAATTTATATATTTGAAATTATACAATAAAAAACAAGTTAATACGTGTAAACAACCTTCCATAAACGTAAAATGGATAAACAATTTGGTTAGTAACTCTTAAATTGTTTTTATTAACAATTTCCGGAACTCGTTTTTCAATGCATCTGTATGCGTTCTTCGATCTTTTTTTTGGGGGGGGGGAGAAGGGGGCGTGGCACAGGCTTCACTTTCCTAGAACTGCGTAGCGCAACATTGGCAACTCCATTAGTTAAACCTCCTTGAGGGAAGCCAAAGGCGGATCCAGGGGGAGGGCGCAGGGGGCGCACGCCCCCTCCGAGAAAAATATATTTACACTAGATAAATGGGGCTTTCACCAATATTGAGTGTTCTTTACACTAGATAAAATGAGTATTCGCGATTTGCGCCCCCTCCGAAAAAAGTTTCTGGATCCGCCCTTGAGGGAAGCACACTCAACCTCTTGGTTACCGATACCCAATTTAATTTATTTTATAAATGCAGTACAAGACATATTTACTGAAATCGTCTGTTTTTGCATTATACTCGTTTAATCATTACTAATATTCTACTCACGGGAATGACGTCAAATCGGAATCCAACTTCTTTTACTATGAAGATTTCCGTAAGTACTGGCATACTTTATTCATATAGTTTTTTGTAGTTTTTAATAGCACATTTATTAAACGCACTCACTTTAACTGTTTTTTTTTTAAAAATGAATGCTCGTGGGAAAAGAGACTCAACACCATTATGTTTCGGTCAACAAAAGAAAATCTATGGCATACAAGATCTACATTTGCTGTATTCGTTCGAGACAGGTTTCAGAACGAACAAATTTTCATTTATTTTTGCTGTATACAACCACTTGTCATTCTGTGTACCAATTAAATTATAGTCTCCAGAATTTTCGAAGTTTCCGTTGTACAGAACGTTATTAGCTACTTATAAAGTAGTTCTTATAAATGTATTTCTGCTCTACAGCCATTCCGCTTATACAATTCACTGCATTTGAAAACAAAAATTACTGATTGCATAAAGTGACCAGTTATTTTCTGTATGTTGTGGCAGCTATGAGTTTCTTATGACTTGGTGTTTCTCCATTAAAATTAATTTTTTGTCAAGTTATCAAATAGATTTGCTGCCAGACTTCAAGTGTACTGGGCATTATTTATAATGCAGGGAATAAATGATCCGCATTCTAAATGTTTATATTTTAGAATCTATCATACATATTACAATATTAATACACGAAATTAAAAAATAAAAAGCATATCATGATTTTTGTTTGTTTTTAAACGTAGGGACCGTAATGGCGATTACGTTCTTCCATTGCGATCCTATGTGTAGAAAAACTTCTTTTTTTTCAACGTTTTTAAGACTATTTGCCAGGCAAATTCTAACTACACTCCACTTTTGTAATAAAACGTAGCTTTTGTCAGTCTCTCGCCGAATGTCTTGTGAACGATGATTCTTCCGTACCTTTCGTTCATTCTGCTTGGAAGCTGCTGTTGTAGGGTTCTATTTACTTTCTTCCCCTTTTCTTTTGCTACCAGTTTTCTTTTTCTTTCTTTCTCCATTTTTTCTAATCTATTATTTTGGTTGTCCTGTATGTGTATTTTGGTTTGTTTTTTGTGTGTTTGTTTCTGTCTTTCCTTTATGTGTTTTTATTATTTTAATATTTTTATTAATTAATTAAAAATATTATGTAATGTGCTGTCCTGTATGTGTATTTAAGAAAATATATGTGTATTTTTATGTTCTTTTTCTTTGTTCTTTTGTTTGATCTGTTTTCCTTTGTTTTCTTTTTTGTGTGTTTATGTGTTCTTTTTTGCTTTTTATTATTATTGTTATTATTACTTATTTATGTATTTTTGTTTGCCCTTATTTTTCTTTTATTTTTATCCCATCCCCTTTTACCTCCTTTCTTTGTGGTTTTGACGACTTTTCTTTTTTCCAATTGGCAACATGCTTGTTTGTTAATTTTTTCAGTTCTCTCTGTTTAGTGAGACGAAGGGCTTTGACTGAGGAAGACTGAAAAAATTGCACCTGAGAAGAGGGGCAATTGTCCCAGACGCCAACCTAGTGGGTTAAGTAATAGAGCGCATTAAATATACTTACTATAAAAAGTATACTTTACAACACCGTACTACTTTAAATATAGATCTATAAAAGCTGAAAAAAACTATAGTACGAAGGATTTAGATATATGTAGACCTGCAAATAAGGTTAAGCGTGAAAACAGATACTTTTTTTTCTGTTTTTATATCTCTAGCTCCGGGCAATAAAATACAAAGTTATATTTACGCTTTCAAAAATTTTTCATGCAATATTTTATACATTATTTTTAAGAATGCGCTTGGTTGAGGGGTAATAATTACTATTTTTGGCGGTGAAGTCCTTCTTTTCTTCATCAGACACTGTGTTTCTTTGCACTCTTCGATGTACGCTGCACCTCCGAAGACATTTGATTAAATATATTTTTATGTAAATATATTTAACGCTTTTTGTGTAACATATTTAAGGTAAACGTTGAAGAACAGAAGGTAAAATGAGGAAGTGACCCGCCTCCAAAAGAAATTGGTGTATGTGCGCGTGCTTTGGGGGGGGGGGAGGGGGAAGGTTTAACAGTGCTAATTTTACTATTTATTTCTTATCTCAAAATTCAGTAATCCCGAAATTTAGTTCAGTAAACTGATTTATATATTTACAAAAATCTTTCTTACTGACAAATAGTTGCACAAATGACAAACAATTAATTGTTTAAATATTAAATCTCACTGCTATGCTTTACAAGTACGTTTTGAACAATACCCCCCTGTTATTATGTAAACAACGTATAAAGATATCAAAAGTTAATTTCCTTTTGTGGCTATTGATATTTACAAATTTTTAAATAGTACTCGTAACTCGTAACCTTTCACAGGACAATGTTCCCAATTGAGAATATAAAATTAAAAATTTATTGAAAAATTAAAATTTATCAATATTGACTTGTAAAAATTAACAGATATACTTAAAAGATCACTCTTTTTTTTCAATAGAAGTTGCATTTCTCTCATTAGTGGGAAACTGGACAAAAAAATCGTAAAAATAGTCATTTCCAAATTTTTTTACAGAGCTGTCTTGATACATCCCCTCCCCCTTCAAATTTAATTCATATTTTTACTTAAATTTAAAAATAAATATATCACTAACTCGTAATATTTTATTTATTATTTAAACTGTCCATCACCAGATTCTAGTTTGAAATCAATGTAAAAGTGTAGTCAGAAATAACCAGTATTCCCAATGGGGAACACGATGAAAATGATATTAAATTTTTTCCTCTATTTAAATGACTAATATACTTTAACTAACGTATTAAAAGGCTAAATAAGAAATGAAAGAAAACAAAAATCTGCCTGAATTTGAATTCGGTCTGTAAAAGGTTAACGAATTCAAAAAGAAATTATTAGGTAATACCATTTACTACATTATTTCTAATTTAAACAAGCGCTATAATAAAATACAAGCGCAATAAACTATAAAAAGCAATCTACAAAACTATTCAAAACTAAATTATTAATTTCACAACTCTCGCTTTTTGTCATTACCAATATTTCCAAAAATATTTTAAGTATACTAACATCAAAAATAATTTATAAATTACGTTCAGGAGGAAAAAGTATTAGATTCATAAATCAAGTCTTTCATTTTACCAATACATAAAAATGCCTTATACAGTACTCTTGGCTAATATGAAAAAATAAATTATAAAATACATTCCAAAGAAGAAAAGAAACGCATGTGCGTTTTGTGTACATTTTCAAGGAATCTGGAAATTTAAACTGCAGGTTCTTAACTAAGAAAGAAATGGCCAATGTAAAATCGAAGGACAACTAGGCCGCCAAACCTGCGTCTTCCTTTGGAAAGAAAAAATGATATTCCCCCTCCTTTCCCCCTCCCTTCGAATTCCCTTTCCAATTTTCCTCGGTATGTTTTTAGCAAATACAGAAAGATCCATACAGTTTTTTGTGACGTAATACAAAAAAGTATGTAATTTGGGTGATCGTTTTTTGCATCTGCGCAATTTCATAAGGAGGTTCACATCCCTACACTCTAACAATATATCTACTGATGAATGGTGGGGGGGGGATCGGTGTATTTTTCTTTAATGTTGTGCATTATAGATTGTAATATGTGTAATAGTTTTAGAAATATAAATTTTTAAAATTCAGTCATTAACTTTTGTGCTAACCTTGCACTTTGCATGAAATTTAATGAATGGAACTTAACACACTGTAAGACGGTAACATTTTGCACAGTAACCAGAACTGAGAATCTGCCTTGCCTACCTTCAATACCTTGAATACCGCCTTACTAAGGCATCTCCGCCTACCTTGAATGCAATCTCCAATTCCTAACTAATATATAAACTTAGTACTCTGTAATATAAGATTTGAACTGTGGAGAATTTTTTGAGAAAGAGAGTATGTCGAAAATTTTCTATTTCACTTTTTAGGCCGTCATCTCTGTTGTTCCTAAGTACAGGATCATCTTTTATTTCAAAGTACAATTTTACAACTCAATATAAGGACAAACGCAGTGGCATAGGTACAGTTTTTCTTTCCACCGATTCTTTCGGGCCCGCTTCCTATATCATTGAAAAAAAGGTTTTATTTACTGGTGCACATCTAATTTAGACGATACGTTTCTGCGCCAAATATCAGAACCACCAAGACATAAAAATAATTGTCTCACTTTACGTCAGACCTGCCTTGTCAGAATGTCATAAAACAGTATACATATTTTTTTAATTTTTTGCTGTACAGGACATCGTTTGTCACCGCTTTGAAAGTCGACACCTGGAACGGACCGCCCTCTCCGCCCTGCTCTTGGTACGCCACTAGACAAACTCATATATTCACCGTTTGAATTGTTATTTTTCTACATTTACAATTTTTTATAAGTAAATAAACGGATTTAACATTTTTAAAATTTCGAATGTTTACAGCAGATTTTGTATAAGAATTTATTGACGGAAATTAATTTTTAGTATAAGGCGGATATTAATTTTCATTATGAGGACGGAACTTCACCCGCCCATCCCTCTATAAGTACGAGAGAAACGTGCTTATAGGCGCTTAACGAGTAAAGTGTTAAAATAAAATACATGCAGCAAAACAGAGAACATTTAGATGATATCCTGTCAAATTAGCTAATATCTAATATAGTCAATATCTAATGAAAAAACCACCATGTTTTTACACCCTAAGTCATAATGTATGTACCATTTAAAATGAGAAAATAAACTTTTTTTTTAAAGAAATTGCTTTTGGTTTGCTCATTTTCTTTTCTAGATTCGTTATTTGAATACTCAGATTTCACTGCTCATTGACATTCCAGGTGTTGGCACCAGTCGAAAACCTTGCGACGAGATATACTGTGGCGACAAAGCCTTCTCCGAGAACGAGTCCCGCGCTCTACGAGATCTCATGATTCAACTGGGAAGTCGACTGAAGGCATATTTCTCGATCCACGCCTTCTCTCAGCTCTGGATGACGCCTTACGGAACCACCAAGCAGCTGCCTCCGAATTACGCCGATCTGGTGAGTTAAACGGCCGCAGTGACAATGTTTAATTCCTTGGACTGTGTTTGCTTTTGCATTAACACTTTCATGCAGGGGAGTTGCCCCGTGACGTAACATAACATTACATAGAACCATAGCTGTCAACCTTCCCGATTCCTTCGGGAGATTACTCACCACTAATTTTTACTTATCAATTTATACTTAATTAAACGCCAAAAATTTAATGTAAAATAAAGCTGTTTAAAAATTGTGGTGAAAAATCTCCAGAAGAAATCGGAAAGGTTGGCAGCTATGTAGAATATATTTTGGAGCACGAAGCCTGTTATCACCGGCAGACGAGTAAGTGGAAATTAGAATTGTCACTTCATAGAAATTATCACTGTTAGATTACAGGTAAATACAGTTATAAAAAAGGGAAAACAGTAAAAAAGGGGAGGGCACTTTCAATGCTAGTCGAAAAAAAAAAAAAAATGTTTAAATGGTCCCAACCCTGAAAAGGTGGAACCGTTGCCATCGGCACATTTAACTATTAGTGTCAGAAAACTTCTTAAGCTCTGTGCATGGCCGTGTGTAGGATCGCAGCAGATATGAATTCTCAAATCGCTCTAATGCTCAACAGAATCTTATGTCCTTCCCTGGCTACGTCCCTTCATATTACGAAACAGTCATTTAATTAATATGATATGATCTCTTTTTAAAATAAATAAATAAATAATGGTCTTTCGCCGAAGTGCTAATTGTGACGACTTTTCTCCCCTCAGTTCCTTTCATTAATAATAAATTTTCTCAATTTCAAATTCAAATGTTCCTTTAATTATAGTCGCCACTTAAGGGTGGAACAGTACTTTTATCCTCTCTAGTTACGTCCTAGAAAGTTGGAAAAAAGTATACAAAAATGGTACAGTTAAATTTATTGTTAATACTTATTTTAATAATAAAGTTCGTCAAATCGCCCCCCATACCTCTTAGTTTAACGACTGATTTAAATCTGCAAATCATTCTAGGGTTCAGCAGAATCTTCTTATCTCCTTCTTTGAACACGCTTCTCCACTTTACAGAACAGACATATTTCAATGAAAATGAGAATTGTACGTCATAAATTTATCATATTAATAAAACTTACTTTTAGACTTTTAAATATTACCATAACATTTCTGTGATATAGCATCTCCCTCTTTCTGTTTTTGTCCTTCTTTCTCTCTTCTTTTTTTTAATGAATTAAAAGTGATCTTGGTGGAAGTGCTAACTGTGCCGACTTTTTTCCTCTCAATTTCTTTCATTAATAATTAATATTTCCAGATTCAAAGTACAATTTAAAAGTTCGTTTTAATGTACCAACTAGTTAAGGGTGGAGCAGTATTTTTATAGCTCCCTCAAGTTACTTTCCAGCAAGTCGAAAAACCGGCAAAAATGGAACTGTTAAATTTATTGTTAATTCTTATTTTAGTAGCAAACTTCTTATGTTTATTTAATTATTTATTTATTTTTCATATTTCCTAATTCACCCGTTCATTTAAATCTGAAAATCGGCCCCTCCAAATTGCAAAACAGAAGGACTGTAATAAAACTGAAAATTATACTTCATGATTATATTATCATATTAAAAAACTCATTATCAGCTTTTTAAATATTAGCATAACGTTTCTGTGATATAATCTTAAGATAAATAAATATATATATATATTAGCACCGCAGCCTGTTTTCCTCGTCAGCCAAGTCATACGACGACCCTATGTCATTCTTACAGAACTCATTTCGACGCAGCTGGCTGTGCCCGCGCACAGCCAGCCTCAAAGGGTTAAAACGCGCCTCAAAGGGTTAAAACGCATTTAAAAAATTCTCCAGTTAAGGCATTCATCAACAAATAGTCTTTTATGCGAAGATTTAAGAAATAACTAGCAAACTATCGCTTTTTCACCCCCCTTACCTTATTATTACTCGATGTCAGTGGCGCATCCAAGGAGGGTGGGGGGGGGGTCACAATCGCCCCTCATGAGAAATTTTTTTTCCATACAAAATGTATATTCTTCAATTCCTTATCACACACACGTATGCATTTACGTGAGTTGCAGTAGTCGTAACTCTCCCCTCCCCATGAAAAATTCCTGGCTACGCGCCACTGCTCGAAGTAAACCACCATTTCGAATCAAAATATTATTATTTACTGTTGGCCTCTTTTGAATTCTACAGCTAATGTCTACATAAAGTTTTATTGAAGTTATTTGAAACCTCGATTCCAGCAAAAATGTTATTAAATTTAAAAAATGTTAGCTCATTCTATTTCCTTCTAAGCAAAACTGACTATCTTCAAGTTTTATTTGTTATTTAATAATTTATTTTTGTATTTTTTTTCAAGGAACGCATTGGCAAGGCTGGAGCCTCAGCTCTAGCTAAAAAATATGGCACACAGTATCAAGTAGGATCCATTGCAAATATCATTTGTAAGTATCTGGAAATTTAATTTACCGCAGAAGCAAAACAAATATGTTATCTTTAACCCTTTCGCTACCTCCGAGATATATAAGCCCCGCTGGTAGTTTGAAATGACACTGTGGTATAAATATGCTTTGTACTAACATGAATGCACGTTCCGCTGGTATTCCTTGACATAACTGAAAATTCATTGTAATTTTTCATGATTTCATCGATACAGCCTGTTGGCGACCACGATTCCCTGCTCCAACGGCCAATACTCTAAGGCACCGATTTTTTCACCCCATCTACTTAATGTTAAAAAGATTCTCTGGAAGAGACCGCACAATCCTCTATATAAGCAACCATATCCGAAATTTGTTTAGCATTTTTCCGGAAGTAAAGCAAACAAAAGCCATTTTTCAAACCAGTAGCTCTTCTGTAATTCGACAGCAGTTGCAAGTACACATCACGTACAAATCTTGTAGGTTAGAGAAGAGATAGATTTAACCCTTTAACGCGCAGTGTTCCCGCTCTGGGAACACCAAACTCTGACGTCTTGATTGTTGCCAGTCACGGAGAATAGATTTGATTTCTATAAAAAATAGTTGCGGGTGGCATAGCTCCACGAGAATCCTTTACTTTTTAGCACGTCAGTTCCTGTAAAAAAATGGTCGCGATTATTTTTAGCAGCACTGACATCTGCTGAAAAATGGAAGAATGCGAGAACAGCTGGATAGATTGCCCAATGCTGAAAAAAGGGCAGCCGTTGATGCCTTGATGTATAGCCGTTGATGCCGCTGATGTATGCTGATGGATGCCGCTGATGTATGACGCAGCTGGCTGTGCCGCACAGCCAGCTGCGTCATAAAAGGGTCTCTAGATCTGTGGCACCCGATGAACGTTTCGATTGTCCGCCATCGTACAGCCGTCTGGTAGTTAAGTCGAGCGATTGCAACGGCTGCCCTTTTTTCAGCATTGGGAAAGGGTTGCGCCTCAAAGGAATAATAAATGAATGATATTACCGTTGAAGTAGCCCACTGATGTGATCGAGTTACACAAAAAAGTAAATTTGGTGAGGGCGGTCGCTTTTGGGTGCGGGAAAACCCAAATTTCAAATTTTATAACAAATTACTAGGGCAAATTCAGAATGAATAAAGAATATCAGGATAAATGCTCTTATTCGATGTAAAAAAAATAATAGAGAAAGAAGTAATGTCGGAGAGAAGAAAAAGAATGAAACAATACGAAATTTCTAAATATTTTTTTTTAAATATAAAAATATGTTTGTATAATTACTTATGAATTGTTATGTAATTTCATAAGTAACAAAACAAACACATTCTTTTCCTCTTGCTATTAAATGTTTACACTTCCTTTAGCGACGACCTCTCTAAACGACTGTTTTTTTGCGGAACGGAGGGTGGTCACTATCGAGGAGTTTCACTGTATTTGTATCGTAATTAATGTATTAAAGTACTTATTTCATTTTTTTCCAGAAAAAAAATTGGTACTTATTTTATTTATTTATTTTTTAATAAGACGCAATGTTAGGTTTAATTTAAATATTATCCTTAAAGATAACAGGAAGGTTTGGATGACAACGAAATTTGAAAATCAAAACATGGAGTCGCTCTTGTACTTTCAAAATGTGTGTTTTCTTTCAATAAAGGTGATCTTTTTAAAGCACCGCCTAACCGTAAGGCATGAGTTCGATTCCGCTCACACGCTGGCTGTTTTAATTTCCT
Organism: Cheiracanthium punctorium; assembly: GCA_038373885.1. Lineage (NCBI taxonomy): Eukaryota > Metazoa > Arthropoda > Arachnida > Araneae > Cheiracanthiidae > Cheiracanthium > Cheiracanthium punctorium. The sequence continues at coordinate 726,849 of JAWZYV010015005.1, read as the reverse complement.
TTCTCTGTACTCGTAAAGCCTGGCATTGTGTTACCTCTACTTTACTAGAGGCGGATTTATAAGCAGGTCCTCGAGTCTAAGCTCGAAATTAAATATTACAGATACAAAACAAGAACATGATCTCTTGATGTCTAGCTTGTAGTCAAGGAGAATATTTAATGAACTAAGAGAACGTCGATTTTTTAACTACTAATGCTAACGTCACCCTTTCCACTACTAATTATTTTGCGTGAGGGATTCGAAAAATTAGTGCTTTAATAAATCAATACGTATACCGATATTATGCTGTAAATAATATTAATATTAATAAGGTGGGAGGATCAAGGAACATGCGTGTCTCACGGACGTTTTTTAGTGGGATTTTTTTAATAGGACCTACTTGAAAATGCCTGCTGGGGCCTAGCACCATGGTATCGTAGAATATCAGTGACGGATATTTCTCGGTCTCGGATAGTCAAATGATTGGGATATATAGCCGCGACACTCCTTTTGGTGCTAGCACGATGAGTGTCGAATAAAACAAGTGAGTATTTTCACTGTCTCCTAGATACAGAAAGCCGGCCTGACCCCTGAATCTGTGACGTTATCTTTAAGCCTCTAAGTAATGGCGCCACCACACTTTCATACTGATAAAATAAAACTATTTAAATTTTCTGGTGAATGCTAGAAGTATTAGAAAGTACCTTAAGTTAAAGATAAAAATTAAAATACCCATGTGATACAAAAACATTCATTGGGATCTACTCCCTTATTACATTATGTAAATAGTTACACTTAAAAACTGCCCTTTGTCTTAAAATTAAATTTTCTATGTCAATTCATTAAAATGCTGTTATGCGAGAGTAAGTTCACCAGAAATTTCGAATAGTTTTACTTTATGAAAATTGAACTGTGATGACGTCATCTTTGAAGGCCGACTGATGACGTAAAGGCTTGGTGACTTAGCAGTGGTTAAGCTTTATATATCTATGAGGCAGTGGTACTTTTGTGCATGCTATGTCTATCTCGACACTGAGACCGATCAACCAATACAAACGCACGGCTTTCTCCCCTTTTTCTTAAACGAGGGCATAGGCTTGTAGCTTCTGACGTCACTGGTAGGCAAAACAAGGCAGACTAACCAATAGGCAGGCTTGTTCTACAGGATGCCTGGTAGGCAAAACTAGAACGTAACCAATAGGCTTGCTCTACGTCACATCGTGTTAGTAAACATGCTACAGCCCTATCGTCTTCAGAATTTTCGAAGACTCCGGAGACATCCATCAAGAGTGGAAGCCGATTTTTGACTAACCCACCGTGCCAGGGAGAGGGGTCCTTTTGTGGAAATACTTGACATTCCACCCAAGTTAAAATTCATGCTAGTACCATGCAACAAAATAGGCTAATTATTGCTAAAGTAAATAAAAAACTTTGTAAAAAACCCACATAAGATGTAACAGGTAAGGTGTAACAGGTGTGTTTTTTACAAAGTTTTTTATTTACTTTGTCGTTTAACATCAGTATTTTGAGTGTTTTTTTCCTAATTATTGCTATGTCTGCAAGATCGGCATGCTATTATTTGCTTTGTAATGCTAGCTAGCATCATATGCTATACTCCTAGCTTATACAGCAACAGCATGACAAGCTATATACAAACATTTCATGCTTATTAGCTCTGCAAGATTCTTCATAGCATGGGGAGTTAGCTATGCTATTATATGCTATAATAAGCTATTATATGCTATTTTATGCTTGCCAGCTTAATATGCTGCATAGCTAGCTCAAGCAGAAATAGCACGGAAAGCTGTATACCAGCAAGAAGTGCTAATTAGCTGTACAAGCTCCTTCCAAAGCATGGGGAGGTAGGAACCTTAACAAGCTACTATATTCTTCTTTTATGCTTGCCTGCTTAATATGTTGTATAGCTAGCTCAAGCATAAATAGCATGAAATGCTATGTACCAGCAAGGAGTGCTAATTAGCTGTACAAACTTTCTCCAGTCATGGGAGGTAGGTACCTTAATGAGCTACGATACGCTTTTTTATGCTTGCTACCCTAGTATGCTTTGTAGGCAGCTTAGGTAAGACAACATGGCATGCTGTGTGCCAGTAAAAAGTGCTTATTTGATACACAAAGCTTCTTCCAATCACGACACGGTATCTTAATGAGCAATTTCAAGCTTGTTAAAATACAAAAGTAAAAATAAATTCAAGTATAATTAGATACAACTTTAATTAAAATCTGCTAATTAATATATTTTTAAATCTTCCAGGTGAAATTTTCTCTGGATGTTCCTAAAGTTTGACTAAATTGTTCTTTATATGCCAAACAAAAAATGTAAAACAAAAAATTTTTTTCAAAAGGAGCACACATCATTGTTTCTTGTAATTATTTATACTGAAAGTTGTATAAATAATTACAAGAAAGGTTTTAAATTTCAGGAAAAGCAATTCCTCCATCAAAGTCCGATTTTGAGACTAAAATAACCTTCACTTCAAACTTTAGTCTTCCCCAAGCAAGTCGAATAGCTTATAGCGTCTAAAGCGCCGATCTCCTGCTCTGTAGGTTGAGGTTTCCATTCCAGCTCGGGCAAAGTAAGGAAATGTTAAAAAAAGTGCGTTAAAATGTGTTTGCAGTCGTGTAATTAGTCAAGAATTGTAATTAAGAACACCGTTTAGAATATATTTTATTTTTTACCTTATTTTGGAACATTTTACTAAAAGTATTAAAAAGCATCTGTTGATTGTGAATTACTGCTGGAATAGCATAAATTTCAAGCAAATGGTGGTCTTGATTTCTGCTAGGACAGCAAAATGTTCAAGCAACAGAAGCCTGATTATGTATGCTGGACAAGCAGTAAAAGTGTCCCAATACACACCATGACTTGCTAGTAACTCTGCTGGAACTAGCAACTATTTATGGTAGTTCATGCTTTTTTTTCCTTGCTGGGATACAGGATTTAATGCTAGATTTAATGCTAGCAAACAAATACTAGCATGAATTTTAACTTGGGCATGACACACACAATAAAAACCCATCCATCTTGTACTCTCAGGTACCGGAATGCAAGTTTTCGCCTTCATCCAACGTGTCGGGGGGAAAAAACAGCATTATGTCCGATAGTGAACACGGCAATGAAACAATTACGATAGGATTGTGCTAGGGCAAGTCGGATATTTTTCGGATTGTGGCGTTATGAGAAGAGAAGTCTCGATTTATTCGCTACCGAAAAGCTTTCCGATACTATCATGGTAGAACCCCTGGACATATATATCCCAATGGCTGAAACTGAAGATATAGGTCAAGTTTTAATACATTTTATTCAAGAGTGTATCCGTATATGCCGCTAAAACAGAAGTCTGATACATAGGTAAAAGTCAAATGGTTTTCAGACATTACAAATTTCTTTTGTCTGTGGTATCTTTCAGATGAAGCGACCGGTTCTTCCGCTGACTATGCCTACGTGAAGCTGAACGTGAAACTAGCCTTCGCTCTGGAGTTGAGGGACACCGGTAGATACGGATTCTTCTTGCCGAAGCAACAGATACTGCCAATGTGTGAAGAGACCTTCGACGGCTTAATTGGAGCCATTCAAGCCCTGTAGTAACCCTTTCTTTGTCGGACAATTATTAAAAGAAAACAATAAAAAGTTCTCGTAAATGTTCTCGTTTATTTTGTTCAAACTCTTATGGCTGTGGGCTGTTGTAGTCCAGTGCTTAAGGTGTTGCACTGGGAACCGGAAGGTCGCGAATAGATCCACTAAAGACCACATGAACATGCGGTGACTGTGCACGTTAAATCTATGGTTCCGATAGTTCCCTCGGATTTCTCTTGCAGTTTACGAGGGGCGCGAGCATTAAAAAATCACCTCCTTCTGATGAAGATCGAAATTGTGTCCAGAAACTTCAGGGAGGACGTATAGAGCTCTAAATGGCACATTTTATGACTTGAACTGTCCTGTACTGGCAAGTAAATACTTATGGTGCCGTATATATATATATATATATATATATATATATATATATAAATTTCAAAATGTAAAATGAGTTTTTTATACTTTTGAATGATAATAAATCAATAAATTAAATATCTATTCTTTTTCCTTCGAATGGAGAAAGAGATATTAAAATAGTTAATCTCGAATAATAATAATAATAATAATAATAAACTGTGAAATTTCCTCTATATTTTATACGAAAACCAAAAATATAACTCCAGGTGTTTTTTTTTAATCTTGTAGAGAAATGCACTATTCTTTTTTTTGAACGTGTATTTGTATTTTTTATCATTTCTTTTCTCTTAGATGCAAGTAACCGATCCAATGCAAAATATTCTAACAAAATGAAGATTTTTATTTTTTTTTCTCAAATGAAAAAGATTTCTTTTTAATTGCATTTTTAATATAATCTATATTGTTTTATTTTATATTGAGCAGTTACTTGCCAGAATCCCTTAAAAAGTTGGCAGATACCCCACACACCCAACCATATTCTACAATATATTGAAAATTTTTAAGGTTCGTATATATTAGAATACCGACCGAATAGTTAATCAGTTTTTTTGTAAATTAATAACCAGCACTGTGTTTCGTAAAATTATGGTAGGCCAAATTCTAATTGAAAGTACCTTCTTTAAGATTGCGTTTTAAAACAACTTAAACATTGGAATAAATAGCAACAATATTTTAACTAACCAGTCAACGGGCTTTAGTTATTTTTAAAATTTTACTAAATTCTTTCGCTGGTAATTCCATTTTACTTTATTTTTTAACACTGTAAATATAGTTTTATTCCTTCAAGCCATTACAAACGCCATTTTACATGGGAAAATACAAAAGAACGGGTTGCTAATTTTCTAGCTCATCTTACATTTTTTTTTTCAATAATTAACTAAAAACATTAGAACACAAACACGAGACGAGCAACAGTGTCATTTTGCAAATAAATGCAAAGCACGAGCGAGCGCCATGGAGTTAGTAGGATGTTTTTTAAACTTTAAAAAGTTAGTAGGATGTTTTTTAAACTTTTAAAAGGATGACATTGCTATAACGTCATTTATGTTTGTTACATCCTCCCTCTCTGGTTCTGCCGACGTCCCAACAAAGAACCAGGAGTCTTTTTAGGTGGTCTACCTCAAATTCTTATCGGAGACACTGGTGTAGAGTTATGACACAATTTTAATGCTGATGAATATGTTGCAAGAGATTCATGTGGATTATCCAGGCTTGCAATTTCAAATGTAGTACGAGATCTTTGAGTCAATATCACATATAGTCCATCACGCTTAGGGATGAACTTTGGTAAGGTTACCTCGACTTTATCTCCAAGTATAAAATTAGGTCCTTGTTGCCTTTTACAATCAGCTTATTTCTTTCTTTGGTCTTGGTTTATTTCCTCTCTTTCCTTAGATATATCAGCAAATCTCTTCAAATATGGTGTAATTTCTGGCACAAAGTTGTTGTTATAAATAACTGTACATATGTCGTGTTGTACATCATCGACAGTCCGGAGTTCTCTGCCGAACTGCAAATATGCTGCAGTTTGTCCGGTGGTATTACATTTGGCAGTGTTCATAGCAAAGCGAATTGTTGGAACCTTTTCTTCTCGAGTCATGTTCATTACCTATAAGGATAGCCAATCTCGGTTTGAGATCACGATTTTTCCTTTCTACGGGGTTAGCTTGAGGATAATAGAGAGGCATCAAGCTTTGTTTTACATCCAAGAGGAAACAAAGTTATTGCATTACACCACTGACGAATTGGGTTCCGTTATCACTAATTAGATGTCTTGGTTGACCATATCTCAGAATAACTTCCCGCAACGTCGTTGCACACTATTTTGCAGTGGCTTTCGTTAAGGCAAACAATTCTATCTATCTAGTTGCACAGTCTTCAACAATATCCTCTTTTTGGCTCTTTTACTTTCTGGTAAGGGACCAAAAAGATCAATAGATAGGACTTAAAATCTTTGAGAATATACAGGAGTTTGCAACAATCCCGATGGTTTTTGATATGAACGCACTCCGGTCCGGAAATTTTATCCAAAGTTCCTTCAGCACCGTAATGACCAGCTGTAGGCGAATCATGATAGTATACTTTCATAAATTTCTCTTTCTCCTGCGATGGTACAACTAGCTGTTCTTCCGAATCTGAACTTCAGGAATATCTGTACAAACCACCTTGGTTCATAATGTAACCGTGTTCGGTCTAGTTATGGTAGTTTTCTCGTCATTTTCAAAGCTGTTAATGATCCTTTTCTCCTCCTCCACCTTGGCAGCAGCAAGGTTTCATCTTTTATTTGTTCAAAACGTAAATCACTATGCTTACTTTCTGGTATGTCCCGACCGAGCAGAGATCGCAGCAATCTTTAAAAGAATGTCCACAACTAGTCTGGGACAACATATCAGCTATAACATTCGCCTTTCCAAGAATGCATTCTATCTTCAGATTGAATTCCCGCAATTGTAAAGCCCATCTGGCAAGTCGTCCAGATGAAGACTTAAGACTCATGAGTCATCTGAAAGGCTGGTGGTCTGGTGCCCGCAGTAACTCCACTTCCATCAATATACCCTCGGAACTTGTTAAGAACCCAAATTACAGCAAGCGCCTCATGCTCAGTAGTTGAATAGTTACGTTCTGCAGAATTCAATAATCTACTAACATACTCAATCACTCGTTCTTCAGAACGCCACCTGGAGGAGTACTGATCCAAGAGGATAGCTTCTTGCATCAGTTCGCACAATGAACGGTTTTGTTTCATCAGCGTGTTCCAGTATTGGTGCCGAAACCAAGCAGCGTTTTAAAGCTTGAAAAGCATTTTCTTCATGGGTACCCCAAAACCACGTTGACTTCTTAGTGAGATTGCTTAACGGTCGAAACAGTTCCGCAAATTTAGGTATCAACCGTCGATACCACGAACAGGTTTGTAAGAAGGACTGCAGTTGTTTAACATTCTTGGAAGGCGGCATCCGAGTGAGGCCTTCAACCTTTTCAGAGTCCACTTCAATATCATTAGGGGTAATCCAATGACTTAAGTACTTTATTTTGTTACATGCAAAATTACATTTTTCTCTATTTACAAAAGTTTCCATTTTTCAAGTCTCTAAATTACGGCTTTGAGATCTGATATGTGCTGTTCAAAAGCGGATGACAAAACGATAATATCATCCAAATAAGTAAGTATATTTATTCCAGGAAGTCCCTTTCGAAAATTATCTAAAAGTTTCTGAAAAGTTACTGATGCATTATGCAGATCAAAAGGCATTCTGCGGTAGCGAAATGTTCCTAGAGAACACACGGAAGCTGTTTTATCGCGATCAGGTGCATACACATTTACCTCGTGGTAACCAGAACGTAAATCAAGCGTAGGCATGAATTCACTACTTTTGACTTGATGCAAAAGATCGTCTATCCTCGGTAAAGGATAAAAATCGGCTATAGTCACAGAGCTTTCTGTAATCTATACAAAGACATACGCCACCATTCGGTTTTGGTACAAGGCAGTGTCGAATATGGAGATTCACACTCCTCAATAATTTCTTTCTCAAATCTATTTGAGTTTTAGCAACTCTCTTTTTGCCAGGGACAACCGATAAGGTGGAACTGACACTGGTAGATGATTTTCTGTATTAATATGATGCTCTACAAGTGTTGTGGCCTCTTCCCCTGCCTGAAAGATTACCTTATGTTTATAGAGCAAATTATTTAAAATTTTCTTTTCCTCAGAATCTAATCGTGTCGTACCTCCGTTTTCTCTCAAAGAATAAGAATTTACTTCGTTATATTCGACAGAATCTTCCAGATTTGCGTCCTCTTTCGCAAACGGGAATTTGTGACGAGGTGTGTCATCAAAGTGAAATAAACCGCTCTTAATGTCTAACACGATACCAGATTGTTATAAAAAGTCTACACCCAACAGAGTGCGATTTCCCTTAGTATGGGGAAAGAAAATAAGATTCGTAATAAATGCTCGTTTTTTAATCGTAATTGTCACGTCAGCACTCAACACTCTAATGATACACTTTATAAATGGTATTTATAAAAGATAGTTAGAATATGCCTGAAGAATATTGTTAAGGAGTTTATGGACGCAATTTTAATGTAAATTTCAATTCTGAAGAAATGTTTGTAAAAGAAGAAAGACAAACAAGGCACACTCATGTATTATGATGCACATTCCAAACAGTATTTAAAATGGTGAAGCATAGTTCAAATATGTTTGGCGAAGATTGTAAACTGACGTTTAGTACATATTTCTAGTAGAATTTACTCTTAGAAAATTTCACAAGTAGATTGTTGACATTAAAGTTTTGCAAAACTGAAAATCAAAGTATACCTGTCAGGTTCGTGGGATTATAACTAAGAAAAATGAAATGGACGTTAGAGATACCTGATTTGTTAGTGTGGTGTCTAGATCCCAAAATCTTCGATTCTCCTTTCTTTTTCTTTCGCACAAATGCATGACCTAACTTCCTATCTCCTCGCCCATCATTGATTTTGCCCGTAGCTGACGAGAAAGACAGGCAGCCGTACTGACATTCTAGTCACACCGTTTTATCCTCTAAGAGACATGTGACCTAGGGGTGTGTGGCCATCTTAGTCCGAGATAGCCACAGTAAGATGGCCGCACACCCTATGTCATTTGGCAAATATCCCAAGAATGGAAGCCTGGGCCTTACACTTGCGCATTAGGGTATATCATGGAAGGGAGAAAAGAATAATTTTGGGATCTAGACAATAGTGTAACAATCCGAGTTGGAACTAACAAAAATAGAAGCCAGTACTATCGTTTTTATGAATAGTTTCATAACGAAGTAGCGAGAGAGAATTCTTATTCCCATCTTCCCAGAAGTCCGTGCTTCTCACAAGTCTAAGCGCATGTCTTTACATTTCTTCGTTGACGATATGCTGTAAATTGAGACCGTAATGTATTCTCTCCATTGCTGAACACTACTTGCCCTTCACAAAACAAGGGACGTAACCGGAGGGAGGAATAAAAGAATGAATTCTGTTTGATTTCATGAGTTTTATAAAACTCCAAATTTAAGTTAAAATAGTTTTAAAAATGATTTTATGAAAATTAAGAAAACGGAATTTGAAGTACACCATTTCAAAGAAAGAAAAACTATAATGAATATTACTATTAGTTTTATGATATTAAAAACTCTACACAACACTTAAATCCGAAACAAATCATGACTAAAAATTGTAGATATCTGTGCATTTGTACTGCGTATTAAAATTTTCAAAGATAAAAATATGACGATTTTACTTCCTACAAAATAATAAATAAATGAAATAAAATAAAAATTAGTTTTTCTTGGGGGTGTTGCCATTATGTTATGACTCCTCCTCTAAGTACTCCCACGGTAGAGGAGAATAGTGCAAAATAAAAATATTGAAACGCATTTTAAATATTACATGTTGCCAAACACATGCTTTTATAAGAATAAACCAAACATGGTTTGCAAACTATTGGTAAAGAGAATTCCGCAGGTTCGTTTTTCCCGACAAAGGATTAAGCATTTTTACCAAAAAGATGGCAGTCAGTAATTTTACACTTTACAATTTAGAATTCCACAAAGTGCTTGGAAATAGGTTTAAAGCAAAACAAAGTTGAGATATTTGTTCAAGGACGTTTTCAAAGAGAGAGAGGTAGAGGTTGTGGTGGTGCAGGAGGGGGGGGGCGGAAAGACTAATTTATATTTCGTTATGAAGTTAACGAAAATGTGAATAGATTTTAAGTTAAAAAGCATTCTAATGCTCTAAAAAAATTGTTTTTACCGCAAACGTTAAGTATGTGTTTCACCTAGAATGGAATGCGTCATGTTCACGGACGTTTCCGAATCCTAGGTAAAAAAAAAAAAAAAAAAAAAAAAAAAAGTCAATTTTTTTAATGTCAGTGGTCATATGAGCCCCGTTTCTTAAGACGTTTCGCTTACAGACCATAGTCACTGTCGTCCTAACGGTGGGCATCGCCGGAGGACGGGAATACGGAATAAAGTCCTTATTTTAATCTATTGTATCACTGTGTTGCAGGTTTGTAACATACCAATTATAGTTCTGTGAATGAATAACAGTGTACAAAAAATGTATTTTAATGGCTGTTTTTTCTAAAATAACGCGACCATGAAATAATTTAATTAGTTTTTTAATAATTTAATTTAATGTCTGAAAAGTTTCAAGCATTTAATTAATATCGTAACACGAAACTGTATTTTGTCCTTCAGTAGTCGTACTATTGGTTATTGCAGCACTTACTTCTCCTATGTCAACCATACAAGAATGTTAATGATTTTTTTTTTAATTCTCAGCTTAAACTGGTTACAAATAGTTCACTAGCATCTTAGTATACTACAGATATACTTTCAAGTAATACAAAAATTTAACCTGTGTTATTGAACTCTACAACAAACACATTTGGCTCAATAAAATTTAAGTAAACTGGAAAATATAAACTTTCAATACGTTAACAGTCGGTTTCTGCATAGAGTAAAATCTTTTTTAAATTTCAGTTGTTGTGATATAAAGAGTTAATTTTAGTTATTTTTCAGCTTAAGTTCAATAAAAAAAAAAAAAGAAGTAGACAGAAATAAGGAAAAGAAAACGAAATGTCTTATCACTGCAATATTTTTAAAAAGGAATTGGAAGCCGTAAAATGATATTGCAGAGTTTCCAACTGCTCCGGAATATAATTAACCACTTTTTGTAAACAGTAATTTTCCTTAAAATTTTTTTAAATGATAGCCAACCCATAAATTTAACTTCAAAATTTTGCGATAATTTAAGCCAAACCTTTTCGTTTTAAAAAAGTGGTTAATTATATTCCGGAGCAGTTGGCAACTCTGATATTGCATTGATGTTCCTTTTCTGATTATTACCTACCAGTTTCTATATTGCAATGGGTGACAAGCTTTGACTTGTTGTTTTCAGCATCAAACTGAAAGGTTTAATGAATAAAAGGTTGTTTTTTAAAATAAAACATGCGTTGAAATATTACTTTATGAAAATATTTCAGGAATTTTTTAATTATAAACGTAAAATTTAAGATTGAGTTCCAAATGTCATTAAATATATCGTTATTACAGTTCATCTTATAATTCAACATGGATGCTCTTTTTTACAATTTTCTGTTAATCTAAATTCTCAGCATATTTAGCCTGGGGGTGTAGCCATTACCTGGTGACTCCTTTTCCTCTAAATACTCCCATATGCAGAATGAAAATGTTTAAACGAATTTGAAAAATTATATTGCTTCGAAAGATAGATTTTAATGAGTAATCCAAACGTGAGTTGCATACCACTGATTAAAAATAATTCCGTATATTACTTTTCTTTCTATTTTTTTAAAATAATATTTCACTTATACAATTTAGAATTCGAAAAAAAGCTTGGAAATAAGTTTAAAGAGAAATTTTGGTAAACTCAGAAGTGACATGTATTTTGGTTTGAATGAAATCCTTTTTTTAGGACGTTTTCAGAGAGAAAAGGGGGGGCAATCAAGGAAGTACCCAGGGGGGTAGTCCAGGGAGTCCGGTTAATTCCACCGAAATTTCAGTTTTTGTTAACAAAATAAAAATGATGAAGTCTTTTTGTGAAAAATTCTGCCTTTTTCACTGTTTGGACCCCTCCAAAATTTTTTTCTGGGTACGTCCCTGACTCCAATGTGTTTTTGGTTTATGAAGTTGAAAAACATATTAGTGAATATGTCTCAAGTTAAAGAACAATAAAATGCTTTAACAATTTATTTTTACCGCGGACCGCGAATCGTTAAACAACATGTGTTTTACATAGAATGAAATGCATGGTGTTTACTGACGGTTTCTGAGTCCTTGCCCAAAAAAATGACTAAAAATTTTCAGCTTCGCCCTATAAGACATTTTATCTACGGTTCACAGTCACTATCTTCTACATTGTTATCGTCGCCAGAGGATGGGAATCCGAAAGATAGTCCTTATCTTCAGTTAATGTTTATTTTAAGTTCAGTAATTAATGAAAGTCCTACCACTGCGGGCCATGGTAGGCCTTCTTTTTTAAATAAAATGGCTGCCGTAAAAAGATCACTGATGGTCTTTTTCTGACTTTTACCAGTTTCGATATTGCTAAGGGAGATAAATTTTGATATGTTTCTGAGCAGCATCGAATATAAAGGTGTGAATGAAAAATTATATTACTAAATTGTATCTTAAAATTAAATACACATTTCGTTAGGAAAACGCTACAGAAGTTTTTAATTGTGAATAATACTTTTCAAAGACGTTTTCAGATAGAGAGTTGTGGAGCGGGGAAAGGAGCGGAGCGACACTAAATTAATGTTGGTTTATGAAGCTGAAAAAAACATTCGCGAATAAGTTTTAAGTTAATTAACATTCTTATGCTTAAAAAATTATTTTTACCGTTAAAGCTAATGTAACATTTTGATATGTCTATGGATAGAGCAGCAAATATAAAGGTTGAATTGAAAAATAATTTTACTAAATTGTTTCTTAAAATAAAATATATATTTTTTAAGAAACTGTTGCGGAAATTTTAAATTGTAAACTTAAAATTTAAGCTTGAGTTTCTAAATGGTATTATATATAAATTATTATTATAGTTCATCTTATAACTAAACACACACGCTTTTTCTCACGATTTGCACAACTGGAGTGCTGTGTTTTAAGTCCAACAGCAAGCCTAAGAACGATACAGTGGCGGATTAATGCAAGTTTGTCGGGGGAGGCGGTTAGTTTGTCAGTGGGGACGGTTAGTTAGAAGATTGACATATACATCCATTTTATGGAAGTAAAATAGGATCTTTTACATTAATTTCTTTTTCTTGGGGGGAGGCGGTCGCCCCCCCCGTCCCCCCTTCAATCTGCCCTTGGAGCGATAAGTAACAACTCAAAAGATAAATAAAAAAAATGAATCTCTTATACAATCAGACAGGATATGAATCAAGCATATCACTATTCTTGCGGAGGACTTTCATCAGAAAGAAACGTTGCAGACTGTTTATTTAACAAGAATAGAAATCGAATCTCCGCCTACCTTGAATGTAAATCTGCTCTGCAATAAAACACACTCATAAACTTTTTATTCATGGCTTCTATTTTTTATGTTAATTGCTGATCTCGAAAAACAAATTATGTCACTGGGGCATTTGTATATTCATTATTAGGGCTGAACGTTAGTTCGCAAAAAATATGCTAATTACAACACATGCGAGAACTTATTTTAGTCAATAAGGCCAGCCATTCACTTTGAGACGGTCTTACTACTTAATAGTTAGGAGGGAGATTTTATCTCCCCGAAAAAGAGGAGTTGATGCAATGAATCACTGATACAATGATTGCTGATGGAAAGGGGCGCATTTTCCTTGACCAAAAATGAAATAAAAAATCATGGTACTAAATGATAAACCATATAACCGGGGAAATTCGCCCTTTTTTGATCACGCGTCAATGTGTCATGACCACACCACGACGCAAGAGCTGCTGAAATCGGACCCTACCTAATCATAGTGACTGACTGCTTTAACCCATGCAAAATAAGCTACCTGGTTTGATGGCAGTTATACTTGATAAGATTTTTTATTTACGTGGCACTTCAGTTAGAACACCGGAAAATATTACTATTAATTTGTAACTGTTCAAAATTTCCGGTGTTCTTAAAAATTTTCTTGGGGGGAAGTTCGAGGAAATAGATCACATAACCTTCACGTTTTCGTCCGCTCTCCGCTGGGTGCATGGGCGCATATAAGGTAGGGGGGGGCAAGGTAGGGAACTCCCCCCGACAGTTTTGGTATAATGTCTTAAGCTATAATTAATATATAAACAAAGCTGCACCAAAAAGCAAAATCAGAACTGAGATTGTTACAAGTGCGAAATTTGCCACCTCTAGATTTTTTTTTTTTTTAAGTTTGACCCTCTACCCAACTTACTCCCCCTCTAAAAATTTTTCTATGGACGCACATGGCTGGGTAGTGAACACAAATCGTGTGATTCTCTTGATCAGCCTTGATAAATTAAATATGGAAATCTTGTACAAGAATTATCCTATGCTTGGAATAAGTGGGTTTCTTTCTTTTTTTTGGTATTAACTACCCAAATACTGTCCACGAGGTCAATCTCCCCGAGTAGCTAATGCTTTACTCGAGATTTAATCGAGCTATGGAGATTGATGACAATCTAAACACACCCTAAGTAACATATCTACAGTTAAGAATTAAGCAAAGGAATTAGTATTTGAACTTTAAATGTTTTCTTCTTTTCCTCTTTCTTCGCTTTTTTATGGAACAGTAAACAAAATATTAGTATTATCATTCTGCCTAAAACAGATGAGATTGATAAAAGTTATGCCCATGGAAAACGAAAATGAATTAACAAAATATCTCACAGTTTTAACAAAATTAACAGTGGAGCCTGCTACAGCATTTTTTAAAGAGGAATTAAATTTTTATAACTAGATGTAAATTCCTTTAATGCAGGAAAATTTTCTAATGATTACTGAATCTCAACGATGAGAAAGTTATACACTTGCAGGTATCTTTTTAGCAAATGGCTACTCCATATTAAATAAGATTTTTGGATAGAACCGAATATAAAGAAAAAAGCAGGAAATTTAAATGTCCCCAATTTTCTAGCTACAGACTTTAATTTTAGTTACGTTTTCCTCCGACTTGAGGTATTACCAAGCTGAGTTCAGTTTGAGAGGTTAATTTTTAAGACGTCTCGCAAAAAAACTTCAAATTAAATTTAGAGACAGTCAAAATTGATTTTTTTTTAATTGCTGGCGGAAATTTTTCCTAATCGCTATACTTCATTTTACTTCGTACAAAGAAGTAAAAAGGACTAAGATTTTTATTTTATGGCGTGTTCGATTAATTTTCATTTTTTAACAATAAGTTGTTCAACCGTTATCCTCCTTATCCAAAGGTGGAAAAAATGTTCCACCCGGGGGAAATAATTTCTTGAGTAACTTTTAAATCTTTTAGCATCGAAAAGGGCTGCAGCTCTTTGTTCGTAATTGAATCTTCACTCCAACTTTTGATCGATGGGAGAAGCTACATGTGTTTTAATTAATCACGGCATGACAAAGTTAAAATAAATTTACCCTGTCGCAAATGAGTAAAACTGATTTTTTTTACTCTTTTTTTTAAAGGAGGTTCTAAAGATGCCTTAAATTTTTCGCAGCTTACGGTAATTGGATATTGAGCAGGATAGCGCTCAGCAGATGTCTGCATAGTCCTTCTCCTGAAATACATAGGGAGCCAAAAATGTAACGACAATCTTTAAAAGAGGTAGGGCACGAAAAGAAATTTGCTGTTCTTTTTTCTTTTTGGTTACTCGTATTTTGGATTTGTGTGCTTTTGTCCAAAGAATCGGCTTATAAATCCACGTCAAGCGAACCCCATCGGGATTGGGAGGTTGTGCCCTCCTTAAGGACTTTCTAAAGTGTCCTAACCCGTATTTACGCTAAGTTTAGGAGAAAATCAGGGAAAACTTCTAACGGCTAGGGCGGCGGACGCGACCTGGTTTTAAATTTCGGTCCCCCATTTCAGAGCGCTATGTGCGCGGCCATTGGTGGGGCAGTAAGAACTCAGAATCGAATAGGAATGTGAGCTAGAAAACGCTGTTTTCATACGCCAAATTGCAAATAACTCCACAAAATATGCTGCAGTAGTACAGCAAACATCTTTTTTCATTTATACGACTTTACCTTTCTCATTTACATAACTTTTAAAATTCATACGTCGTTTTCGTGAAGTTCCGTCTCATTCCTATTTATTTTATTACAGAAATACTTCATTTATAAGACAAAACAATATCTGTTATATGCCGCTTACAGCATACAAAAATTCATAATTTTTCTGTCTCAGTCTTTAAAATCTAATTTAGGGGAATATCGCTTAGTTATCTGGTGCTAATTTAAACGATGATTAAGGAGAATGCGTAATAGTTAATCTACTTTCATTTATATAAAGAAGCAGTTGAATAAATTGAAAGCTTTGAACTCTTTTCTTTACGTTGGTCCTTTGAAACATGTATAAACGGAGCTTTATTGTATAAGTTAACTTACTTTATCAGAATTTATAACAAATGGTTTATTCTCCGATAATTACAGATTTAAAAAAATCTGTAATTATCGGATCTGTAATGAAAGGCTATTTATACCGATCAATTACGGTTTAATTTTTATTTACGAAAAAATGATTAAATTTTGTCAAAGTGTGATAGTCAAAATATGAAAAAAAAAAAAAAACTAATTTATAATATGCTTGGATCTGAATGCAGTCTGTATAAGTTCTTCAGAGAGGCGCCAAAAGCCTTTATGGTTCCAATAAAAAGGGCGCCAAAATTTGGTACACCCTGGGAGTCTAACTAAATTTTGCTGACGTAATCTCTAGTTGAGGTACTGATTACAACGTAGACAAACAAACAAACCGAAGTGACGAATACGTTTTCAGCTTTCTGTGAAAGATTTGGAAACGTTAAGTAGAAATTCCTTTAACTTATTCTAAACTTTAACATTCGTTTGGCTTAGCAGAAGCTTTATTCTCTACTTATGTTATATTTAGAGCAATATATATTTAAGCGAAAAGACAAGCTACACACGTGTTTCAATTAATAACTGCACTGCAGGGCTAAAATATGCTACGCTGTCACATATTTAATGGCCAAAACAGAATTTTTCGCTTGAAGTTCCAAAGAGGCTTTGAATACGCCGCAGCTCAAAGTAATCCAATGATTTACGTTCAAGAAAATTTTGTCGTAGCGCTTCTTAAAAATGTATTCCTTTGCTTGCTCATTATATCTGAAATTCTCGTTCTAACAACACGTATAAATAAAGGATTATTTAGAAGAGGAAAATTGAGTGTTACGACTTAATTTCGCTAGTGGTGAATTGTTACATGAAAATAACTCAGCTGTCAAGTGTTTGTTGCTAATATAGTACGGATTTGCCTTGAGCTGGGAAAATGCCATTTTCTTTCAAAAATTTGCTTACTCTCTGAAGGTTTGAAATGAAACCTGTGGTATAACGTTATTTTCACTCAACAGTATATTTCGACGTTAGCAACATCAAAGTACTGACCAAATTTTTGGGGTGATCTTCTCTTAAGTAGCTAAATTTTGATCTAAAATTCGTATTCTATCCGTGAAATAGTTAAAATTTGCTTTTTATTGCATGTAAATCGGGAAACTAGAACGCAATATAAGTTTTGGAATTTTGGAGAGTTTTAGGTTTCCTCATTGTTTAACATAGTGTTTGGCGGTTTTTTGCTAAATATTGGCGACACCGCTCAGCTGACATCAGTTTTGGGGGACTGATTTTTGGTATCAAATTTAAAGATATTTCGCCAAGTGATAAGGGTATTTCGTCTTGCCGACGTTTGGCGCGATTTTATTAAAAGGGTCTAATATTTTTGTTTTCCGGCATTAGCAAGGAGTCGCATTATTATTATGCAATAAAACTACTGGAGATCTCGGGTAAGTACTAGCAGACGAAAGTCGTAGAATGTTGGCGTATTATTGGCGAAAGCTATAAAAGACCAGGTAGCTCCAGAGTTCATTTCAGTTTTGAGTAAATGTTAGCAGAGTTCACAGCTTTGCTAGCCTTAAAGTTCTGTAATGTGCGTTCTTGTGTGAGTTGTTTTCTGTCTTGTTTCGAGAAGCTTATTTTTAAAAGCTGTTTGTGGATTCTTCATTGTTGTACGCTGGGGAATTCTAGTCGATAATTTCCACTGAGATTTTAGACTGTAGGAGGATTTGCTTGCATGGAAAACACGGCATTTGAGGTAAACTCCGTGATCAGCTTGCAGGTTAGGTAGCTAGTAAAATGGAATGCTTACCCGTCTCGATAGAGCTGGGAAGATCTTAAACCTTGATACAGGAAAAAGTAATGCCAGTGACTTGCGAGCAATAAGATGAATCTTTCTTTTAATAACAAACAAATAAAGGAGGACACATATCACAACATCACGATAGAGACAAAATCGAAGAGAATAAAAGGAAATAATAGAACTGCAGAGAATTCTGGGATAGGGAGATGAGGTTTTTGAAGAGAGAGAGTTGAGAGTTGAGTTGTAGTTATGCATGATTACATGCCACACAGAGAATTGTTGTAAAGCGAGTTATAGCTTGTTAATTTCTGTGAATTGTGTATTGAAGATTATTCGTCGAATTTATAGAACCAATAAAATTTATGTTTTGTCCTGACAAGTGGACTAAATACTAGAACTTTTAGGCTCCAAACCGAAAAGGAAGCTGAGTTTTCCGCAATAATAGTAACAACATGTGATATAAACAAACCTGCCGTATTTAATTTAGCGAGATAAATCAGAATTTGAATGTGAAGAAACAATGTTAAATTCAAGTTGTTCGGTGAGTGTAATGGACAGAATTTCCTAAACAGACCATTCGCTATCACTTTTCAGTAGCATTTTATGTTTTGTAGAGATTAAAGATAATTTCAGATCTTATTTTTTATGCAGTGTTTCTGCGTTTAATACATTCGTAGTACAATGCTTTTATCGCAGCAGACGCATGCGCAGCCACTTGTCACTCGAGTGACTTCAGTGCAACGTCATGTCAAAATGCTCTTACAAGAAAAGTTCCTGTATATGAGAGCTGTTACACACCTGCCATTTTTATGCAAAAGGGTTACGATAAGGGGCCAATCCGGGATTTATTTAACATAGGCGAATATGTTAAAGCAATGGTAATTTGCTCCACAGGCCGTAATGTATAAGAATTCCTTGTAACAACACTGTGAATAAACTGTCAGTTCCATCCACACTAAAAATCTATGCAGGTCATGTGACCGTGACCTGTAATATACATACCCGATTTGTGTTCAAAAGAATGTATCGTTTAGACCAGTCCCAAATTTTTCTGTAACATCGACTTTTTTAGAACAAAAATAAAATTAACGTCCCCTAGTCCGTAATATTAAATTTTACATGAAATATTAAAATATTGTTGCATATTATAAGCATCTAATTCATAATCTTTTAAAAGTCATAAACTAGATACAGTAGACTCGCGCTAAAACGCGATTTGTTATCGGGAATTGGATATTACTCGAGTTTTTCATAAGAAAAATATCTGAGAGCTGCACTCTCAAAAATTATTTCTTCAATTAACGGGAATTTCGAATCAATCATGATATGCTGCCGGAATATTTCCTTTAATGGATGAATATCTGTTTCTTTTTTCTCCAGTCAATGAAGAAACTTCTTTAAAATTAACGAAACTTTTTCCTCTTCTTCAGATTTTCAGTAAGAATTCACGGAAATGTTCCAAGGAGTACGGAAATTATTCGTTGAAAATGAGGAATAAATTAGTGTATATAGACGCACTCCCAAAAGTTATTTCTTCAATTCACAGAAATTTTACTGGCAGCAGTGCTGCCCGAATTATCTCCGTTATTTGATGAATATCAGTTTCTTTTTTTCCCGATGTCAGTTGAAGAAACTTCTCCAGATTCAACGAGTTTTTTTCCTCTTCTTCAGATTTCGGGAAGGAGAATTCAAGGAAATAGTACATTTCCAAGGAGTACGGAAATTGAAAAATGAGGAATAAACTAGTGTATAAAGACGCACTCCCAAAAATTATTTCTTCAATTCACGGAAATTTTATTGGCAGCAGTACTGCCCAAATTATCTCCGTTATTTGATGAATATCAGTTTCATTTTTTTTCCCGATGTCAGTTGAAGAAACTTCTCCAGATTTTACGAGTTTTTTTCCTCTTCTTCAGAAGAGGAAAAAGAGGTTTCTTTCCTCTTCTCCTCGGGAAGGAGAATTCAAGGAAATAGTACATTTCCAAAGAATGCGGAAATTAGTCGTTGAAAAATTAGGGATAAATTAGTGTATAAAGACGAATTTTTCTAAAAGTATAACGTGAACTCTGCCTTCCACACAAGATCTTTCGGGATCCATAAAAAGCACCAGCAGATGCGCGGTGTACTCTGTACATTACTATATTACTCTATACAGAACAGTACAGTTATAATTATTATCACAGTAATGTGTCATACTTAGTAATTATTATTACAGTACAGTGGAATAATCATTATTGCTGTACATTACAGCATTTTAGTTGAAGTGCTGCATTTTATTATTATCACTTCATACTGTACGTACGTTACTGTGCTTAATGTCTCTTTCTCTCCTACTGATAATAAATTTTGTGCCTTTACAGTACTGTTTAACATTGTGCAGTATTATGTTGAATAATACTGATATTTTTGTATCTACATTGTTTGTTCATTACTTTTTGTGAGATATGGTAATAAGCAGAGTGATTCATGATTATTTTTACAAAATTTAAGGGGAGATAGGGCTCATAATTAGGTTGCTAGGTTGCGCTTGGCTATAAGTTGCTTGATTTCCATTGGAAGAGAGAGGTGCTGGAGCGAGGTGTCCTGAGTGGAGGAAGCCAGATGCGCCCTCTTAATTTCTTCAGTGAGGTTGAGCGCTTCTTCATCCAAATCCTCTTTTCTTTGACAAGTGGGGAGGACCTGCGGGGCGTCGATAAGACGATTGGTGAATACCAGCCAATAGGCAGCTCTGTGTATATGGGCAGGTGATCCGAAGTAAACATGTTTAACGTGTTGATGACCGGTAGGCAGTCCATGGAATGCAGAGCCAGGTCTATGGTGGAGTGCAATTCTTTCAGCTGGATTCTTCGCTCGTCGTTAATTTTTCGCAGTCGTTAACTTTGCCCCGCCTTGAGGTGGAGTTTTTAGGAGGAGCGTCAAGGGGTTCATGTGATTGGCTAAAAGACCTCCCGTTTCCCTCCGGAGTTGTTATCGCAGTCGGTAACCAAACAACTGGTTCTGCCCAGTTGGTAGCTAACAACCGACGATTTTGTGAACCACCGGCGGAGAATTCCACCCTTTGTTATTGTTTACAAAATGTGTGGGCGAGCTGGGAAACGCCATGCGGAGATGATCTTCTATGAACAATTTCAGCAATTGAGTGCCATAGTGCGTGTTGTTACGGCAGTTCCACGCATAATGCGCGGCATTAAAGTCCCCTATAATGAAACTATTTTGATTGTGATGGAAGATTTTTCTGAGGTCTTCGGTGGGGAAACCGAGGTAATGCCGTACATAGGCCGAGGAAACTAGGAGCTTGCCACGATTGGTGTCAATATTTATGCTGACGGCTTCCAGTTTATCCAGTTGTAGGTTGTCGATCCGGGTATGGGGAATGACAGATTTAACATAGATCGCCACACCGCCACACAGTCGAGAGCCAGTACAGTCCCTGTCGTGTCTGTGTAGAGTGTAGTTAGGTATCCAATAATGCTTGTTCGCTCGGAACATTGTCTCTTGCAAGCATGCGATATCAAAATCCCCTTTGACGAGGAAATCCCTAAACTCGGGGAACTTGCCGTGGAGGCCATTGGCGTTCCAGGAGATGATTCTTAAATGGCTTCTACTCCCCATGTTGAGTGTTGAAATAGTTATTATACACCTGCAGGAGCTAGAACGCTCGATCATCAGGTTTTTTGTGTTTCTTCATTTTGGCCGCGACTTCCTTAAAGAAGCCTATCATTTTAGCAATGTTTGTGAGCTCGGATAGTTCCCTCATAGCGTCAAACAGCTCTAACACTGTTTCAACAGATTCCTGTTGTTCGCCGGGGGCGTCTGTCTCATTGTGTTTCTCTTTGCTTTTAGTTTTGGTATTCTCCTGCGGGGGCTTGCTATTGGTGTGTGGGTTTAGCCCAGGGGGCTTGGTTGCTTCCGCTTTTGCGCTCATGTTTAAAATATAATGGAAATGCTCCATAAAATCAACGAAAAGAATTACTAAAACGTTTCAACCCATTTGTGCCCAGATATTTTTGAGGCTTTCTTCGATTTTTGCTAATACCAGCAATAACAGATTAATTTTTAATGTCTACTCAGGGACGTAGCCAGAAATTTTTCATGGGGGGGTTACGACTACAACAACTCATATATATGTATACGTGTGTGTGAAATGTAGTGAAAAATATACATTTTTTATGGCAAAAAATTCCTCATGGGGAGGGGTTATGACCCCCATAACCCCCTCCTTGGCTACGCCCCTGTGTCAACTTATTGAACAAGGGATGATTTCTTTTAAAATCGTTATATATAAAAATTGAGATGTCAACATTCTACTAGGTCATGTTAAAATATTTGTGGAGTTGAGGTTCAATACTCGTGAATAAAGGCCAGGAAAAATAAATAATGTTTCCGACTGATAGCGAAAATGGCGTCCCAAAAAAGCGACACTACGCATAAGTAGGTTAAGTATTCATTAAAGAAAATAGGTATTTTCAAAGTGTTTTATTATATTATTTTTCTAAATAGATAGGTTCGCTACGGCCACACTTTTTCATTGCCTCAATGCCTCCTACTTGCTTCTGGATCTGTTACATCCCCGAAGAAAATCTTCAGCATCCAAAAGCGGGAGATACCATCTTCGTTGGTAGGGATGTACGCGGCGAGGGACGGAAAATTGGCGTTACGCAAAACAACCTGAAAGCTTTATCTCGTCTCGCAAATCGTAAGGTTAAAAATGTCTATTTCGTATCGCAAAAAATCTGGAAATATCGGTCTCGTCTCGCGTCCATCCCTATTCGTTGTTAATCTATGGTTAGACCAAGGGTTTCCAACTGGCAGCCCGCATGCAGCCCTCGATGTCCTTCTTTGCAGACCACGAAACTTCTCTGGGAAAAGAATAGAAGCTATTATTTAAGGAAAAGATGTTTTTGGGAAAATACATATAAGTTTCAAACGCTGTTCATTAGGGGATAAATTTGACTGTCTTCTGTTTCCATGTAATTTAGTGGCGTGTAGTATGGTGTTCTATTACACACTTCCCCTCGCTTTTCTCTTCCTTAAACTCGTCCGTAGACCTTTTTAACTCAAGGATAGGAGCCGCCTCTCAGATTCTTATGTAAATATCTCTTTAGGAGTTGTAGCAGACAGACCACAATTCTCACTGAACATTTCGTGTGCTTTCACTTTTATTTTCTGCATTTTGTAATTTTAAAGTGTTCATTTACATTTTAGTCACCTTGCCGTTTCATATTGTATGGTAGTTAGCATGTCAGTCTCTGGAGTTATGGTCTTGGGTTCGAGGGTTGGACTCCGGCATGGGCTTAGTTGTTAACTCGTCTGTCACTGTCACTGTCATAGTGATGGTGACGTTTAAAATCCCCATCTTTTTCTCTGAATCGTAATTTAATACTTATTTTTGTTTTTTATTACTTTATGGAATTTATAACTTGATTAACCAAATCTGATCAGTTTCTTTAATCTCCCGAATCCCTAAACTAACGTTAGCATAAACCTGATTAAGTTGCGGTCCACCACTAGGCAGGTGTATTCGATTACTACTATCGAACGTATGTAAGTTGGAAACCCCTGATTTAGATGCTAGTGCAATTTCAAGGATTTGTCATTAGACCGTAATGTATTCTAATGTATATCAGGTCTTTTGTAACCCTATAAAAAGATTAACTATACGTCCTATACACACCAAAATCAATACCAGTTGTACGAAGTTACTCTATACGTACAAAATTTGAGCTCAATTGAATGCATGAGTTCAATTTAATACACTGAATTGAATGCAAGGTTTAGAAGCTATCGTGTTCACTCACATCCACATATACACTTTAGTATATCACCATAAAAAAGCATAAATGAATTCAGAATACCTCAAAACATATAAATAAATACATCAAAAACTCATAGTCGAATTTTTTCACGATCACCATGCTTTCCTTACATAATATAAGCTTGGAATATAATAAATATAATGAAAAATATGATAATGGTATGGTTTTTCAATGATTTCTTTATTAATAACAATAAAAATGTATGAAAACACTTATAAATATATGATGATTAAAATATTCTTTTCATGAACAAGGTTAAGTATGATGCATTATGCATCAGATTTTTTTCTACATTCTGTGAATATTCAATAATATACTGTGTAAAGTACTTTCTGATACTAACACGCGAAGAGCAAATACATGAAAACGGTATTGATTATTGTGTATATTTTGATAAATATAAAATTTCACAGATATCATGTGTTACTGCATGATGAAAATGCAAAACAACTTATGAATTTTATAGTATGCTCTGCGAATAGTTAATAGTGTTTTAATAAGAAAAATATTTATTCAACATTTTTTTCTTACTTATTTTTGTGTGTGCGTATGTGTGAAGTGTTTAAAGTGAAAATCCACAAGGACACTTTAGAGAATTTCGATCTGTTTACAGACACACAACTAAATACTTATAGAACGATTCTAGCCGCACATTAATGAAGTTATGTGTTTTGATTTTTAAAAATCTCAACTTATCAAATTATGTATTTTCCATTCTGCAAGAGAGTATTGTAATGCTTGAAAACGAAAATGAAGTTCCCTAAATTTTTAACCATTGTATCGATCCCAAGAATCGAAACAGTTCAAGCAAACGGCACACTATCATACAATCAGGTCTTCGACAGCTCTGACAATTCATTGATAGAGATATTTTCTAAGAGACTTGGATTCTCGCTCAAGCTAGTATCACCAGCCGATCGAGAGTTCGGAAGAGTCTTGCCTGATGGGAACTTCACTGGTATGGTTGGCATGCTTCAGCGAAAAGAAGCAGACATGATCATGCATAAGCTGGCAATTACTCAAGAAAGAACCCACGTAATAGACTACAGCAATCCGTATTACATCGACCGGATGGTTTTCACTACGAAAAACTTGGAACGTTCAGTCAGTGCGACGGCGTTCCTGAAACCATTTTCTTTCCCCGTTTGGATGTCCTTGTTAGCCTGTGTTCTTCTCTTACCCATAATTCATTACGTTCTGTTCAAAAGAAATCGTCCACTGCGATATTTAGTAGAGGGTAAGGTGTTCGCTCAGATGGAGTATTCGGCAAGCACCGCCGAGTACGTTTTAAGATCGTGTTGGTTGGTTGGTGAAGTATTCCTGAGGTGGTGCTTCACGGCTGTCCTGTTATCATTCCTGACGGTTCCGATCTTAACCGGCGTTCGAACCGTTCCAGAGTTGGCAGCTGCGATCCAGGAGGGGAGGTATGAATGTACGACAGATCCAGGTGGATTTATATTCGACGCTTTAGTCAAAGCGGGGGGTTACTTATCTGTAATTGGCCGGAACTTGAAAAAAAGAGAATCTGGCCACACTGAGTTGTTGAAGGGACAAGCTCATATTGCGCCAGAAGATATGATAATCAAGCTTAAAGTGAGCAACTTCGTGTCGGACGACGGATTCTTCCCCGTTTTGGTGTCGATTGGCTTGAGGAAAGGTTTCTGTTGCAAGAACCAACTGGATTCTGTAATAAGCAAGATTTGGGCTTCGGGCATTTATGTGAAAATTCTTCAAACTACTCGGTACAAAGATATGCACAGATTACGTCAGAAATCAACCGGTAATGAAGAGGATCATCAGAAAAGGCCACTGTCGATAGGAGATGTCGAAGGGGTTTTTATTTTCCTTGCGGCAGGGTATTTCTTAGCGACGGTTGTGTTTGTTTTTGAAGTGATGCTCCAGAAGAGTGTACTGATAAAGAAATTTTTCTTCACCTGAGAATTTCTGACCAAATGCGAAATTTGAATAAATATGAATGTATTCAAGATTTGTATCAAGATTTGTAAATATACTGGGAGATGTTTGTAGGACTTCAAGGAACATTAAATTCACGTTTTATTATCATTGACTTTTGCAACAGATGACAAATAATAGTGCTTTTATTAAAAATTACTTAAACAACCGATGAGTTATCCATTGTTCCCCTGATAATATTAAGTTATTCGAAAAATCATGTTATAGCATGTTGAAGCAAGATTTGCCAAGGTTGAAGGAATGAGAAAACAAAACGTCGTTCGGTCTAGAAACCCGAAGAAACAATTTTACTTACCTAAGTAAAATATTTTGCCTTTCGAAATAAGTATCACCTGTTCATGTTCCTTCATGTGAGTATGAATAGCACTTAACCCTTATATAATACTAGGCGGCCAGCTTCACCGCCCCATATTTTACTGTTCTTTATACTCAGTGCAGTGTTGACTAAATTTCTGGACTCATTTCAATGAAAATAATATTTCTTTGTTTCAACCAACAACTTCTTATCCTATTATATCTCGTTGCTTTTGACAGTTTTTCTCATTAAATTTATTTAGGTTAGGGTTGCTACCCATTTTAAGTGCCATCATAAAAGCCGATGTTGAAACAGCAAATATGTGCTTTAGCCCAATGCATGATGATATTTTTTAGATAGGCGATGAATGCGCCAAGTATTGTAAATTTGATATTTTAAAGCTGCGAAAAAAATCCGAAAGAACTTGCATTTTTGTGTATCCATTATTGTTATTTTTGAATCTAGCTACTGCGTGACATATACTTGTCCATTTGACGCCATTGAACTGTTAATTTGGATTTTTGCACACGCGTTATTGTTATTGCACTAATGTTTTCATCTAGCAGTTGCCGTTCGCAGCGTGGACATATCGTCAATTTTGGTACCTCATAAGTTAGCGTATTATATAAATAGATAATAATAATCTCCGGTTGTTCACTGGTCTACTTTTATTTAGTACTAGCTAAAGTACCCGTTCTTGGCACGGGAATGAATGGACTTTTTGATATTACGATTTGTGGTGATTACTATTCATTGTAATAAACAGATATAGCAAAGTGGATATCGCGTTATATTGTGTCAAATAATCATGTATACCGAATTGCAAGGCAATCGTTTGTACGGTGCAGAAGGCCATGCGGCAAATGCGGCCATGCAGCCATAGCGCAATCTAGTGGCGAGTTTTAGCAAAACGGATACGGCGAAAATATTTTTCGCATTCAGATATCGATGTATACGAATTTCCATGACTATCGGCTGGACAGTCCTGAAGTTCATGTGTTGACGCGACATCTAGTGGCAAGTTATAGGAAAATGGATAGCGCCAAACTCTTCCCCGTGTTCAAATATCTATGTATACCTATTTTCATAGCGATCATTTGCACAGTCAAGAAGTGATACACTGCAGGGCCATCTAGTGGTTCGATAAAGTAATGATTTGCTACAGCGCCGTCAAGTGGCGAGTTATAGCAAAATGGATAACGCCAAAATATTCTCATTGTTCAAATAGCTATGTATACTGATTTTCATAGCGACCGTTTGAATGGTCAAGAATTTGGCCTGCTGCAGCGTCATCTAGTGGAGAGTTAAAATAATAATGCATTGCAGTGTCATCTAGTGGTGAGTAACATCAAAAGGAACGCAGTTAGAATATATTTTTCGTGCTCAAATGTGTAAGTATAAAAAATTTTATGCCGATCGGTCGAACGGTATAGAAGTTGATGCTTTGCAGCACCATTTAGCGGCAAGTTACAGCAAAATGGATAGTGAAAAATATTCTCCGTGTTCTAATATTCGCGTGTACCAAATTTCATCGAAATCGGTTGGACGATATTCGCGTAGCAAACGGCTAAACGGAATAGAATTCAACGTTGTGCTGCGGCACCAAGTGGAGAGTTAAGGAAAACGGATAGCATAAAAACCTTCTCCATCATAAAAGACTTAGGTGAACCAAATTTCATCGTGCAACGGTGCTCAACGGTGCTGGAGTTTTTCAACCTCATAAACACATACCAACATTCATTTTTATCTATAACCAGTGTTATTATATATACAAGTCTCAAATAAAATCCAGTTTCAAATCTAAGCCTCGCCAAAGTGCCAACATACGCCATTTTGCAAGAGTTTTTTCAGGGAATCATTCGAAACATGGACTTAGCAGCAATCAATATGGGAAATGGTTCGACCGCGAAAGAGTAAGCACGCATTTATTTGAAAATTGGAATCCCTTAATACAGCCGAATTTTTTTTAAATTATCAACTATAATGTGTTTTATTCATCGTTACTCCGATGTACTAAATGAGAAGATTTCAATTTTCTGAAAGTTGGCGGAATTCCCCCAACTTAAATCAATGTACTCATTTGGCGAGAATTCTGAAGTTAGATCGCTTGAAATCCCTTAATAACTGCATTATTTCTTCACGGATCATTAAAATTTAACGCTGTATTCTAATAAAACCTTTGCACTTGTTTTCAAAAACTATCCTTAAGCTCTCAATAAATTGCGCCAAGCCGAAAACTGTGCAAACCGCTAGAACTCACTTACTCAAAATCCGTATTTCAGCCATTTTATTTTTTCGCCAAACTAAAAAAATTACCTCATTAGCCTCGGAAATCTTCAATTCTTATTGTTTTGCGTATAAAGCATTACATTCCTGCTCTGATTTCCCATGCACACGATATTATAATTAAAAAAAAATAACCTTACGAATATAAACTAACAAAAAAAAAAATCATTATTATTCTTTTATTTTTACTTTGAGAATTTAAAACATTTTATTCGGCAAAATCGCCACACATGGCAACCACGATCCTTATTTCACACTTTTTTCACTACAGGGGTTACAATTACGGAAAGATTTTTGCGTGAAGAGCATAAAAAATCTCTTAAATTCCGGGAACGGGTGGACTTTCAAAGTTTTAAAGTGGACTATGATTTATTCTATATTATTTTACATATCTGTGCTAAATTTCAGGCCGATAGGTCCATTTTTGTGGATTTGTATACGAATCAAATCAACAAACAAACAAACAAACAAACAAACATAATTTCATTTTTATTTATAAGATTGTGGAAGTTTATTATTTCGCTCATGGAGCAAATTTTATGCCTGGGACTTGTTAAGCTAGACAGATTTCTAATGCATTTTTGTGTCGTGACATAAAAAGGACGTCAGTTTCTCTCAAGAAATCTAAAATTGTTATAAGGAAATCATTTCACGTTTTTCGCTGATTTACTTTTATTAATTTTATCGGATATAAACATCATAAATAGATGGCGAATCCCGTGACGCTTTAAATTACAAAGATTTGATAATCTGATTACGTAAAATGAAACTGCTTATTACAATTACAAATTCGCGTGGTTTAAGCTGGAAATATTGTTCTGAAGAATTGCCTTATTCTTCGATACACGTGCATATTATAGCCGTAGCCTATTATTATATAGCTCAAAACCTTATTAAACGGCCTATCTAACGCAAAAAGAATTTTTCAAATTGAGCTGGTATTTCGCGAGATTAAGGCGTTCTGATAGACAGACTCGGCGAGGGGACTTCCTTTTTATAACATGTATAGATAGATAGATAGATACTGGAATCATAATATTCACATGCGTTTTTCGGATGTGTCTTACATTAGAAATGTACACTCATGTCCATAAATTAAGGATAATTCCGAATCACACAGAAATTGATCTCTAAAATAAAAATTTCACCTGTGGAATGATCACACACATCTTGAAGAAGAACATGCAAATTACAGGAAACCACCAGATGGCGTGGATGGTACGTCACAATGACGAGAGTGTAAGAGAGGGGTATATAAGGAATGGTGGCAAAGAAGTAAAATTGTTCACAAGCGCTGTGAAAGCCTTTCAGTGCAAAAACCGCATAGTTATGGCACAAAGGAGGCATTTGGATGATGTTTTACGTGGCAGAATTATCGGACGACTGGAATGTGGACGTACCCAGCTGGAAGTCTCCGAGGAACTTGGAATCGCCCAGAGTCTCATCTCCAGGCTTTGGCAACGATTCCAAGATGATAGTAATGTGAGTAGACGTTACAGCACAGGTCGCCCCCGAGTTACAACGCCGAATGAGGACCGCTATTTGGCAGTTACTGCCAAAAGAAACAGACGGAGTACAGCATCAGACCTGTCTCGTCAGCTCTCTTCAGCTACCGGTACGACAGTTTCAAGGCAGACCGTGTACAGACGCTTAGGGCACATTGGTCTATATGCTCGTAGGCCTGTCAGATGTGTTCCACCTACCGCAACTCACTGTCGCCTGCGATTAACCTGGAGTAGAGAGCATGCATTGTGGACACCGCAACAGTGGTCTTGTGTGATGTTTTCCGACGAGTCCAGGTTTAGTTTGGAGTCTGATTCTCGCCGGACATTCATCTGGAGAGCGCCAGGTACCCGTTACCACCAAGAGAACACCATTGAAAGACACCGTTACGGTGGTGCAGGATGGCTCGTTTGGGGAGGAATTATTCTTGGTTCCAGAACTGACCTGCATGTTCAGAGTGTAACGATGACAGGCCACATCTATCGGGATGTCATTCTGGAACAACATGTACGTTTGTTTCGGGGCGCCATGGGTGCTGAATTTGTGTTTATGGATGACAACGCCCGTCCTCACCGTGCAAACATTGTAGACGAATGCCTTCAATCGGAGGATATCACCCGTATGCATTGGCCAGCATACTCACCGGACTTGAATCCAATAGAGCATGTGTGGGATATGCTTGGCCGACGAATTGCAGCCCGTCAACCCCCTCCCACCTGTCTACCGGAACTTCGGAGTGCATTGCTTGATGAGTGGTGTAATATTCCCCAAGATCAGATTGATCATTTGATACTCAGCATGCCTAGGCGTTGTCAGGCCTGTATTGCATCGTCCGGGAGACATACTCCGTATTAACCATCCTTCTAAATATGTTATACTGTTTTTTGTAAATAGGTTCTTTTTTGAAATTTGATCAAGGGAGTAAAACTTGCAATTTTTATTAATTATGTCAAACATATAGCATCTTTTTTGCTCTTTACTTTTTGTTTAATAAATAGACTTTACAAATAAGTCAAATTTGTTTTGCTTCTTTCTCTTTCTTTGCCTGAACTTCATTATCCTTAATTTATGGACATGAGTGTATTTGTATGACCGTGATTTTTTCACGTGACTAGTTGGTAAAAGCTGTTGTGAAGGAAAATCGCAGCTGACGCATTGCCTTATAGATATATTTTACTTTAGATATATTTTACAATGTAATATTTTTTACGTATGTATAATTATAAGAGGCATATGCAGTAATTTTACATTATGCATGGAATAGTGCAGCGATTCTCTTCCTTGAAACATTTTTTGGGAAATAAAAGTGTGACTATATGCTACAGCTTTTAATTTTTCTATCCAAATAAAGCAATTTTCTGAAGTGAAAAATGGCTAAATAATCAGGGAAAGGGTCCATTTTCAGATTTCTATAGTAGTATAAAATATAATTTTTTACATAATTATGAAAATTTTCAAGTTGATCGGACGCCGCGGATTTTATTACTTTTTTGAGCAATACTTTCTAATCCTTTGGGAGAAATGGCGGTAAGAGTTTTGTTTGGAATTGGCAAAACTCGGAATTGTTACACCTAGCTTTTAATTATATTGTATAATGCAAAGTACTGCATTATTTCTGACGGTCTTCCATTTAATTTATTAATTTTATTTTTTTGTGTTTAAATCGTCACTTATATTCGTCACTAATTTTGTGTGTGTGTGTGTGTGTGTACTAATTGCGTTATCTGCCTAGGTCTAAAAAGCCATTTTTGCAAAAAAATCGATTTTTGTTTTATTGTTTTATTTGAAAGAGCATATTCTTAAGATTCCAAAACTGTTTTACTTTTGTTTCTTCGATAAATAGAAAAGAAGATACAGCTGTTTGACCGCCCCTTCCAGTTGAATATCGATGCTAAAATAAAATCTTTAAATGCGTTTTCTGGAAAACTATGTTTTTGGTTACCATTCGTCTCGATAACAGTGACTGCCTTAAAAGTTTAAAAGATATCTTAATGAAATTTTACATAAATATTCCATTGATATTAAAGTATTCTTGTAGCAAAAGTTAAATTACCTGTATGAAATTAATAAATTTACAGGTATTTTTGGGCAAAATATTGATTTTTTTCTCAAAAATGTCCAATTTTTTGTACATAATTGGTCATATTTCAGTGAATTTTTAAAATACAATAAAACTTTTGGTACAAAACACAAAAAAGCATCATAGGAGTATACAATGCGAAGGAAGTTATTAAATATTGAGAAGAATAAAGTGCACAGCAGTTGGCGATGGTGTAAACATGAATTTTTTCTAATTTTTTCTTCAAAAATGCAATTTTTTGAAAAATTTATGAAATTTTTGTTAAATAAATTATTATTTCTGTCATGTTTAATGGCTTTTCAAATAAAAATGCATGAATCACATCAAAATTTTGCATTTTTTATAAAAAGTGTTCCGCACGTAGGCAGATACCGTAAGCCCATGTTGTCAGGGAACAATTGGTTTCCGGGTTTGGATAGCTAATAAAAAATAATATATTAATAATACAGCAACAAAGTTGACTTTACTGGAGAAAGGAACATTTCAAGTTTTGTTTCACAAATAATGAGCTTCCTCGTTCGATTAGCTGAGGTTTTGACGACGACAATCGCCTTCTTCCGTGGCCACCTCGCTCTACGGACCTAACTCCATGGGATTTTTTTTTGTTGCGTTCGTGCCGCGTATGCCACGTGATTTACAAGATTTATGCCAAATGATCACAACCGCATTTTCTACCAGCGTGCGTGAAGAGGGAAGAATTTCATTTTAGACTTGATATCTACAGCATCAGGAAAGGCTCCCATATTGAACATTTATGAAACAAAACTTGTAACATTTCTTTATCCAATAAAGTCAACTTTATTGCTGTATTATAGGTAAGATAGTCCACTATTTTTGTCCATTAAGTCTTCCAAACCCGGTAGGGAACTGTACTACCACACCCTGTATTTTTCATCCTGTATTTCCCCTGTAAATTTTAGTCTAATGCTTATCAGTTATATCGTTATATTTTCGGCAAATTTTTATTAAATTTGGTTTAAAATTTTATGAGCAAAGTAATCGAGAACAAAATTTCAGTGTTTAAAAAAAAAAGTTTATATTTTTATGAATATCTTCCTATGAGATATTACGTCTCAAATGAATGAAGGCAGAGTTATGGTATAACTTAAGTTAACTCATAACAGACCAACTTTTTTTTTTTTTTTAATTTTAACATTCAAACCTTAAAATTCATGTATACAGCTAGAATACAGACCAGGATTTTCTTTTCTTTTTTTTTCTTTCTTTCTTTTTTAATATTGAAATTTAAGGATTAATACCGACTTTTGAAACATGTGAAATGAAACAAAAACAATACATTTTCAAATAAGGATTCATTAAATCGAAAACACAGTATTATGACCAAACATATTAAAGAACAAAGAAGTTCGTACAATGATCAAACCTCTTCTGTATTTCTAAGTAAATGTGTTTAGAGCCCAATTGAGGGCAAACTGTTGGCCAAACTGAACAAAATTTGCAGCAAATATTAATTAGACCACAGGATTTTAATTAAAAATAAATAAAAATAAGAAAACAAGAAAGAAATCATGACAAGCCAATCGATAATAAAACACTTGAAAACACAACGTTTTTTGAACCAAATTTGGTGATGTATTGCACTTAAATATGGCGAGATTTCAATTTAGTGATGCAAAGCAATAAGATTAATGCAAAGCAACAAGACGGCTATCTACCTAAGGAGGAATTCCCTAATCGTAGGACCTTTTTAAGGGAGTCTAATGTGTATTCTCGTTAAATCTGGAGAAAATCGCCCCAAACACCAGACCATTAGGATGACAGCCACGGGATCTCGCCCAAACCGAAAACATTTACACCTCGGCGAAATTTTAAAGAAAGTCTTAGTTTAAAAAAATGTATATCACTATTAATTTAACTTTGCGAGGCTCCGTAAAAGAGCTTTAAAATTTATTTACGTCTTTTAACAGAAAGGTGACAGTTATAAATGTCCATATGCTTATTAAATTGTGCTTGAAGAGGATGAATGTTTCTACTCTGCCGTAAACCGCAATGCATTCAATGTATTAAAATTCTTTTGAGTGCTCCTGTAGAAGAACTATGATTCCTATACAAACACGGTTTTGTATCGAAATCATTATTTTGAGATCCTTAATGACATATATGAATTTTGTTTTGTCTGAAATAGTAGAATAAGTCTAAAATACGCTTTAAAAATGATTAACCATAGAACATTAAGTATTGGAATTATTTTCAGTGCTTCTGCAAGGGTATTATAAATGCTTCATACGTCGTTTTCATTTGTCTTACATAGGAATAAGATGCTTAAATTTCGTTTATTTGTGGGATTGCAGACTATCATCTTCACTAGGACTCTAAGCCGAAGGGTTTTCCCTACTTAGGGGGGGTCTTTCTAAGGTGTCCTAACCCGTATTTATGCTGTTTCGGAGAAAGCCACAGAAACTCCGAACTTCTAGATCGACGGACATGACCTGGGTTTGAACCAGCCACCTTCCGCAGCCGAGTTCAGAGCCTTATGTGCTCGGTCACTGACAGGGCTATGAGTTTCGTAGTAATCAATGCATATTTGCATCATCTGGATCACGGAAGAACAGGCCAACAGAAATCCTAAAAACGTTAGTCCTGTTGGAGGATGTTAAAAATATAAATAGCCAATTTATACAGCATAACTGTGTCTCTCGGTCAGGGAAAGCGAGGAACTTGTTCTTTTGAGGTTTAGTAGTCTAAAATGCTCCGACCGATAAAAATTCGGGTGCTGAAGACCAGAGGCGCAGGAAGGGATTTTGTTCGGGGGGGGGGAGCTCATATTTTTTTTATTATAAAGAGTTCTGTCCTTCAACGGTCACAGTTATTGTTATGACCTTTGAGCGTTGTCAGGACTCCGCAGTCACCTCGTACCCCGTAACACACGATTGAAATATTGTTGCAATCCCAAAAATGTGATGGATCAGATTTGATCTTCCTGATCTTCAAACATTCTACTACCGTCGCAATCCTTATGTTAGAGCAAATGCATCCTCAAGCGTTGCCAGATTTATGTGCACCTTCTGTCTTTCGATGATAATCATTGCTATCCCAATTTCCCAATACTGCTGCTGATTATGGCAGAGGGTGCCCATGGATTCTGGAGACGTTTCCTTCAGTGCACACTAATATCATTGTGATGCCTATGTTTTGATAAATGGGGTATAAATTGCTGTCCAAATGAATCTTTCGACTCACCATTATCGTATCTACAATATCGTATTCTATGCTATTGTTGCTAAGGGCAGGGGGTGCTTATAGATTCTGGGGACACTTGAACTGTACCTACCCACTCTTTAACTCTTTAACGCGCAGTGTTCCCGCTCTGGGAACACCAAACTCTCATGTTTTGATAAATGGTTGCCAGTCACGAATAAGATTGGATTTCTATAAAAAAAGTTGCGGGTGACATAGATCCACGAGAATCCTTTACTTTTTAGTACGTCATTTCCAGTAAAAAAATTGTCACGATTACTTTTAACAGCTCAGACATCTGCTGAAAAATGGAAGAATGCGAGAACAGCTGGATAGATTGTCCAATGCTGAAAAAAAGGGCAGCCGTTGCCATCTCTCGACTTAACTACCAGCAAGATGGCGGACGATCGAAACGTTCATCGCGTGCCACAGATCTAGAGACCCTTTTTTGACGCAGCTGGCTGTGCCGGTCTCGTCCGCCATCTTGCTGGTAGTTAAGTCGAGCAATGGCAACGACTGCTCTTTTTTCAGCATTGGGAAAGGTATGCGTCTCAAAGGGTTAAGGCCTTTGCTAGTTGTAGTTTTGTCCGTATTTATGATCTTCACTGTTCTCTAAAAAAACACATTTTGCACGATATATTACACAAAAATTGGCTGATGGTGATCAACAAATTTTTCGATAAATTCTGGGTTTTGAAAAGTGGAGGGGCAAAATGTATACTTTGACCCCTCACTACAAAATCTGGTGGGGGTCAAGAGCCCGTTATGTCCTCCCGGTTCCGGCGCCAATAATAATGACTGCAATTTTCTTGCAGAAATCCCATAGCCTTAATGTTATCACATTAGGAATTTTTGGATTTCCTGCTAAAGAATGAACATCACAGAGTTAGGTTCATTTTTCGAAATAAAAAAAATTGTCATATTTGGTGATTTATCTCCAAACGTCTAGAAATTTGGGGGCATTTGGTGCAATAAATTTCTGGGGTAGACACGCGATCGTCTTTAGCTACGGTAGGGTGGCATTGTGCTTGAAATGAATGAATGTCTGCAAAATTGTCATTGACAGTAATGTAATGGCATGCTTTTAAGTGCTCCTGGAGAAAAACTATAAATGATAGATGCACTCTTTTCGATGGCGAGTTTTATCTTGTAATCCTTAATAATATATATGAATTTTATTTTACGAATATTTTTAAATTCTGCGTTAAAGAATGGCTTTTCAAATAGAGTTAATATATGGGAATTATTTTGAGTACTCCTGTAAAATGCACAATGTGTTTTACATGTAATATACAATGCCGTCAGAGTCAGCTGACTAAAACTTACATAAGGCTTCGCTGTACCATCTCTTTTTTTTTCGTGAAATTCTCCATATTCTTTAAAATGCATTACTACCGTTCCTAAACTGTTTGATAAAATGTAAAATTCAGAGGAAAATGTAGAAAAGGTGGTCTCAGTATAAAAATAATTGCGTAATGTTAACTTTATGCACTTCCTATGCCTATTTCACTCCAAAAATGGACACTACATCGCCATTCTATCCCTTGGTGGCAAAAATCTGAACTTTTTTTAAAATCAAAACCCTGTGGTCCAATTAGTCCAACAAATTTGGCCATACAGTTTTCTCACAATCGGGCTCTACCACCCTGCTATCTACCTCTACTACCCTAATCGCCATCTACCACCTGTATACAAAATTTAAAGAGCTTGTTGCATTGATCTTTTTTCAAAGTACCCTTAAAACTAAGTAAACGGTGAGTAATCCTGCCGTACCTTATATCACGCGCAAGTTCTGTCCGAAGAGACTGCCAGATCATTTTTATTAATTTTTCCTAATAAGGCTGAAAATAGTGAGTATGACTTCGATTTGTCTGTGCGTGATCTAACTGTCTAATTATACGGAAGACATAGTTTCCGCCACACATCATCTCACACTACCAATATTCGTAAATGTTTGCCTGCCCCCCTTTTCGCGCAGACAGTACATGAAACTTTTGTGCACTGCAGTAGAGTATTTCGCTTCTTTCAAGAAACACTTTATTATACAAAAAAACACTACTATAAATTCTTGGTTGTTTAAACTTTCAAATTTATTTTATGAAAGACAATTTATTGAAATATTATTTTTAACTATAGAGCATACACTAAATTATGTTTTCTTTTCGAACCAAAACGCATCCAATATATTATTCATTTATTTAGACTAGGGGCCTTGGCCCCTAGACTCGCTACGCTCGCTTTTCGTGTGAGCCATTCGGCCCCTAATAAGGCTTATTCGTAAAAAAGGCATAATTTGAACAAACAAAACCCAAAGGTTGGATCAGAGTGTTACCGAGCTACACATTACTTGTTTCTTGCATGTTCCTTGAAACATAAAAATTTAAACTCTCACTATTTTTAATTATGTGGAATCCATGGAATACCTTGCGTATTGGCCAATTATGTCGATTTTTCATAATTTGGAGACTTGCGTGTATGTATAGTTAATAATTAGGTCTAAGAAAACAGTACTTCATACGTTTTCTTTGATAAAAACTAGGATAAGTTACCACCAATAGCGACTTTTCATTATTTGGGGATTTAGACATGCTCACAACCTATAATTACTACTCATGTAAGGTTCCCGGAAAACCATTATCCATATTTTCATATACATAATCCTTTGCAGATTGGCGTATTTAGCACCATCACCTCGCCGCGCTGGCAAATATCCAAAGTGTACTATAACAGCTATAATGGCATAGTTAACGCCACCAAATGTTTCTACTGGTAGCAGATACTCCAGCTGGACAGAACCGGCTATAAAATAATCTGCATTTTAATTATTTTTCATTTTCAAGACACTGGGTTCTAACATTTTTGAACTCGCGGTTTAGATTCACCCTGCTTGGAAAGATATAATTTTGCCAGATCGTACCTAATTCCAAGATGATTAAAATCAGTTACAATTAGTTATTCTGTTTCGGAAAAACTTATAATCGCTAATTGTAATCTCCTGTTGTCTAAGCGAACTTACTTTTTGAAAGTTGTCAACTTTGTGTAAGACACTTTGAGTTATTCATTTCTATACTTCTTAATTTGGCGTAAAATGGGTGTAATTCTACTTCATGTTTGTCAATTTCAAGCTATTCTATATACTTGGAATTGCTTTGTTGTAAAGGAATGAATGATTTTATGCCAAATCCGGCAACCAATATGTTTACATTTTCAGTTTTTATTAATATATTCTAACACAATTCGATTTTCAAAATTAAAGTGAACTTATCAGGTTCCTCGGAGTTTTCTGAATCCGTAGACACCTTAATCGAAACTCAAATCCCACGGTTTAGGAGAAGATAGCCAAATAAGCTCTTGACAGCAGCGGTGGCGACAGCGGCCGTTACTTAGAGAGAAAACTATTCTTTTTCTTTTAATAATACTTCTCTGTGTTGTTGCATTAAAAATTTAGCAACGCACTCTAGTTTTAATTTTTTTTTCTTCTTGTAAGTTGCACTTTATTGCCCAATGTCACTCCTCAAACACTACCATTACACTTAAAATAGTCAGTGTTATTTAAACTGGTTATTTTCTCAATTACCGATGGAAGCAAAATCAATGAAGTGCTGAAAATACAGAGATCTTTTTCGCGGATTTTCTTTAAAATACCATAATTTTTTTTCATAAACTTATATAACAAGATGGAGAGAATTTCATCCTAGAGTGTCGTCAGTGCTTGTCTGTCACTTAAAATAACTGTTGGATCATCAAGCAGGGGTGTAGAGACAAAAGTGATCTAGCTGATAGGTACCAAAAATAATGATTATGCAAAAATGGCGAGCATGCACAGAGCGCGACTTCGTTGTCTTCAACCAGCTAGCAAGGTCGTCGGCAGCACAGGGCAAGGGGGGCACTTGCTTTCCCTGGATTTTTGTTTGCCCAGTATAGTAACCATATGTTGAAATAATCTTTTCCCGCCTTCCCATGGAATTTCTTTTTTTACCGAGTATGCACAAAGCGGGACTTTCTACTCTCAAAAACTTACTATAGAATAACAGCCTCAGTAATTGTTTTTAATGTCACACAGTTTGACATCTTTTTGAGTCAGGCATAGCCCCATTAGTTATTGGAAAATAGAAAGAGGTTGATGCATAAAAAAAAAGCTCCATATCAATGGTTAGTTAATAACCTTTCTCATGCCTTTTCTTTAGATTGGCTATTTTCAAAATCTGAAATCAAGCCCTGCCTGAAAAATAATTGAATTTTACGAGGAATTTCTGCATTAAAAAACTTTAGTAAATAATAAAATTTCGTTCCATACTTATCAGTTAAATTATATTAATTAGCACCCGATATTAGGTCTATTTTACATTTTGTAGGTAATATGATGATTAGGGATGGACGCGAGACGGAAAATAAGCGTCTCGCGTCTCGCAAAATAGCCTAAAAGCTTGTCTCGTCTCGCAAAAATCCCTATAGCGTAATGTTAAAAATGTGTGTCTCGTCTCGCAAAAAATCTGTAAATCTCTGTCTCGTCTCGCAAAAAAGTCGTCTCGCGTCCATCCCTAATGATGATAGTGAAGCGCTTTGGATCTCGGCGGAGTAGTCCGTATTTCTTAAGTCTAGATGCTCGTTAGATGGTAAAATAGTATGTGCATTGTAAATAATCTATATGTATGAAACAAATTGTCGATTTTATTGATTAGTAAAACATACGCTTATTTATGGCTATCAGACTGCACTGCAACAGATGAAATGAACTGGAACCGACATGAACTTTACAGTCAATTTGCCATTTACTGTCGCATTTTCATATGGCAAAGTAGTGGGAGTAAGGTTTTTCGGTTCTTTTATACGGACATACGAAATCATTCCAGCTCATCACATTCATGGACATTAAGTTTATTTTATCGACTTGTTTCTCAGAAAAGAGAGCTGCCATATTTTACTCTCTTCAAGACAGCGGTAAAAAGTGTTTGAATGTAGTGTACAGTTTACCCTCGCCTATTCGCGGTTCACCATTCGCGGCCCCGCATGTTTGTGGATTTTGCTCTC
The DNA here is from genome assembly GCA_038373885.1 of Cheiracanthium punctorium. Lineage (NCBI taxonomy): Eukaryota > Metazoa > Arthropoda > Arachnida > Araneae > Cheiracanthiidae > Cheiracanthium > Cheiracanthium punctorium. Next base: position 686,868 of record JAWZYV010015005.1, on the reverse strand, counting down.
AAAGTTTTTTTTCGTAATTTCGGCAATTTCGTGAATTTCTTGGGCCATTTTTTAGCAGAAAAATATCCTCATTCACCCTAACTGGTAAATAATTTTTAAATAACAATGTCAGTTAATATAAAATAAAAATTAGAAAAGAGAGATGATACATTATAACTAGTAAATAAGTAATTTTAGAATAACAAAGCCATTTAGGAGCTTCCGTTTCTTCTTCCTGCTGATTGGCTGCAGGCGACATTACATATTACACTACAATATTACTGTTTTTAATTTATCATTACTACAAATTGCTACATTATTACTGCATTAATGAGTAAGTGTTAAAAATGTGTTTGGGAAGCATATTGTAGCGTATATATCATACCTAGGCGCTTTAAAACTGCATCTATAATTCGCGGATTTTCGGTATTCGTGGGAGGGGAAGGAATGTAACAAAGCGTGGGATACTGTATCTGTTTCTGCTCGTCCATGCTCTCACGTCCCTAAACATGCTTGATTTCCTCGACATTTATGAACTCGCTTAAATACTCACCACCAATATTTCCAGTGCATAACAAATTTCACCGCATTCTACACACAGATTTAGAAATTTTAAAATAAATGAAATTTAACACTGTAGCGATTAAGTTCATGGGCTGGAAGTGACAGTAATTGGGGGAAAATGGCTGCGAACTGTAAAATTTGTAACGTAAAAAAATGATATCGTCAACTCTGATATTCGTGGTGTAATTTCTTATGATCCATAAGTTCCACGAAATAAAAGTAGTCATGACAAGCCAAATTTTGGAACACAAGTACGTCAAAACTAGTGCAACGCATGAACTTATATTTTAATCGTGCAAAATGTTAATATTTTACTTTAGAAAGGTTATATTTTAGTTTGGATATGGAGAAACGGATGTTTACGAATACCTTGCGAGCGAGATTTAACAATCTTATTTCTACACCCTTGTCAAGCTAATATGTTTTTATGAAACAAGATACCCTTACCACTCAACTTGTGTTGACAATAGACGATTAAAATGTAATAGTAGTGTAAAGCTGGCACAGAACCCAGTCCACTAACCCGGATTAGGTAAACTCCAGTCTTTACGCTTAAGAGAGGAATGAAAGTTCTTTTGTTTATTTCATGAAGGAACACGAACTCCTTTATTTAAAATAGGAATAGTATATAGTTTTTAATTTTCATGCTAACTTAAATAAAGATCGGAAACATAACTGCGTAACAATTTGAATATAAGACAAACACACTCATGTATATAACTAGAAGTTTTAAAGATCGAAGAAAACTTTTGAAACAGGTTGGCATGTTCTACCTGTTAAAAAGAAGGGCCCGCTATACATTTTACTTTAGAGTCTCTAGTTATAAATTCGAAATTTATTTAAATTACATCACATTAATAAATAAATTCTTTTTTTATTTCAATAGCCGGGTCTGCCGCCTACTGTATGACCGGCTTACGAGGGCCGGAAATGTTGGTCATTACATTATGGGGACGCCTAGGAGATAGGCTAACGTTCTATGAGCGGCCTCCTAATTTTGAACCAATTCCAGATGGAAGCCCTGCCGTGTGGATTGACATCCCCAAAGGTATCGTTTGAACATGGAACCACGATAGATTTTATGTGCAATTGCTCCCTTTGGAGTAAACGGTCCCACAGCAGTCTTGTCGTCATAAGTTGTCTTCCTCCCAGGCGCTGACCGATCTCAGTTTTGTATTATTTTCGGTGGGTTTGTATGGTAACCCAGCTCAACCGACCGGACGTTATTTGTTAAACTCCTTTCGTGTTCATAAAGATTATTAACAAAAGTTTCTTTTCAATAGAATAAAAAATATATTTTTCCGCCTTCTTTCATCTTTAATTAAGGCCACCATTTTTCTCTTTCTAATAGACGGGAATGCAGCTTACTAGAGTCTTGACCACCTCCTAGATATAGAAGGCCTGTGAAGAGAAACTTTTACGTCATCACTAGATCCACTAAAATGACGTCATCACACATTTATTTTCACAAAGTAAAACTACTCAAAGTTTGTGGTGAATTTAATTCCGCACAAAACATTTTAATGATTTAAGATAGAAAATTTGGTTTTACTACAAATAGGAAATTTTAACCATCACTAATTATATGATATGACATAGAAATATATCATAATAAATAATTTTCTATCAGAAAGGTATTTTAATTTTTATCTTAAGATATTTTCTAAAATTTGCATCGTTCACCAGAAATTTTAAATAGTTTTACTTTGTGAAACGAAAACTGTGATACCGCCTTGTTAGAAGACCTATTGAGGACTTAAAAGCTTCTGTTCTCCGGCCTTCTATATCTAGGAGGTGGTGGTCTGTTAGGCAGACCAACGTTACCCCCTAAGAGGGGTCTCCTAATTTTGAGCCGATTGCAGATAAATGACCTAGCACTTGAAAGTAGCACTTCCAAAGGTGCTGTTTGAACATGAAGGATATTGAAGCTACGGCAGATTTTACGTGTACCAGCTCCCATTAGCACACACGGTTCCACAGCAGCCCAGCCGAGAGAGGTTTTCACCCTCGCAAGCACAGACTTTCTGTGTTCTTATGGGAACGGAATTTGGGAACTAGGCAACACCTCCTAGATATAGAAAGCCTTACAACTGCTACGTCACCAAGCTTTGACGTCATCATTTGGCCTATATTTTAAAGTTTGATTATGACAAAATACAGCTATTAAAAATTTCTGGTGAATTTACCTATGATTGGCCATATTTTAATAATTTGAGATAAAAAATATAATTTTACGACAAACGGCAGTTTTTAACCATAACTAATTAGATAATGTGATAAGGAAATAGATCATACAGAATAATTTTGTATGAGAAAGATTTTTAATGTTTAATATAAGATATTTTCTAATATCTGTAGTATTTACCAGAAATTTTTAATAGTTTTATTTTGTGAAAAAACTTTCAAATGTATGCCATATGATGACGTCAAAGGTTGGTGACGTAAGAGTTGTAAGGCTTTCTATATGTAGGAGGCGTTGAACTAGGTCACTGCAGGACTATTATGACCACACTGTATACTAAATTAAACGCATTTGTTACATCCATCTTTTTATCAACGGCCCCTTAAAACAAACTAAATGATAAGTAATCGTACTGTAACTTACATCACGCAGTAGTTCCAACAGAAGAGACTGTCTAAACATTTTTATTAACACGTTTTGGCAATGTTCAACAGTCAGTATGATATTAGTTTGTCTGTCTCTCCATTCATGCTCTACTCCCGTAAACACCCGGGATCTGCAATTACAGGAGGCTCTGCACTCACATGGAAGATCACCCAGCAAAAGATTTCACGCGTGTTTTCTTGTCCGTATTTTCAGTCAGACATTGCATGACATGACAGCTTTTAGTTTCAAAAAAAAAAAAAAAAAAAAAAAAAATTCACCTCAGACAAAATAGGTAGCTGAATTACTGTAAATGCTTAGTTCTTTAGACCTCAAATTTATTTTATGAAAATTAATTTATTGAAATATTATTTTTAGCTGTTGAACTTAAGATTACTTATTAGTTTTATTTTCAAACGAGAATGCATCCAAAAGATATTCTTTATTTATTTTGAGAACTATTCTCTTTCTGAAAATAATACTTCTCTGTCTATTTGCATTAAATTTTTTACCAACTCACTCTAGTTTTAAATTTTTTACTGCTCGTGACTGACGACTACTGCAAGTCACGTAAATGCATACGTGTGTGTGATAAGGAATTGAAGAATATATATTTTGTATGGCAAAAAATTTCTCATGGGGGAGTTGTGACCCCAGGAGGTGTTGGCAAGGGGCGCTTGCCCCCCCCCTTGGATTTTTGTCTCTTGTTTTCCCCCTTATCTTTGTGCTTCCCAACGTAGTAATCGTATGTTGAAGTAATCTTTACTTCCCCCCCCATCCCAGAAAATTTTCTGCAAACACCCATGCTAACTACCATGCAATGACAGCTTCAGTTAGTGTTTTTAACATGACACAATTCGACATCAGTTTGAGTTTTGACTTGATTCCATTAGCTCTGGAAAAAAACAAAGCACTTATGTGTACAAAAATCTAAGCTCCACATCAACGTGTGCTAGTTAATAAACTTACACACGTTTATTCATCATATTGTCCAGTAATTTCGATATCAGAACATAAGCAAGCCCTGGCTGAAAATTTTTTCGGTGGTATTCCTGTATTAAACAACTTCCGTAAAGAAAAAAATTTCATCACTTAGTAATCGGTTAATAATAGTCAATCCTTTTTAGTATTGCCATGTTGACCCCTTTCCGAGCCGCAATATCGCACCTTCGCCAAAACAGCATGTCAGTGTTTCTCTTTTATGTGCGAATTTCGGTAGGTTTCGTCAGGAGGAATAGGAAACTATTGATGTAGATCTCTCATTTATTTTTGAACTTAAAAATTTGTAATTTAAATATTAAAAAAGTAATATTGCTTGTTTTAATTAAAAAAATATCACGCATTTGTTTTTGTTTATTTAACGTTTTGTCTCTCATAATAGATAAATATACTATATGAAGATTATACGCCACGCGATATATAATCAGTCCCTTAAAACGCTTATAAGCGCGACATAACTATAATAAGCATCTCCTTCCCGACATCCCTGCTAATGCTGGATTTTTATGATATTTTTGAGCTTTACATCCTTATAAATCGTTGTGAAAGCAAATACTTTTTCATGATTAAAAGTTACTATGTAAAATATGTGGTTTGCGAAAATATTAATAAGGTCTTAAAATAACAGTTCCTTAAATGTCCTGTTTTAATTTTGTTACCGGACTTTTTTAACACTACTGTGCATCTTGTAGCCAATCGGTTGCACTCTCAATTTTCCCTAATAAAAAGAAAACGTTGCACTTTTTATCTTAAATATGCATTTAAAATAAAGACCTTTTATGGCAATAAATTTTAGTTTTTAAAAATGAATGGCAACAATATTTTTTTCAACAAACAAGCATGAATTCATAGCGAGTGCATCCGGTTCACTAAAAATTTTTGCCAAATTTTTGATTGCTTGTAATTTTTATTGCTAAACGAAAATAAATTCAAAACTATATAAAAAAAATCCACACACACAAACACATATACACACACACATACACACATACATACATGCATACATCTCGTAGAAATAGCATAAATGAATTCAGAAGACCTCAAAACGCGTAAATACACCAAAATCGCGAAGTTTTTCATGATTACAATACTTTCCTTACATGTTACATGTTTGGAAAGGAAAAAGAGTAGTACAGTACTCGATAAAGTAGATTTATACTATATTACTTTTTTTTGTTGTTTCATGAGAGCCACGGGGTGGACATCATAATTTTTCGATTTTGAACTTTTTTCATGATTTTTCTGGGAAACTACAAGCTGAAAATTTTTTAAATATTTTTCCTAGAATAAGCAAGTCTAAATTAAATTAAATAATTATTTTCAGCCCACATTAAAAGCCATGCATTGTAGGGTTAAGACATTCACTTTCGGATTAGAGTAGAAGAAAAATTTCTTATGTCAACTTCATATATGAAACATAGTTTTTAGTAATAAATGAATCATGTCATGAATAAAAATACTTTTCATATTTCTTTCAAACTGTGCTTTTTTCGAAAAACGAATTCACAAAATAAATAGATATTAGAAATTTAGCTTACACTCGTGACTATTGCGTGACTGGCTTGAAATCTAGGCATTTAAGAGTTGAACATTTAAATATTCTGTTTTAAAACAGTACATGGAATAGTTTCTTCTTCCTCTTAAAACCTTTAATAATCAAGTGACTCTACATTTATTTTGAGGATTTTACACTAAAGAAAGAAGACTTTTTAACCCTCTGTGCATTAAGAGTGTTATAAACTGCCTAGATACCAAACTTATGTTTGAGCAAGTGATCTCTTATTAACTCTTGTGTACCATGTACCCACTAGTGGATACATGCTATGTATAGGGCAAAATCCCATTGTAACAGAATGTGGGTGCATTATTTATTAAGCTGTATAACGAGTGTAACCAGCACAGGAAATGTTATAAGGTATATTTTCTTTTATGGGGATTGCATAAAATTACTAATGTTAAGTTACAAAAAATTTAAAAATAGGAAAATTAGAATAAAAAATTCCAATTGTAAAATTGCTCGAAACTTTCTTGTTCATACAATCTTGTGAGAAGTTTCTGGAGGACCATTTCTTCTCTTCTGCCTTCTTGTACGGTGCTCCAGGAAGATTACTAACCATTAATTCTTTATGGTTAGTAATCTTCGTGGAGGTTGTCTTATCAGAATCAGTAGGTATTCACCATACCTACTGATTCTGATGAGACAACTAGATGGCGCTGAATCTGGCTAGGGGAAAGCGCATACTGCGCCCGCGAAGCTCTGGAGGATTTGGAAAATAAGTTGCTGCAAAATGCCTTCTAGTTAGCTTCTTAAAGGTTCGTTTATTTAAATAATATTTTTAGCTATGGTACATAACGTAGAATGAATTATTAGTTTTCTTTTAACCCGTAATATTAGTTTACTTTTGAAGCGAATCTAACATATTCCCTGTTCATTTTACGGACAATTTTGTTCTCGAAAATAGTACTTCTTTGTTGGAATTACAAGCAAAGAATTTCCTTATATGTCTTGAAATATTTTTTCTTTTAAAAGAACAAAAATAAATTTTTCTTGGAACCGAAGATTTCGAAAACTGATTAAACGTAGTACTTCCTTCACGAATTTTACTGTACAGTAAAAACTACAATTGAATGGAACTGTTTGAAGAGATATCAAAACAACCAATTCCCCACCAATTTACACTTACTACTATCACTTTAATTGAGTTTCAAAATACCCATAGTTCTTGAAAGCTGGCTTAAAAAAGAAACACAAAAAAAAAACAACCAGGGAGTCTTAGAGAATAAGCTCGGAAGCTTTGGAAATATCAAAGTAAATAAAACGCATCATTGCCAATTCGATTTTCGGGGAAATACGAAGCAGAACAGTCACGTCACTGTATGAAAAAGTAACGGGAAGTGGCACACTATTCCATATGCCGATTGTAATAATTTTGAATATATTCTGACAGATATGAGCATTGTGGTGGTAGCTAGATGTACACGCGAAAAAAAAAATCAACAAATAAATAAATAAAATATCAAAATAAAATAAGGTGAGTGCCGGGGCAATTAAATTTTATTTTAAAAAGAGATGGTAACAAAAATAGATATTTCGACAGTTCATGAGCAGAGCTTTTGTGTTAAGCTAGCAGATCGAAAATTATATCATGTCCAATATAAAATAAGGTGAGTGCCGGGGCAATTAAATTTTATTTTAAAAAGAGATGGTAACAAAAATAGAATATTTCGACAGTTCATGAGCAGAGCTTTTGTGTTAAGCTAGCAGATCGAAAATTATATCATGTCCAATATAATTAAATGCACGCTTTCAGTTTTGTATTCGGGTATCAAATTATATTCTGTTAGATTTTGTTTGAAAACTCCATATTGTTTAAACATTCCTTACCATATCCTTCCCAATATGTTAGTTGTTGTATACAATAGAACGACGTTGATACAATAAGCGACGTTGTATACAATACAACGTTGGCCATTTTGGTTAATTGTGACAGGACCCTGTCCGGATTTTCGGAAAGAACCCCCCCCCCCCAAAGGTCGTTTGAGTAAATGATAAAAAAAAAAAAAATGCTAAAACCATTTATAATTCACTTCAGTGGTTAAATAATAATTCAAGCAGATAAATAAAATCATAAATTAATATAACTTAAAATAACTTATAAAGTATTTTAATGAAAGAACATACATAATATGCAGTATACTTTATCTGTTTACAGTACACTGTAATGCACAGTTTATACATTGTGAGAGCTTTTTTGGGTCTAATAAGAAAATCCTTTGTGATGATGGTAACAAACAGGCAACACCCAGACAGCACAGCAAACTTGCATCAAGCTTGAAGCAAGCTTGATTTATCAAGTCAATAAACATGAATTAAGCTTGAAAATTTCAAGCGTGTAAGCTTAATGGAAGCTTGAATCTAGTGTTCTAGTTTACACTTGCCCAGATTGCATTAAGCTTGACATAGCAATCTTGAATCTAGCTTAACATAGTAAGCTTAATTTCAAGCTTAAAAAATTTTCCTAAAAAAATATTTCCTAAATACACGGGGCACCGGTCGGCGAACTCGCCCAACATATTTTATTTTTCCACGCATTTTCCCCTCTACGCTGAAATTTCAAGTTATCTTAATCTGTTACCATCAAGCGTCCGCGGCTGGAATCCAACACGGTATATATGGTGTGGGAAGCCGGCGTCCTAACCACTCGGCCAACCTGAGTTGGGCTGATATGACTAAAGTTTGAAGTGACTGTTAGGGTTATCACGCCGTTTTCTGGCGAGATCGATTAGTGGCCGATGTGTTGATCTGTTTCTTTTATTTTTCCATGGGATGCATCAAAATTAATATAATGTTATGTGTGATTTAGAGACTCTACTAATAGGAAAATAAACATAATATAAACTTAACAGCAGCACACGTTTTAAAACTTTCAATATCGCGACACTCATGTTGGGCAATACTGGCCAAAATCGAGACAAACGACTGATTTTGAAATCAATTTCGTAGTATAATTGCATTTTATTTTGAAGAATTTCCATATTTGGAAATATAGAATCTTTTTTTGTAATTCTATGGTCAAGTACATTTATGACTGATGATAAATTATTTTGTTGCGGCCGGATTGCACCTCATTCTACCACCCATAAAGTGAAGTATATTAACTAACTAAATGGTGTTAATTATATTAAAATTTATTTTTAGGGCTAATTAATTAGTTAATGGAATTACTAATGTTAATTAGATGTAAATAAAACTAAAACTCCCCTCGTGTTACACTTCAGAGGGTCTTATCCCATTCATTCCTTCCCCTTGCGTGTTCTAATGTCCAGGTTTTGTGCGATAATAAAATAAAACACAACTTTTACGAACTTGTCTTTATTTAATATGAGCAAATTTGAGAACGCTAGACAAATCAATTTCTTCAAATTAATGTCAATTCTCCTTCTCGCCTACAGCAACTGATGGCGCCATCACCCCACGCTCTCCCTTTCAAGCAAGAATCAAGTTGTATTCAAGCTTGACAGCTCAATTGACTTCTCCAAGCTTGCCGCAAGCTTAAAATGAGTTGAACTGTCAAGCTTGTATTAATACTACAAATTCAAAGAAATGTAAAGCTTGATTTAAGCTTATGTGCTGTCTGGGCAAAATAAAAGGTTGACAAAAATTGATTTAAAATTTTTCACCAGAAGGAATTGTGTGTGTGTGAATCAGTCACCTTATTGTATATATAACTTCAACTCCCCCCCCCCCCCAATCACGCATCTAAGGTTGAATTCAGATTAACAAAAGATCCGGATTTGTGACGTCCAGATTACCGACGATCCGGATTTTTGATGCCCGAATTATCAATACTCTACTATAATTTAAGTGAAATTTGTGTACTTGGAGCTCTTGTATTACGATGCTAGATTGCATTCTGCTACTCTTTATTCGTTGTTTTCTGGATTTGAGTTTATGGAATAATGTGGTAAAGAAGTTTTATTTGTTAGGGTATTGAAAATTTAACAGCAGTAAATTCAGATTAGAATATTTACGTCTGGTTTTGATTACCAGTTTCTATTTCTCTGATTACGGTATACCTCACCATGGCACAGTGGTTATGCCACTAAACATGGTAGATGGCCGAAGTGTGAAGGTCCCGGGTTCGGGTCCCATCGCGCGGCTGTCGATCTAACGGTCTGGAGTTTTGATAGGTTTTCTCCTGATGTAACGTGAATACGCGTTAGAACCCCTTAGAAAGTCCTCTTACCAAGGCACCCCCCTGGCAGATCGCCCTAGTGTAGCGTTGCCATAATCACGCACAATCACAATCTGATTACGGTATTATTCACAAAATATTGTTACAGCAAACAGATATAAAAATCCAGATTCATTTTCGATTTATACCCCTATTGTGAGGTGATAAAAGCTGTAAGAATTACATGGAAAGTATTATTTGTTCTTGTTTTATAATTTTTGAAACATTTTATTTTCTATGCTTAAATACGTCGTTCTTGTATTAGAGTATATAGCAATATGTGAAAATTACTGGGACTTTTCAAAACTTCCTCCCCAAATACCGATTTTTTTCTACCCTTAGCATCTCTATGACAAACATCTAGCTTTACCTATTACTAACCAACTTCCCAACTTTTCAATCAGAAAATGCCGGGAGCATTCACGAAATTCATAGAAATCCATCAAGGGTTGCGAAAACTAGAGATAATTTTTTTAATTAAAAATAACTAATTCAAATTTGTGGTGGTTGAAACTAAAGATGACCATTTAAATTTGGAATGTTATTTGTTATCTATGTATATATAAATACGCTAAGCAAAACCTTTGTGTCCCTTTTGCAGCTAACTGCTCGAAGAGATGACCGTGAAATTCGGCACAGTTAAAGTTCGTATGGAGTTGTTTGTGCGAATGTTAAATTTTTTATGTAGTATGGTAATGCACCATAAAAAATTAGAGAAGTAATTTGGCACGCGTATTTCGCACCAAGTCGGGCGATGGTTCCATTGTTGTGTCAGTTTTGAAATAACAACACTTAGTTTCAGCAGTACTATAGGGTTTTAGTATTACAACAAAATTTGCAAAAAGTAGAATTATTACCCAGTTTGGTGATACGCCAAAGACTAAAATGTGCTTTGCCAATGTGCTTGGCGACTTTTTTTAGACGGCGATAAGTGCGCGAAGTGTTGTAAATTTTATGTTTTAAAGCTGTGGAAAAACCTTGGAGGAGAGAATAATATTTAACCTTTCGTTCTTCCAAGGCAAAAACGAACCTAGCAGGGCAGGTCACTATCCAGAAACGAGATTTTGGGCTACAGGAATTTTTGTTTAAATAATACAGTCTGTAATATAATATACTAGGTATACATTGTCTGAGTCAACCAATAGCTATGCTTTAGAAAGCAGGGCGTTCCCAGCAAACACACTACTGCACGAAAAATGACGGCGGGGTACCCGTCGTGCTGGCAAAGTGCCGTATACCGGGAGCAAAGTAGATTGCCATCGTCTGGAAGTCACTGGAGTACCGGTGTCTTAAAAGTGCATATGCGCCAGTACATAACTAGTAACGGTGAACTGCCATGTGTCTAAGACATGCACAGAAAAGTTAACGGCGTGGTACTGCTTAAAATGTACCCGGCCAGCACTATTTGGCAGTAATGGGCCTGTATATATTTCGTAGTGTTGGCATAAAATTTCGTTATTTTAATTAAATAATATTGTTTCACATTCATACTGTGTAGAAGTGTTAGGGGATATAAGTTCCGGGCACCCAAAGGCAGGGTCACTGCTAAGATTTTTTTTTTTTTTTTTTTTTTTTTTTTTTGTGGGGGGAGGGGATAAGGGGAGAAGTTCATATTGTGCCTTCAAATATTTTAGTACTAAAGACTAAAATAATACAAACGAGTTCAGTACGCTATAAAAATATTTACTACACCGACAGTGAAACCCCCACTATGTACAGAATTATAAATTTTAATCTTAAAATTTTTCTTGAAAAACATATTTGGAGACATTTTCTATATTAAGCCCCTTTTATTATCTACCGAATAAGGGTGCAGAAATATGTTAGAGCTTATTATGCGAAGACCAATCAGGGTTTAATTTGCATGAGAGCTCAGATCCTGTACTCTTTTTTTTCAGAGAATTTTAGATTTAATTTAAATTTTTAACAGCCTACATAATTGCTTCTATTGATATTTTTTATTATATTAAATATAGCAGTGATAAAACAAAAGATTACTTAATTTGTAATATAAATTAGGTAATTGATGCTTAAATTTACAATAAAACAAATTAGAGCTCCTGCAGTTATTCTGCAATTATTAAGCAATAATGAACTAGTATTTTCATGTAATAGTTAAAAATAGAACGTTCGGAATGGGGTTCATTTAGGAATTTAATTTTCTTTATGCGGTTTCGAATCAAATGTTTTATTTCCGCACCCTTTTAGGGGCCTCAAGTATGAAACTATAGAAAGCACGAGTTCCACATGTCTACGGAGGAATGTTAGGTCAACTTACTTCTCACGGCTGGGAGATAAGGCACCAAGAATTGAACTGTTATCGTGGATTTGGCTATATCAATTTAGATTATTTATACGAAGTACAAATGAATTTTTTATGCATTCGAAGAAAGAAAATAAAAACTTGATTGTCTATTTTAATCTGAGATGTTCAAGATAGCCTATATATACATATATATGTGTGTGTGTGTGAGTGTAATGCAGATAAAATATTTCTAAAACGCGAAGTTAATATTAGTGGAGGGGAGGAGGGTCTGCAGTTAGCTGCTTTGAAAATTGGTGAGTTTCATTAAAACATAAGTGGTGCGTTTTCGTGTCCAATAAGTATAGTAACCCTCTTTCTTTTAATGTGTCATTTCGTTTCGCAAATATTCAAATGTTGAGCGGGAGGCCAGTTACATCTGATGAAATGCGTGTGTAGTACGTTTTTTAGGATACAAAGTTTTTCTGGTCGTTGTTATAGAGCTTTCGAGAAGGTTATTTGGTATAGGCTAGTGAGATTTCTCTGTCAGGAGCAATAATAATTATAATAGCATTTGCTTCGACAGTGATATCTGGCTGGTTAAGGATACACAAAGTGGATTTTACAGTTTTTAAACAGTCGGGAAAATATTACAGGTAAATTTTTACTTTCACTGTTTTTAATGTATATACGTTGTCAACCGGTGACTTTTGCAACTAATTTAAAGATTAGGCGACTTTTTGAATCAAAAAACGTCATTTTCATACTATTTTCAAGTCTTGACTCCTTGTACCTAGAGGTCTGCGCCGCACGGAAATTCGCAGCGGCGGCGTACCGGGTTTCTGAGGTTGGTGGAATTTTTTTTTAAAAAAGAGCATAATGAAAATGGCCGTATGCGTATAAACACACACACACACACCTATGTATAAATTAAAATTAACAGATTTCTTAAGACTATGAAAACTAATCTTGAGCAAACAAACCTGTCATCTTAGGAATAATGCAATCAGAGAGGTGAAACGATAGGTGGCGCTACTTAGGTTGCATACCTATCCCGTGAAGTGGCCCATTAAAATTAATATATTTTATATGAAGAACTCTTTACAAACACCGGTGTTTGAATGTAAAATTGATAAAAACTGTATAATAACACACATTGTTGATAAATACCATTTATGGATGTTTCATATGTTTTCCTCCTCTAGATCGTTTTAAAAAAATCTAACATAGCTAATGACTGTTATTTAAAAATAGTTTGTTTTCAATTCAAGCCCTCTCCACCTTTCTTTAAAATGAAATATATATACATAAAAAAAAATTTCCACTTAAAAAGGTTAAAAGATTTACTTGCAGAACTTTGTTTTTAAGTCTTTATAAATTTTAAATAAGAAAACAAAGCTACTAAACTTAGCTAAAACTCATTATAAATTAACAGCTGATTATGAATACATCAGATTATTTTATACTCTTACCATAAATATATGGACATTAGCATTTGCAATATATTTTATTTAAAAAGAACTCATTTTTAAGTTTTTCAAGCACCTTTATCATGAGTTCTAAATTTAGTAGATTTGGTTTTTCATTTGAAATGTGCTATATTATATGTGTGTGTTATTATACAAAGTTTTTGTCAATTTTACATTCCAACGATAGTATTTGTTAAGAGTTCTTGTTATAAAAAATATTAATTTAAATCGTTCGTATCTTCGGATAGATAGGTAACGTAAGTGGCTCCCTATCGCTTCGCCTCTCCCATTGCATTCTTCCAAAGACGACAGGCAGTATTTCTAGAAAGAAGCGGTTCTACTCGCTCATTTAAAAATCTGATCGTCGCCGGTAATTGCATATATCGACCTCTGGCTACTTCTAATTTTACCTTATCAGGTCAAGCACGAATCGGGTCCATATTTGAAATAAAAAAAAAATTGCTAAAACATAGTGGTGGAAAATGTTCCTATAAAATGGGAATGATTGGCAGCTATGATATAATGATGGGTAGCTTAAGTCTGTGCTCTCCAGCCTTTTTATCGCTACGAAACGGTCAACCATCTGGATTCTCCCCTCGTCGCTAATTTTTCGCAGTCATTAACTTCGCCCCGCCTTGTGGTCACTTAAGGCGGAGTTTCAAGGAGGAGCGTCAATGTGTTCTTGTGATTGGCAAAAAGGCCTCCCGATATCCCCCGGAATCGTTAGACACCCATGAGTTTTGGGTGTCTAACCCCCGGAATCGTTAGCGCAGTCGATAACCAAACAACTGGTTCTGCCCAGTCGACAGCTAACCACCGACGATTTCGGGAACCACGGTCCGCTGAAGGTAGGAGGGCGAGGGTGTTGAATGTTTCTAATTTATATTGGTTTGATTTAATAACTTAATTTAATTGTATTTAAACATACCACCAAAATAAAATACAGTTACTCCGAAAAAAAAAAAAATAATAAGAATATAAAGTGATTTAGCATTTCAACCGGCAGAGTTGTTTTCTGGAATAGTTTTAAGGAAAGAACATTTATTCTCTATTTTAGGACTATAATTTTAATTCATGATCTTTAACCCTTTGAGGCGCAACCCTTTCCCAATGCTGAAAAAAGGGCAGCCGTTGCCATCGCTCGACTTAACTACCAGCAAGATGGCGGACGATCGAAACGTTCATCGCGTGCCACAGATCTAGAGACCCTTTTTTGACGACAGCTGGCTGTGCCGTTGACGTGCTAAAAAGTGTATAAAAGTGCTAAACGTATAAAAGTGCTAACGTGCTAAAAGTGCTAATGTCCCCCGCAACTATTTTTATAGAAATGAAATCTATTCTTCGTGACTGGCAACAATCAAAATGTCAGAATTTGGTGTTCCCTGAGCGGGATCACTGCGCGTTAAAGGGTTAATAAGCAACAAAAAGAAAAGATAAATGTTAAAAGAATCGCAAAATTTCTTCTGTTACAAAGGTAAAAATCAACAGAAACACGACAAATTCGCAAAAACCCGAGAGAAATACAAAGTAAATAAAATCCAAAGAATTTAATGTTCCTTGGCTGCCGGGTACTATTTGATCCAGGGACCGGTCCGTGGCCCGGGGGTTGTGGACCAATGGCTTAAATAATAAGTGAAATATTAAGAATTAAGCCGACCGAGTTGTATGGAGGATAAAGCACCGTACTCCGGTTTCGGGTTTAAGTCCCGGCGGCCGGGGTTCGATCCCCGACTGGGCGTGGCTGTCATTGTGTCCGTCTCTACATAAGGGTAACGCTGACCGCCCACTGGGTGCCCCTATAATAAAATGGCCGCACCTTCGGGCAGTTATAAAGATACAATGCCTAATCGGCAAGTTCTCGCCCGTTATATATATAACGGATAAAAATAAATCTTTCATTATTTCTCTCTCTATATATCTCTTATATATTTACTTTTTACTTATTATAAAAGAAGGTGTCTGTGTGTCTGTGTGTGTGTGTCTGTCGGCAGCGTTACGGACAAACGGCTACACCTAGAAACACCAAATTTGGTACTCGGGAAGATGTAAATATGTAGTTGTGCACCTCGAAGAGATTTTTTCAAGATTTGACCTAGATTTTTTTTTATTTTATGTTTTATGCGATTTTTGGCATTTTTTCTCACCTAATTCGTAATGACGGCGGAAATTACGCTCGCAGCAAAACGGCATTTGTATCATCGGATAGAGGAGAAAATTTTCTTTTAAAAACAGTTTGTTCTGAATACGTAACATGATTTACCGATTTTTAGGGATTTTTTTACTAAGCATTTGCTTCGGCGAATTGTTTCTTAAAATAATTTTAAAGCTGTCGCATCTTGAATTCTATCCGTCATAACTTTTTGATATTTTGACAAATCGTGAAACATTCTTTTCTCCCTCTTTTAAAATAAAAACGAAAATATTATGTAAATTAGATGATTTTTTATGAATGTTAATGCAGCCTAATGTTTAGAATTTAATAGCATCAACGCGATTTTACGCCATTCATTACATTGCGATCACGGCACGAGAATTTATCTTCGGTTGTTGCCATAGAAAGGATTAGAAAAAAGGGTTTTCTCAACCAATCGATTTTTTTAATGGGATATCGGAATTTCAATTCGCAAGTGAGGATCTATGACGTCAAATGCTTTAAGATACGTAAAAATTACGCCATAATTTTAACTCATTTATTCCAGCTTTATTTTCAACATACAGGGAGACGATATTTTGATTAAAATTTACTGTAGAAATAAACTAAGAAATTCACGATTATTATTATTAGAAGTGGTTAATCCGGTGCTTATTTAAAAATTAAAATGTCTTCACGGTGCTGAAAATGTTCATTTTAAAAATTACAAAGTTCGTTTCAAAGCGCGATATATTAAAATTTTTCTATTTACTATTTTTATTTTTGACATTTAATTATGGCGCAGACGTTGCCTAACATATGCATGCAGGCTGCGAGTATAGTTTTATTTTAACGTTGAATTACGTTCCTCCATAAAAGTCCTACATAACGCAAAGTTTTAATGATACCGTTTGAAAACTACTATGCGAAATATCGAAATTAACTCCCTCAACCAACTGGGGTATCCTTTACGGCAGTCAAACAGTGACGTCATAAATTAAAAAAATGCGTGAAATTTGTAAACTCTGCAACTCTGCGCCATGTCACAATTAAAGCGGGAATAAGTAGCTCCTCGAGATTACACAGTTTGATGTTTTTCAGGAGACAGGACTATGGAGGATATAAAAGATATCGCTATGTTAGATACATGGATATTTAAAATGGCCTCCCTTGGATATTTTCTCCCCACAATAAGATGAAATGGTTTGCGGCGCTAAATACGCCAATCTTATAAAACTATGTATAAATTAAATATATATGGAGAGTTTCCTTAATGGCAACCATTATGTGAAATGATTATTATTTATGCTAATGCGTAAATTGCAAAGAATCGCCATAGAATCAAAAGATTCCATTGGGGCCAAATATTCTAAGCTGTTTCTTTTAAGGGAGCCTTGAAGAGGGAGAAGCGAAGATAGATAGTATTAATGTACGTAATAGGTAGTATCATTAGATTCGTAAGGATAATATGAATAAATCATAATATACCACGTTAATAAATATTTCATGAAATTAAAAGTGTTTCTCCTTTTTCAACGGTTGTCTTACAACCAACTAAACGAAACTTAATTCTAATTTGCGTTAATATATCCCGCAGTAATTTCAACAGAGGAGATTACTTGAACTTTTTAAAAAATGAAATTCTGTTTTGTCACATGCAGATATGATTTTAGTAGTAAAATATTCGCTTATTCCCGTATGAAGAGCGGGGACGGCAGTTATCTTAAAAACATCTCTTGAAAATAGCATAAATGAATTCAGAAGACCTCAAAACGTGTAAATACACCAAAATCTCGAAGTCGAATTTTTTCATGATTACAATACTTTCCTTATATGGTACATGTTCGGAAAGAAATAAATGGTTGTCCATTCCATGTAGTGTCTTAGGTATTTAATGCTACAACTTGAGCCTAAAAAACAGTATGATGTAGAAATAAGACATTTTGAAAGTCAGGAGTTCTCTGCAAACCATTAAGCTTTCCACTTTTTTGATAGTGAATGACACTAACGTAGTTTTTTGAGTCATTATACTGCAATGATGCCAGTTTAATACTCGTGACGCAAACTTTACATCAAGAGACAAATAATTTTGCTCTTTTTCTTTAAATTCCACATCACGAATAAATTCGAATTACACATGGAAGGAAAATTTTCGTTTCCTACCGTGCGAAGAACGGGCACGCAGCTAGTATATATATAAAGAAATAATGCAAGATTTATTACTTCCTTGTACGTAGTATAAGGAAGTAATGTGATCCCGAAAAATTTTGGGGGCCAAATTTCGAGAAAAAAACCGATTTTGACTACCTCTAAATTTAATTTTAAGAATTTTTTCGATGCATCTCATCGAAGGCTAGCATGCACGATCATATTAACGCGTCTGCAACTCATTTTGACCAGCGGCGAGTCTATTGTGGTCAGTATTTCCATGCCGTCTGTACGTACGTACGTATGTATGTAACTCGCATATCTCAAAAACTATTGGTCGTAGAATGTTGAGATTTGATATTTAGGATTGTTCTATGATCTAGTTGTGCACCTCCCCTTTTGGTCGCAATCGAATGTATAGTTTATGTACAGGACCGCCCAAAAGATTCGAAATACATTACGCTCTATGGGCCGAAATTCATTAAACTCGCCTAACTCAAAAACTATTAGGCGTAGAATGTCGAAACTTCATATTTTGGATAGTTGTAACATCTAGTTGTGCACCTCCCCTATTGGTTCCATTCGACTGGATAGTTTATCTACAGGACCGCCCAAAACATTCGAAATACATTACGCTCAATGGGCCGAAATTCATTAAACTCGCATATCTCAAAAACTATTAGGTGTAGAAAGTTGAAACTTTATATTTAGGATTGTTGTAACATCTAGTTGTGCACCTCCCCTTTCGGTTCCATTCGACTGGACAGTTTATCTGCAGAACCGGCTAAAAGATTCGAAATACATTACGCTCTATGGGCCGACATTCATCAAAGCGTTTTTTAGAGGTTTTGGGCTATTTCATACGACTCAGGAGTGATATATGCTGTAAAGAGTTAGAAAATGAATTTCTCCATTAAAAAAATCTGATGTGTCCAACACATGACTTCCTTGCACGTCCATTAGATCAAAAACATTTTCGACGCACTTCCTCTAAATTTATTTGTTTGAAAGAGATAAAATATCAATAATAGTAAGGTTTAGCAATTTCTAGCCAAATATTTCGATATCGCCAAGCTGAGTTCAATTTGAAAGATTTCCTTCTGACACTTTATTTGGCGATATTTCACCAAAAGCCGACAAACTTGAGATAGTCAGCGAGATTTTGGGGATAGCCAAAGTAGTCAGTGAGCACAGACCTTCAATGAATTGAATGCATCTATACACCTCAATGTATTCAAAGTCATTTGGCTCACCATGTAAATAAATTCTCAGTCGATTGCTGTCAAAAAAGATATTGAAAACAGTTAGATATTACAATAGTTCTAAATACAAAGTTAAAAAAATCTACGGGTTAAAGTTTTAGAGTTATACAAAATAGGAAATAATTTTTGGCGCCAAATTTGGCGATATTTCGGCGAAACTCGTCAATGTCGACGACATTTGGCGAGATTTTAAGCATAAACCAAACAATGACAGATTATCGCCAAATTTGGCGATATTTCGCCAAAACTCGGCAAGAACGATGACAAATGGCGATACTTTGGGCATGGACGAAATGACTGACTATCGCCAAATTTGGCGATATTTCGCCAAAACTCGCCAAGGTCGAGGACAGACGGCGAGATTTTGGGCATGTACCAAACAATGACTGTCTACAGTTGTGTTATAATGAAGATGTCCATAGACATTAAGGTACTGAAATTCTTTTCGGTGGTCCTGTAAATAAACTCTCCAGTAGATTGGAACCAAAAATCGAGATGCACAACTAGATGTTACAACATTCTTATATATGAAATTTCATAATAGTTTTTGAGATTTGAGAGTTAAATATGCACACACGTACACCAAAAGTCGCCAAGCTTGGCGACTTTTGGCATAGTTCTTGAGGGAGGCACGTGACCGTGGTCGGACCATTACCTAACTTATGTGGTAGGACGGTATTGTGCTTGAAATGGATGAATGCCCCTAAAATTGCTATTGACCGTAATGTATTGGAAATCTTTTGAGTGTTCCTGTAGCAGAACTATAAATGATAAAGACACTTTTTTTAATAGAGAAATTCATTTTCTAACTCTTTACAGCATATATCACTTCTGAGTCGTTTGAAATAGCCCAATACCTCTAAAAAACGCTTTGATGAATTTCGGCCCATAGAGCGTAATGTATTTCGAATCTTTTGGGCGGTCCTGTAGATAAACTATTCAGTCGAATGGAACCGAAAGGGGAGGTGCACAACTAGATGTTACAACAATCTTAAATATAAAGTTTCAACATTCAACGCCTAACAGTTTTTGAGATATGCGAGTTTAATGAATTTCGGCCCATTGAGTGTAATGTATTTCGAATGTTTTTGGCAGTCCTGTAGATAAACTATCCAGTCGAATGGAACCAAAACGGGAGGTGCACAACTAGATGTTACAACTATCCAAAATATGAAGTTTCGACATTCTACGCCTAATAGCTTTTGAGTTAGGCGAGTTTAATGAATTTCGGCCCATAGAGCGTAATGTATTTCGAATCTTTTGGGCGGTCCTGTACATAAACTATCCATTCGATTGCCACCAAAAGGGGAGGTGCACAACTAGATCATAGAACAATCCTAAATATCAAATCTCAACATTCTACGACCAATAGTTTTTGAGATATGCGAGTTACATACATACGTACGTACGTACAGACGGCATGGAAAAACTGGCCACAGTAGACTCGCCACTGGTCAAAATGAGTTGCAGACGCGTTAATATGATCGTGCATGCTAGCCTACGATGAGATGCATCGAAAAAATTTTTAAAATTCAATTTAGAGGTAGTCAAAATCGGTTTTTATGTCGAAATTTGGCCCCCAAAATTTTTCGGGATCACATTACTTCCTTATACTACGTACAAGGAAGTAAAAAGTGTCTTTATCATTTACAGTTCTGCTACAGGAACACTCAAAAGATTTCCAATACATTACGGTCAATGGCAATTTTAGGAGCATTCATCCATTTAGAGCACAATACCGTCCTACCACATAAGTTAGGTAATGGTCCGACCACGGTCACGTGCCTCCCTCAAGAACTATGCCAAAAGTCGCCAAGCTTGGCGACTTTTGGTGTACGTGTGGGCATATTTAACTCTCAAATCTCAAAAACTATTATGAAATTTCATATGTAAGATTATTGTAACATCTAGTTGTGCATCTCTATTTTTGGTTCCAATCTTCTGGAGTTTCTTTACAGGACCACCAAAAAGAATTTCAGTACTTTAATGTATATGGAAATCTTCAATATAATACAATTGTAGTCAGTCATTGTTTGGTACATGCCCAAAATCTCGCCGTCTGTCCTCGACCTTGGCGAGTTTTGTCGAAATGTCGCCAAATTTGGCGATAGTCAGTCACTTGTTCCATGCCCAAAGTATCGCCATTTGTCATCGTTCTTGGCGAGTTTTGGCGAAATATCGCCAAATTTGGCGATAATCTGTCATTGTTGGTCCATGCTTAAAATCTCGCCAAATGTCGTCGACATTGACGAGTTTCGCCGAAATATCGCCAAATTGGGTGCCAAAAGTTATTTCGTATTTTGTATAACTCTAAAACTAACCCGTAGATTTTTTAACTTTTGTATTTAGAACTATTGTAATATCTAACTGTTTTCAATATCTTTTTTGACAGCAATCGACTGACAATTTATTTACAGGGTGAGCCAAATGACTTTGAATACATTGTGGTGTATGGATGCATTCAATTCATTGAAAGTCTGTGGTCAATGACTAACAGACACTTTGGCTATCCCCAAAATCTCGCTGACTATCTCAAGTTTGTCGGCTTTTGGTGAAATATCGCCAAATAAAGTGTCAGAAGGAAATCTTTCAAATTGAACTCAGCTTGGCGATATCGAAATATTTGGATGGAAATCGCTAAACCTTACTATTATTGATATTTTATCTCTTTCAAACAAATAAGTTTAGAGGAAGTGCGTAAAAAACATTTTTGAATTAATGGACGTGCAAGGAAGTCATGTGTTGGACACATCAGATTTTTTTAAAATAAAGATAAGAATTAAGTTTGAAGGGGGGGGGGTATCAAGAGAGCTCTGTAAAAATTTATGAAAATGGCTACTTTTATGATTTTTTTTCCAGTTTCCCACTAATGATAGAAATGCAACTTGCGTTTCAATCAATCAAGTCATCTTTTAACATTATCTGCTATTTTTTTTCAAGTCAATATTGATAGAATTTCATTTTTCAAAAATTTTTTTATTTGATTGTCTCAATTGGAAAATTGGCCACTAAAAGTCTAAGAAGTATCCAGAAAAGCAATAAGCAGTTGAAAGTTTAGATATATATATATATATATTTCAGTTTTAAAGCCGATTGCGCGCTGCGGCATACAATCGGCGTTCTTTGTCGGCGCGCCGGCCTAGACCTCGGCGACTGCGGCGTGGCGCAGACCTCTAACTTGTACCTTACCCCAGGCGACTAATTTGAAAATCTGGTGTCGGTTTTTGTCAACTCCTTTTTACTTCCTTGTACGTAGTATAAGGAAGTAATGTGATCCCGAAAAATTTTGGGGGCCAAATTTCGACAAAAAAACCGATTTTGACTACCTCTAAATTTAATTTTAAGAATTGTTTCGATGCATCTCATCGTAGGCTAGCATGCACGATCATATTAACGCGTCTGCAACTCATTTTGACCAGCGGCGAGTCTATTGTGGTCAGTTTTTCCATGCCGTCTGTAGGTACGTACGTATGTTCGTACGTACGTACGTACGTATGTATGTAACTCGCATATCTCAAAAACTATTGGTCGTAGAATGTTGAGATTTGATATTTAGGACTGTTCTATGATCTAGTTGTGCACCTCCCCTTTTGGTCGCAATCGAATGTATAGTTTATGTACAGGACCGCCCAAAAGATTCGAAATACATTACGCTCTATGGACCGAAATTCATTAAACTCGCCTAACTAAAAAACTATTAGGCGTAGAATGTCGAAACTTCATATTTTGGATAGTTGTAACATCTTGTTGTGCACCTCCCCTATTGGTTCCATTCGACTGGATAGTTTATCTACAGGACCGCCCAAAACATTCGAAATAAATTACGCTCAATGGGCCGAAATTCATTAAACTCGCATATCTCAAAAACTATTAGGCGTAGAATGTCGAAACTTCATATTTTGGATAGTTGTAACATCTTGTTGTGCACCTCCCCTTTCGGTTCCATTCGACTGGACAGTTTATCTACAGAACCGCCTAAAAGATTCTAAATACATTACGCTCTATGGGCCGACATTCATCGAAGCGTTTTTTAGAGGTTTTGGGCTATTTCAAACGACTCAGGAGTGATATATGCTGTAAAGAGTTAGAAAATGAATTTCTCCATTAAAAAAAGTGTCTTTATCATTTACAGTTCTGCTACAGGAACACTCAAAAGATTTCCAATACACTACGGTCAATGGCAATTTTAGGGGCATTCATCCATTTCAAGTACAATACCGTCCTACCACATAAGTTAGGTAATGGTCCGACCACGGTCACGTGCCTCCCTCAAGAACTATGCCAAAAGTCGCCAAGCTTGGCGACTTTTGGTGTACGTGTGTGCATATTTAACTCTCAAATCTCAAAAACTATTATCAAATTTATATGTAAGATTGTTGTAACATCTAGTTGTGCATCTCGATTTTTGGTTCCAATCTACTGGAGTTTCTTTACAGGACCACCAAAAAGAATTTCAGTACTTTAATGTCTATGGAAATCTTCAATATAATACAACTGTAGTCAGTCATTGTTTGGTACATGCCCAAAATCTCGCCGTCTGTCCTCGACCTTGGCGAGTTTTGCCGAAATGTCGCCAAATTTGGCGATAGTCAGTCATTTGGTCCATGCCCAAAGTACGCCATTTTTCATCGTTCGTGGCGAGTTTTGGCGAAATATCGCCAAATTTGGTGATAATCTGTCATTGTTGGTCCATGCTTAAAATCTCGCCAAATGTCGTCGACATTGACGAGTTTCGCCGAAATATCGCCAAATTTGGCGCCAAAAATTATTTCGTATTTTGTATAACTCTAAAACTTTAACCCGTAGAATTTTGAACTTTTGTATTTAGAACTATATTATAATATCTAACTGTTTTCAATATCTTTTTTGACAGCAATCGACTAGGAATTTATTTACAGGGTGAGCCAAATGACTTTAAATACATTAAGGTGTATGGATGCATTCAATTCATTGAAAGTCAGTGGTCAATGACTACTTTGGCTATCCCCAAAATCTCGCAAACTATCTCAAGTTTGTCGGCTTTTGTTGAAATATCGCCCAATAAAGTGTCAGAAGGAAATCTTTCAAATTGAACTCAACTTGGCGATATCGAAATATTTGGCTAGAAATCGCTATATCTTACTATTATTGATATTTTATCTCTTTCAAACAAATAAGTTTAGAGGAAGTGCGTAAAAAACATTTTGAATTAATAGACGTGCAAGGAAGTCATGTGTTGGACACATCAGATTTTTTTTTATTACTTCCTTGTACGTAATATAAGGAAGTAATGTGATCCCGAAAAATTTTGGGGGCCAAATTTCGACGAAAAAACCGATTTTGACTACCTCTAAATTTAATTTTAAGAATTTTTTCGATGCATCCCATCGTAAGCTAGCATGCACGATCATATAAACGCGTCTGCAACGCGCGTGTCATGCGCCAGCGTCATAAACGCGTCTGTCATGCGCCAGCGGCGAGTCTATTGTGGCCAGTTTTTCCATGCCGTCTGTACGTGCGTACGTATGTATGTAACTCGCATATCTCAAAAAGAATTGGTCGTAGAATGTTGATATTTGATATTTAGGATTCTTCTATGATCTAGTTGTGCACCTCCCCTTTTGGTCGCAATCTAATGGATAGTTTATGTACAGGACCCCTCAAAAGATTCGAAATACATTACGTCTATGGGCCGAAATTCATTAAACTCACATATCTCAAAAACTATTAGGCGTAGAATCTTGAAACTTTATATTTAGGATTGTTGCAGCATCTACTTGTGCCGTTCCCCTTTCGGTTCGATTCGACTACATATTTTATCTACAGGGCGGCTCAAAAGATTTTAAATGCATTACGCTCTATGGGCCGAAATTCATTACAGCGTATTTTAGTGGTATTGGGCTATTTCAAACGACTCAGATGTGAAATGTGCTGTTAAGAATTACAAAATGAATTTCTCCATTAAATAAGGTGTCTTTATCAGTTATAGTTCTGCTACAGGAACACTCAAAAGATTTCCAATACATTACGCTCAATGGCAATTTTAGGGGCATTCATTCAGTTGAAGCACACAATACCGTCCTACCACATAAGTTAGGTATTGGTCCGACCACGGTCACGTGCCTCCCTCAAGAACTACGCCAAGCTTGGCGACTTTTAATGTACGTGTGTGCGTATTTAACTCTCAAATCTCAAAAACTATTATGAAATTTCATATATAAGATTGTTGTAACATCTAGTTGTGCATCTCGATTTTTGGTTCCAATCTACTGGAGAGTGTATTTACAGGAACACCGAAAAGAATTTCAGTACTTTAATGTCTATGGACATCTTCAATATAATACAACTGTAGACAGTCATTGTTTGGTCCAAGCCCAAAATCTCGCCGTCTGTCGTCGACCTTGGCGAGTTTTGCCGAAATATCTCCAAAAATTATATTTTGTATAACTCGACAACTTTAACCCGTAGAATTTTGAACTTTTGTATTTAGAACTGTTGTAATATATAACTGTTTTCAATATCTTTTTTGACAGCAATCGACTGGGAATTTATTTACAGGGTGAGCCAAATGACTTTAAATACATTGAGGTGTATGGATACATTCAATTCATTGAAAGTCTGTGGTCAATGACTACTTTGGCTATCCCCAAAATCTCGCAAACTATCTCAAGCGTGTCGGCTTTTGTTGAAATATCGCCCAATAAAGTGTCAGAAGGAAATCTTCCAAACTGAACTCAACTTGGCGATACCGAAATATTTGGCTAGAAATCGCTAAATCTTACTATTACTGATATTTTATCTCTTTCAAACAAGGAAGTCATGTGTTGTACACATGAGATTTTTTTAAGTTGCTATTGAGCATTCAGCAAACATTCTAATCTGTTTTTTTAAACGTGCTATAAAAATAAATCTATTATATGTTCCGTTATATATATATTTATATATATATAACGGAATATTATATATATATATATATATACATATATATACATATACATACATATATGTGCATATACATACATATATATATACATATATATATATATATATACATATACATACATATATCATACATATATGTACATATACATACATATATATATATATATATATACATATATATATATATACATATATATATATATATATACATATATATATATATACATATATATACATACATATATATATACATATATATATATATATATATATATATATATATAAATATATATATATAAATATATATATATATATATATATATATATATATATATATATATATATATATGTATAATATATATATATATATATGTATAATATATATATATATATATATATGTGTTATAACTCATTTATAAAATCTCTAATTCTGAAATAATGAAATTAAACTGTTTATAGATGATTTTATGTTGTTTCTGAAATGTGTTACCGCCTCTCTCATAAAAAAATCTTTTGCGACTACAAAATTGTAAGAAAATTGCAGTTTATGAAAACTGCACGCAATACACTAATGATAGGCGCACATAATTTGCAAACGATTGACCAACGGATTTTGCTGTTTTTTATCTTTAAAAATGATATCCTTAAGGAATGTTTTTTTTTTCCGGGGTGGTGGTGGGGGTTGATGAATAAGCCCCCTACCCCGTATCCGCCACTGGCTCGTATTTTAATTATGGCAGCATTACTGTAAATAAGCACTAATCCGGTACCTTGCCATTATATCGTAGTCACTGTTAAGATACCAGGCCGGCGCCCAGCCGTTTCATCTTGGGCATTATAAACTTAATGGGCCAGTGCCTTTATTGTGAGTAACGGCCGGCACATGCAGTATGCCAGTAGAGTGCCGTTGCCTTCCCGGGCTTCTGGCAAGGTACTTCTCGGGCGACCACTTTTGGTACGATTCAGTTACTTTTTGAAGTCCCGGCGGCACGTAAGGCAGAAAGGCACTGGCAAGGTACTCCGCCAGCACGTGTGTGTTTGCTGGGTGGCTTCTCTTCGCAAGTGATTGTTACATTGTAGTGCTAGAATGCAATCAGTGTACATTAACTGCTGGCAAATGAAAAACGAAGAGTTGTGTTACTACGTTCAACTTTTCTACATGCATTACTTGTGAAGATTAATGTTTATTGAATCCGGAAGTGTTTAGAAAATAGTGAAACACAATTGCATTACTTTTATGACAACTATTGATACGATATCTTACAGATGAATGTTTCGGAAATTTATTCTAAACGTTGGAAATAGTAAGTGTCTGCATAGCTGTGATTTAAAAAAAAAGTCATTGAACTAATTTCAATGATTAAAACATGTTTTTAAACTTTTTATATTAAAAAGGAAATGGGTATTAGTATTAAATATTAAGGGATAAATATGAAACTGTTGAATTTTCACTCATTGTAGTACATCTTTTGACGGAACTAAGCAAACTTTCGTTCTTTGAAAGGAAATAATAATTAATTATAAAAAGGAAATAATGTATAATTCCAGAGCTTGCACAAAAAATGAAAATATTAAAAATGTAGGACATTTAAAAAAATGTATTTATTCAGATTAGTGAAAAGCTGCTGGATTAGTCTAGAAACTTTGTAGACTTCTTTTGGTTTGCTGGTTGATTTAGTTCAATTGAGGCAAAGCTACGCTAGAGCTATTTATCTAACGGGGTGCGCTTTGGGTGATTATTTTTCAAAGGACTCCAACGCTTTTAAAAGCTACAACTGGAGAAAATTACACAAAACGCCAGACTGGTAGAACGGCAGCTGCTCGGTAAGCCAGAACCCAGAATCTTCACACTTCAGCCACTTACCAATGTTCAGAGTCTTATCCACTCGGGCATTGGTTGACGAATTTCTTTTTGAGTTAAAAATACACAAAAAATTTGAGGAATGGACAAAGTTTCATATTTACTAAAAGTAACCTAATCTATCTTTTCGGAATTTTATCATACAGTTGAAAGAACAAGTTCAGGAAGTATCTTTTGTTGCCCATCTAGTTAGGTCTAAGGCGCCTATATAGGAGAATAATGAATAAAACAAACACTTTTAATTTAATGTACATAAAATATTTATTGATCCTGTATATTGGGCTTTAATCCATATTCTGACAACAATCTTCTAATAAACCGTTTCTTATTTAATACTTTATTCTTTCAGCAGAAGGAATTAGTTTATTTTTATCTCCTGAAAAAGGTCAAACTTTATAACCCAGAAAAGCTATTTAGAATCGCACAAATTACGAATATGCCGTAAATTTTCCAATATAAACACGCGTAATGCTTTTTTGTACCAGGGAGGGACAGTTGACCCGTTATTATTTGGGAAATTGTTTTTAATTCACAAAAGTTACTATTTTAAATTTGTGATAATTGAAAACTTTTTCTTTTCAATAAACGTATTGCTTTGCAATGTTATTTTTAAATGTTGTACGCATACTTCCTTCTTCTATACCTAATCGTGACTCTACATTTATTTTGCAGATTTTAATACTTTAGAAAAGGAATTTTGTACTAAGTTTAATGTAAGCAGATTGCTATTGATTTTTTAAATGAACTTAAATAAATTAAAAATGTCCAACTATCATTTCCAGTAGACTCGCGCTACAACGCGATCTGTCATACGGGAATGGGATTGTAGGCGAGTTTTTCACAATTAGCCTATCTCAGAGTTGACGCGGACTTGTAGACCGCAAGAAGATTTTTATTTTTCATCAAAAGTAAGAAACGGAAACACAAACGCGTGGTGTTAAGGGAAAATATTCGTGATTAGTTGCTGAACAAGAGAGCCAGTCAGAAGATTAATATTACTTTCTCATAGAATAGAGTCTCTGGGTACAAATAATTTTCAGTTTAAATGCTCAGCTTACTTGTATAAAATAGCCCTAAAATATTAATACCATCGCATATTTTTAAAATCTGTAATGCTTTCTCAAAGTCCTAAGTAAATTTGTAGGTCCAAATAGGAATTACTAGATGGAGAGGATTGGAATGGATGATGGTTATACATATATATAATAAAATAGTATAAAAATGTTTAAAAATAGAAAAAAAAATGCAAGATTTATTTGTATATATTTTATTCCCCCCCCCGAAAAAAGTAGAATTATTGATCACTGCTACCATGTTCTTATTGTTTAAATTTCTTCTCCGGATATAAGCCATGCACTGTGCATAGTTAAATACTCAAAATAACATTATTTGATATTTTTATTACATAATTTGACCGTTTTTTCTAATTCTTAATTATAATAAGTATTTATATTATATGTTTTTTTTTATTTTAAATTCCTACAGTACACTTTAGCTATATTTGCCCCTACTTTGTTGCTCATTTGGTTAGTTACACTTGAATATTAGTATTAATCAACTTCTGTCTTTTTTATTCAATTGTTTTTATTGTAATTTCAATTATTTTCCAGTTTAATTTCATGGTTCATGCTACAATATATTTTTGTTACTTCATTTCTATGATGGCAATATTTTATTTTGAAGTCTCGTATTGCCATCATAATTGGACTTTTCCACCATGTTTGAGTCCTTTCCACCCTTTTCTCAATAGTCATGGTTGTTCCCCTAGGTTGAATATCATGACTGTTTTTGTCATGCAACTTACAGAAGACTTGCTATTTTTGTTTTCCTATTAATTTGTAATGTGTAGGCGGTGGCACCTGATGATAGAGCCTGTCATAAATTTTCTTCAATCGCCATATCTTACATATATGTAGTTAAGTTAGGCTTACGAGTTTTGAGTTCTCACATGGTATACGTGGAAGTGTTACGGCCTGTGAACCATTCTGTTTGTAAAGCTCTGAATTGTTTTTTCTTGATTTTTTTTTTACGATTGCTTTTGCTCTCGGTGTTTTAAAAATATATTGTGTGAAGATTAAACATATGCTATTATTATTATTATCTTAAGGCACTGCCAAAAACATAAATTTGAACAAAACTGTTATTGAAATTCGCATAATTGTAAAAGGAATAAATAGTTTAGTAAAATTGCAATGGACAGAAATAATGTTTTCCTGTGTTTAATGGTATTTTGTAGCACTGAATTTTATTATTATATTCTCCATAGTCTAAAAATCACAAAAATATATCTTGTAAAATTCAAGTTATCTACAGCACTACTAAAATTTATTTACGCATAAACTTCTGTTTTTCCTAATGAATGCTGAAATCATAAAGCAAGTAATTTCTCTAAGTCATGTGTTTTGAATTAGTTATCTATGGAATTTCTCTACTCTCAAAAAAGTGAAGAACTATTAAATTATATTTTCTGAATTTAATTACAATGCACTCAACTAATATACTCTACTATTAATTCTAAATTATTTTAAATTAGCCTTTATAATAAAGCTATGAGCTTGAATTTATATGCGATATTTGTTTTCTATCAAAATCTCCCGTGCTGTTTTTATTTAAAACTAGCTGCGTGCCCGTTCTTCGCACGGTAGGAAACGAAAATTTTCCTTACATGTGTAATTCGAATTTCTTCGTGATGTGGAATTTAAAGAAAAAGAGCAAAATTATTTGACTCTTGATGTAAAGTTTGCGTCACGAGTATTAACCTGGCATCATTGCAGTATAATGACTCAAAAAACTACGTCAGTGTCATTCACTATCAAAAAAGTGGAAAGCTTAATGATTTGCAGAGAACTCCTGGCTTTCAAAATGTCTTACTTCTACATCATACTGTTTTTTAGGCTCAAGTTGTAGCATTAAATACCTAAGACACTACATGGAATGGACAACCATTTATTTCTTTCCGAACATGTACCATATAAGGAAAGTATTGTAATCATGAAAAAATTCGACTTCGAGATTTTGGTGTATTTACATGTTTTGAGCTCTTCTGAATTCATTTATGCTATTTTCAAGAGATGTTTTTAAGATAACTGCGCACCCGCTCTTCATACGGGAATAAGCGAATATTTTACTACTAAAATCATATCTGCATGTGACAAAACAGAATTTCATTTTTAAAAAAGTTCAAGTAATCTCCTCTGTTGAAATTACTGCGGGATATATTAATGGAAATTAGAATTACTTTTCGTTTAGTTGGTTGTAAGACAACCTTTGAAAAAGGAGAAACACTTTTAATTTCATGAAATATTTATTAACGTGGTATATTATGATTTATTCATATTATCCTTACGAATCTAATGATACTACCTATTACGTACATTAATACTATCTATCTTCGCTTCTCCCTCTTAAGGCTCCCTTAAAAGAAACAGCTTAGATTATTTGGCCCCAATGGAATCTTTTGATTCCATGGCGATTCTTTGCAATTTACGCATTAGCATAAATAATAATCATTTCACATAATGGTTGCCATTAAGGAAACTCTCCATATATATTTAATTTATACATAGTTTTATAAGATTGGCGTATTTAGCGCCGCAAACCATTTCATCTTATTGTGGGGAGAAAATATCTAAGGGAGGCCATTTGAAATATCCATGTATCTAATATAGCGATATCTTTTATATTCTCCATAGTCCTGTCTCCTGAAAAACATCAAACTGTGTAATCTCGAGGAGCTACTTATTCCCGCTTTAATTGTGACATGGCGCAGAGTTGCAGAGTTTACAAATTTCACGCATTTTTTTAATTTATGACGTCACTGTTTGACTGCCGTAAAGGATACCCCAGTTGGTTGAGGGAGTTAATTTCGATATTTCGCATAGTAGTTTTCAAACGGTATCATTAAAACTTTGCGTTATGTAGGACCTTTATGGAGGAACGTAATTCAACGTTAAAATAAAACTATACTCGCAGCCTGCATGCATATGTTAGGCAACGTCTGCGCCATAATTAAATGTCAAAAATAAAAATAGTAAATAGAAAAATTTTAATATATCGCGCTTTGAAACGAACTTTGCAATTTTTAAAATGAACATTTTCAGCACCGTGAAGACATTTCAATTTTTAAATAAGCACCGGATTAAAATACCACTTCTAATAATAATAATCGTGAATTTCTTGGTTCATTTCTACAGTAAATTTTAAACAAAATATCGTCTCCCTGTGTTGAAAATAGAGCTCGAATAAATGAGTTATAATTATGTCGTAATTTTTATGTATCTTAAAGCATTTGACGTCATAGATCCTCACTTGCGAATTGAAATTCCGATATCCCATTTAAAAACTCGATTGGTTGAGAAAACCCTTTTTTCTAATCCTTTCTGTGGCAACAACCGAAGATAAATTCTCGTGCCGTGATCGCAATGTAATGAATGGCGTAAGATCGCGTTGATGCTATTAAATTCTAAACATTAGGCTGCATTAAAATTCATAAAAAATCATCTAATTTACATAATTTTTTCGTTTTTATTTTAAAAGAGGGAGAAAAGAATGTTTCACGATTGGTCAAAATATCAAAAAGTTATGACGGATAGAATTCAAGATGCGACAGTTTTAAAATTATTTTACGAAACAATTCGCCGAAGCAAATGCTTAGTAAAAAAATTCCTAAAAATCGGTAAATCATGTTACGTATTCAGAACAAACTGTTTTTAAAAGACAATTTTCTCCTCTATCCGATGATACAAATGCCGTTTTGCTGCGAGCGTAATTTCCGCCGTCATTACGAATTAGGTGAGAAAAAATGCCAAAAATCGCATAAAACATAAAATAAAAAAAAATCTAGGTCGAATTTTGAAAAAATCGCTTCGAGGTGCACAACTACATATTTACATCTTCCCGCGTACCATATTCGGTGTTTCTAGGTGTAGCCGTTTGTCCGTAACGCTGCCGACAGACACACACACACACAGACACACAGACACCTTCTTTTATACTAAGTAGAGAAAATCCTTTTTATTATATAATATACAGGGTTAGCGAAATTAAACTTCCGCTGCTCAGTACGGTCTTGAAAGCCGTTCTACTTCCCCAGGAAGAAAAATACTCAGAGAACTTCGGATAATTCGCTTAAGATTTCCGAAATGAAAACTTTTAGTTCAAAATATGTACACAAGGTGGCGTTTCTCATGAATAATAGGCATATTCAATAATGTTGTTGTGGGATTACAGCCAATTATCTGCACGTGGGATCTAGGCCGAGGGGTGATGCCCTCCGTGTGTGTCTTTCCAAGGCGTTCTAACCTGTATAAAGAAAAATAATTCTAAACGTACTATCAATTTCAACGTTTATTCTGTAGTTTTGAAACATTTATTAACTTTGGGTCATTCTTTTAAAGGAAAGTTTCAAAAAACTCCCTTGAGTGCATCCCCCGAAGCGTATGTTGTCTGAACGCTAATAGAACGGTCTCCAGGCCCTCTAAGTAGCGGAGATTTAATTTCGCTAACATTATATTTTAAAGTATTTTATATATTTGCAAACTTTTATTCAAAAAACTGTGAATGTTATTCAAAAATATTTTTTTTTCCTACGGTGGTTAAGGATTGCTTTTAGTGATTATCATCAGTAACTAGTACAGATTAAATATTTCGGAACGTCTAAGAAAATGTTCGGTTGCTACTGTAGGCATTGTTTAAAATAGTGAAAAAAAATTACTTTGAATTATGAAAATATATTGAAGCAATATGCTTTGTATTACTTGAGTTCCTCTCATTACTCGAACCCACATATTTAAAACATATTTTACCGCTCTTTTTTCATGTGAAAACAATAACCGATTTTAATTTTCGAACAAACATGAGGCTGAATTCTTAAAAATAAATAACAGTTGCACAAATGACGTATGGCGTAAAAATGATATGAATAATGAAAGTACCTCGTTGTTTTTTTTTTTTTATTAAATAGTAAATAATGGATTAATAAGTTACAGCACGAATACATGTTTCAGCTCAACAGTTAAATAAGGTTTCAGCGTACGTATCAGGAAACAGAAATTATGACAGGAAATTATTTACGCGGAAACAAGTTTTGTCAAACTAATTCCATTACGCTTCTCTGTTGTTTGCGGTAGTTATGACAATTGGAAAACAGTGAATTCTAACTATTAGCATTTGCGGCAGTAATATTCTTAATCTAGAACAAATACATACTGCAGGGGATTTGAATTCCAAGAGATTTCTATTCTGTTGGGATTATGATAATGAATTTCGGAATCATAAAATAATCATTAGCCAAAAAAAATACATTTCTCTTTCTGCCGTTTACATGTTCCACTTTAAATTGTTTAATTAATGAAACAGTAGAATGCCCTTGAACGTAAACTGTTATACGTAATTTCTGATATTTCAATTGTATTTTCACTGATTGTTTTTATTTTGAACTTTAGGTACATTTGACGATCATGTTGCATCATACACTTGCTTTTGTTCAAGCGGATGACGGCTATGTTGCGTCATGCACTTGCTTTGCCCAAATAACAGATGACGTGTATGTTTCGTCATTCAAACAAGGAAAAAATTAAACACGCACATTTTTATCTATGGCAAGATACTTGTAAAAGGTGTGTGAGGGCGTTTCTTCCAATTGCGAATTTGGCCACTTTGTCGATTTTTGGTTATTACCGTCACAGACGAGAAAGACAGGCTGCGGTTCTGACAATTTGATCACACCCCTTTGCCAACTAAAAGTCACGTGACCGAGGGTGTGTGGCCATCTTACTGTAGCTATCTCGGGTTAAGATGGCCACACTCCGTAGGTCACATGACTGTAGTTGGCTGTGCCCAAAATGTCAGCACCGCAGCCTGTCCCTCTTGCTAACCACGGTTATTACATAGTTGTCGATTTGTACGGTTTTTTGGAAGATTACCCACCACTACTTTTAAACGTTTATTTATATATTAAAATATTAAATTTACCTAATACTGTAGTGCAGCCGAGCGTATATAAATAAGTAACCTTCGGGATGATAACATACGAAATATAACCGTGACCTCAAATCCATTCCAAAAGCAAGAATTTCTTCGAAGAACTTCATATTCAAGGGGTTGAGGGCGTTATATTTGAAGAGCGACAGGCATCACAGAAATTTTGAACAGCTTTTAAAAATAAAACGATAGTGTAAAATACTCCAAAAAATTAATCACGTTTCTTCATGAAATGTACAACAGACTTATTTTATATTAATAGAAACCTTATGCAATGCTCAAAAAATTCTTGAACACAAAAAGTAACTAAAAAAGTCTGAAGTATTACGAGTTCTTTAGAAATATTGTGAAATTCCATATATTCTGCAATTTTTCCTGGGTCTTTCATAATTTTTCTCTGTTTGTAATCGTCCATAGTTCAACTTGTAAAGAAACATTTTAAATTTTTTCGAGCACTAATGGATTTTTTAGAAAACTGTTAAAAAGTTGAATGATTTCTTAAAAGAGCAACCTTATAATAAGCGCCTGTTTTTCGAGTGGTTGATGAATTACTTGATGATATATGAATGCAAAAGAGTTGCGCTTTTCGTTATGTTTAATTTTTGAATATGCTTTAAAAATAGATCTCAAGATTAACGTTCTCTGAATTTCGAAATATTACGAAAGTAGTAAATCAACAGTTGTATTATTCGTAGAGTCATGCCGATATTTTCTGCACTCACGAAAAACTTTCTTTAACTATGCCAACTTACTATGTTAACCCTTTAACGCGCAGTGTTCCCGCTCTGGGAACACCAAACTCTGACGTTTTGACTGTTGCCAGCCACGAAGAATAGACTTTATTTCTATAGATATAGTTGCGGGTGATATAGCTCCACGAGAATCCTTTACTTTTCAGCACGTCATTTCCCGTAAAAAAAAAAAAAAAAAAAAAATGTCACGATTATTTTTAATAGCACTGACATCTGCTGAAAAACGGAAGAATGTGAGAACAGATGGATAGATTGCCCAATGCTGGAAAAAGGGCAGCCGTTGCCATCGCTCGGCGGACCATCGAAACGTTCATCGCGTGCCACAGATCTAGAGAGACTATTTTGACGGCAGCTGGCTCTGCGGCACAGCCTGCTGTCGTCAAAAAAGGGTCTCTAGATCTGTAGCACGCGATGAACGTTTCGATCGTCCGCCATCTTGCTGGTAGTTAAGTCGAGCGGTGGCAACGGCTGCCCTTTTTTCAGCATTGGGAAAGGGTTGCGCCTCAAAGGCTTAATAAATAAATATTATCTTTGGAGCAGCCCACTGATGTGGTCGAGTTACACAAAAAAGTAAATTTGGTGAGGGCGGTCGCTTTCGGGTGCGGGAAAACCCAAATTTCAAATTTTATAACAAATTATTAGGGCAAATTCAGAATGAATGAAGAGTATCAAGACAAATGCTCTTTTATTCGATGTGAAAAATAGCATCCAGAAAGAAGTACCGTTGCAGAGAAGAAAAGAGTGAAACAATCCGAAATGTCTAAATATTT
The DNA here is from genome assembly GCA_038373885.1 of Cheiracanthium punctorium. Lineage (NCBI taxonomy): Eukaryota > Metazoa > Arthropoda > Arachnida > Araneae > Cheiracanthiidae > Cheiracanthium > Cheiracanthium punctorium. The sequence continues at coordinate 650,449 of JAWZYV010015005.1, read as the reverse complement.
TATAAAAATGTAAAAATATAATGGAAAAATTTAATTTGTTACTTTACAAATTAGTAGCGTTAAACATCATTCAGCACAAAATAAGCAGTCAATAGTTTATTTCAAACTATTCTTTAAAGTTTTGATGCCTATTGCATCCGCCGCCCGGTTCTAATACCTACCACTCACACCTCTGACATCGACACAGTTCTGAAATTTTATCTTATCCATTACCCGGCTTCTGCAACTAGATACTTTCCACCTTTGACATCCAGCATGCACAAAGAAAAATAATTTTTATATATAAAACATTACATTTTTGATTTTATGGTGAGCTAATCTTTCAGATATTTTTAAACCTTAATTTAATTCTTTGAAATTTTATCACGGTACATCCCACTATACCGATTTAATAGGGACTGAACACTTTTCGGTTTAGCAGGAATTTGGAAAAGGTTGATTTCATGAATACATCAATGCATTCACTTGCTAAGGCATAAATTAAGTGCTGAGACATGTTTATCCTAGCTTTAGACAGCGTTAATTTGCTTGTGAACATGTTCAGTGAAAGTGGGAAGGGAAAAGTTACCTTCTATAACGCATAGCGCAGACCAGGGACGTAGCGAGAAAAAAATTCCGGCGTGCCCAAAATGGGAAAAAGGGAGAATGCTGAGAAAAAATTCTTGAACACAAAAAATGCCTTAAAGATAGTCTGAAATTTTACGAATTGTTTGTAAATATTGCAAAATTCCATATGTTTAGCATTTTTTCCTTGGTGTTTCATAATATTTCTCTGCTTGTAATCGTCCATAGTTCAACTTGTAAAGAGACATTTTAAATTTTTTCTAGTCTCTGGCACTAATGGATTTTTTAGAAAACTGTTAAAAAGTTGAATGATTTCTTAAAAGAGCAACATTAAAATAAGCGCCTGTTTTTCGAGCGGTTGATGAATTACTTGATGATATATGAATGCAAAAGAGTTACGCTTTTCGTTATGTTTAATTTTTGAATATGCATTAAAAATAGATCTCAAGATTAACGTTCTCTGAATTTCGAAATATTACGAAAGTAGTAAATCAACAGTTGTATTATTTGTGGAGTCATGCCAATATTTTCTGCACTCACGAAAACTCACTCACGAAAACGCACTCACGAAAACTATGCCAACTTACTATGTTAATCCTTAACGCGCAGTGTTCCCGCTCTGGGAACACCAAACTCTGACGTTTTGACTGTTGCCAGTCACGAAGAATAGATCTGATTTCTATAAAAATAGATGCGGGTGACATAGCTCCACGAGAATCCTTTACTTTTTAGCTCGCCATTTCCCGTAAAAAAATTGTCACGATTATTTTTAACAGCACTGACATCTGCTGAAAAATGGAAGAATGCGAGAACAGCTGCTTAGACTGCCCAATGCTGAAAAAAAGGCAGCCGTTGCCATTGCTCGACTTAACTACCAGCAAGATGGCTGACGATCGAAACGCTCATCGCGTGCTACAGATCTAGAGACCTTTTTTGACGACAGCAGGCTGTGCCGCAGAGCCAGCTGCCGTCAAAAAAGCGTCTCTAGATCTGTAGCACGCGATGAACGTTTAGTTCTGTAGTTTCGATCGTCCGCCATCTTGCTGTTAGTTAAGTCGAGTGATGGCAACGTCTGCCGAGTGATGGCCTTTTTTCAGCATTGGGAAAGGGATGCGCCTCAAAGGGTTAAATTTCTTCTTCTAAAACCTTCAGGACTTCTTTTCTTTTCTCTTCTTCCTCTTCTTTTAATGCAAGTTAAGTCATCGAAATGCTATCTTTAAATATTGTGCATGAGTAATTCTTTCAAAATCTTTTTCAAACCTATACCTAATAGGGTGGGCTGAAAGAGAAGAATTGTTGAAGTCACTATTCTAATAGTGCGGAAAGGGTTCTCTCTCTGGATTCAATGAAAACACTGTAAAAAATTTTTGTGGTTGAATAATAGTACCTTCTGACACCGCATCGGACTTGCATTTCCGAGCTCTGGCTAAAAATAGACACTTTTTACTGGTTGCATAAAGCATAATTATTTTTCACTGTTGCTGCTCTAGTAGGGCGAGAAATGAGTCCACTCGGCTGAACAAGGTATGTCTAAATTATTTTTCAGATCAAATATCTTCTGCCTTCGCATCACACGTGGAATTTCGCAATTTTTGACGAAAAAAAGCCTTTTTCATGTGTTACTGAAAGACGATCAAACATGCAAAATAGAGAAGAAACACTCATTATTCATGAATGATTATATATAAATATATATATATATATATATATTTGCTTGAGAATTTTCAAATAATTGCTAACTACCACAGTGTTATTTTTTCGTCAAAGCGAAGCCCATAGCGCTACCTTACAAACGAAGGAATGCCTCGGACAGAAGACATTTTCCTCCACAGAACAATAGAATTGCAATACAATACCACGCCACAACGATACAATACAATATTTGGTAAGTATGTGACAGCTATAAAATGTTGTATCAATCTGATGTGAAAAGAGTACTTGCACTTAATCTATAGGGAGTGGGGAGAAAATCCTTGTGATTAAATCAGGCATAATTGGCCGAGAAAAAAATGCAGTGAAGTCATTTTTTTGGGGGGGGGGGGGGGGGTAGTAAACAAACAAAAAAAAGTCCGGGTCCTAAAGCGTTAAAGTCTGATTCCAACTCGCATTCTATTATAAAAAGTAAATAAAATGTTTAGTATTATTGCAGGCCACAACGGGAATTTAGAGAGCAGTTGGTTGAGATTAACTGAAAAATCTGGAGAGACCGATCAAGCAAATCCTCCACTTTAAGAATATTAACAATCTGTTTAAAGAAATGTATAATTTCTTTAAATATTCATGTGTGAGTTTCCTTAATAGTTCTGACCAACTTCAAGAAGTCATTCCTGGTATTAGATCTGTCAGTTTGTAACGAGTGCACAGTTATTTTGTCCTTCGACAGGATGTGTAGTAGTTCCGTATGTTTTAGGCTTGTGTTTCTTTCTTTTCTTTTACTTTTTAGAATTTTCCGTTTTCACTTCTAACTCCGGTATTTGAGGCTTGCTAGAATAAGTGGTGCAGGTGGCACAGGGAGCTTTTTCGAGTTGCTTTGGGGAACAAGATTTAGAATCAGAGTCTTCGGAGCACGAACTCATGTCATAAGTCGATTCAGGGCTTCTTGGGTTAGGTTTATCAGTACATGTTTTTGCGACGTCCCTCCTAATTAAGTGTCAGGCTTAGTACGCTGGCTCTTAGCAGGAACCAGTGGGTTTTTCTTTCTGGCGAGAACATGTTTTCGTCATCCACGTCAGATTCGCAACATGGTATACTTACTGATCTCATAAAAAATACTCTTTTGAATTTGTGGTTGTTAAATATATAAATTCGTTTCTTAAAATTTTTTAATTAAAATATCACTCTTAATTATGATATGAGAAATATAATTGGTTTTCTTTTGAAAGTAAAAAACCCGTCCAAAATGTTTTTATTTATTTTGAGGAGTATTCTCTTTTTTAAATGTTGTTGTGTGTTCTTGCATTTAAAATTTACCGAAGGACGATAGTTTTACAATTTTTACGGCTTTTATATTGCTCTACAATTGGTTTATTTGATTTCTCAAACTTTACCATTGTTCTTAAAGTACTTTGTGTTATTCAAAATTGATTGAAATTTTTGAGTTACAGATGTAAACAAAAAACAATCAGGTGCTAAAAATACAAAGATCAGATTCACATTTTTTTTTTTTTTTAAATACGATAAATTTTGTTTCTTAATCTTATAATATCATCATGGAGAGTTGGCGATCCTTATGGTTCATTTCTTCTAAAGCTTAGATCAGGAAGCATAAGCGTATAGACAAGAGTGACCTAAATGAGTGATATCGACACCAACAAGAAAACAGTGGCAAAGGTGACGAGTATGCACGGAACTTGCCTTCATTCAAATAAGTTAACAAATTCTTAAGCCAGATATTCAAGAATTAAGTAGCTGATTGTTATAGAAAATGTCGTGCTCTAACTTCAAGAAAAATGACATTTGCAATTTAACAGTTTTGATTAAAGTCCCAAAATTAAGGTCTGGTAGATTTAGTGTTAAAGAAATCGAAATTCCTTATATGTTTTTGTTTCAAAGGAATACAACTGTGTTATTCTCGTTAATTATGTTATTCTAGTTAAAATGAATTTCGAAAACTGATGAACCGTAGTACTTACTTCCAGAATTTTACTCTTCAGTAAAAGTTAGTGAAAAGCTGTTTGAAGAGTTAGTTATGCAAAGTGTCCACAACAATTTGCACATACTACTGTCGCTTTACAGCTATTGCAATAGATAAATGCAAAATCTAAAAACGCAGCGGAAGGTAACGCTGTAGACGCTGTTCATTTCGTCACCCTATCTCTGACTAATCAGTCAAGAATTCCGTGAAACGTTAAGAAGCGTTTACAGTTTTGTACAGCCGACGTCGCGATTGCATTTTATCTACAGAAAATAACTTTGCTCAATTTGTGGTGGTGAAAACACTCACATTTTCAACATTATCAAACTTAATTCTTTGAAATGTTACTATTTTTAATTATGGTAAATTAGAACAATTTTTTCTTTTTTAGATCCCATACCGGATCAAAAAGTTCAATATTTATTTTAAGAATTTTAAGCCTAAGTATATGGAATTTTTTATTAACGGTGAGCGCATGCAGAATGTTAATGAATTAAGTGGAAATGTTCATATTTTGATTGAATCTCTTATTAAAATATAGATTTTGTGGGATTACAGCTGATTTTCTGTACTAGGGATCTAAGACGAAAGGAGTGTACCCCCTTGGAGGTCATTCTAAGGGTTCCTGACTCGTATTTACGCTAAGTTTCGCAAAAAAAAAAAAAAAAAAAAAAAAAAAAAAAAAAAAAAACACGGGAAACCGTACGGCTAGATCAGCGTATGCGACTGGGTACTTCATCATGCAAAGTCTCAACATTTTTTCGAATATATTGTTGCAGAAAACTCTCCTTAAGTCCAGTTTAGGTAGAAAGTTCTAGTAAAGATTCCACTAGTCAGGATGAAACTTTACTGCTTCTAGAACTTCGTGAAAAAATCAGCTGTACAAAATTCACAAGCACAAACACCTCGTAACGTGATGATAACAGTCCGCTTAGTACAGAAGCTTTCACAAATGCTGTATTTCTCATACTAAATAAAACAGTTCCACAGGCAAAAGTTCAGTGGAAATATACGAGGGATATCGCAAAGGGTCCCTCAATACTCAGCAATGAAGAATTTACACACAGCACTTAAAAACAAAGCTTCAAAAAGGCAAGTGAAAATACCGCCTCTTTAGCGCCAATACAAAGCCTTAAGCTTTCACGGACATCTGCTCTCTGATCAAGCAGAAACATTATTGACTGGATCGGGGCCGCCCGCTTCTATTTATAGGTGAGGTAGAAGTTATTAGAAATTTCCGTAAGGTTCCCCTTAAAGCGCGAATTTTGATTACGTCATAAGGATACAGCTGAATCATTAGGCTATTATGTAATGCTAATGCAGTAAAACAAACTTTCAAGGCCTCATATTGAAAATCGCACCAAATGTCCAAAATGTCGCCAAGCTTGACGACTTTTGTCGAAATATCGCCAAAAATAAGTCCCCAAAAGTGAGGTTAGCGAATTCCTACCACCAAAATTTCTCGAGATTTTTAGAAAATACTATTGAAACTAATGGAGAAACATTAAAATCCATATCTCGCGTTCTAGTTAACTGATTTTGATGCAACAAAAAGCAAAATTTAACTATTGACGAGTATAATACGAATTTTAAACTATTTTAAACCCAGTTCAGCGGGCTGCCCCGAAAATTCGTAACATTCCCCTTTCCCAAAGACTGCACGTCCCCGTCGACATTATGATCGGATTATGAAATTTTTGAAGGAACCCACGAAACCCCATGGTGATGAAAAAAAAAACCAATTTATTGGATTTAAACCTTTATTATTCTGACATAAATCATACATTTTCAACGCCAGCTTTATCAAGCGTCAAAACAAAACCAGTCCCATAATTTTTTTTTAATAAAAGCTGACTTAAATTTTTAGAATCCTCCTACATCTCACTATTATAACGTGCTCTCATATTTCTCATTCTCCAGTACATGTATTCTTCTTCAGCTCGAGCAAAATTTTCCACGGTTTTACTACCATGAGGTTTCATGAGTTCGTTAGTTCATCACCATGGGGTTTCGCAGGTTCCTTCAAAAATTTCATAATCCGTTCACAATGTCCCGGGCAGTACAATCCCCAGTTAGGAGGTTGCACAAATGTTTACAATACAACCTTCAGATGTAGATCTTAACAACATAATTTAGCACAATATCAAATAAGCGCTAATAAATAAATAATAAACATAATAAATCGGGGGGAGTTCAGTTAGTTTGCCGAATCATCAGCATCACGAAACAAGGACGGATTATAAAGGGGGAAAGACGATCGCCCCAATTGAGAAAAAAGAAATTAATGTAAAGGATCCTATTTTACTTCCTTAAAATGGATGTATATGTCAATTTTCTAAATAATCCCCCCCCCCGATGAATTAACTGTCCTCCCCCACCCCGACAAAATTGCATTAATCCGTCCCTGTCCCGAAAGGTTCACATTTTGGAATTTTGTGGAATACAACTTGCAACATTTCTTACTCCAATAATGTCAACTTTGTTGCTGTATTGGTAATATATACTTTTTTTTATAAGCCTGCCAAATCCTGGAGGGAATTGTGACACACCCAGCATAACATATAGAATTAAACATCCTCTCAAATTTCAAAATTTCTGCTAGCTTCCTTCAAAATTCTTTAGGAGCGTAGCAACTTTCGTATCCAAACAAAGAATTTTTCTGGGGATCTAAATTCAATAAAAAGCAATCAATATATCTCCACTCGTTGTATCGTCTCGTAGTCACCAAAGGATTTCTGGGACTATGCGACCCCAGCATTTTAGAGCCCAATAAATGCACCTTTTTTGGAGTATGTGATTACTGTATAAACCATGTGACCCACCCGAATATAAGTTGAAACTCTGCTGAGAGAGTGGTTTTTTTCGTGACCTCTCTTGTCATGTAAATTTGCGTCAAAAGTTAATAAAAATACGTTCTGAACCAGAAGTGTGAAGTGACGGCAACCACTCAGCCCCGAGGACCGGGGTTTGTCCCAGGAACGTTTTCTTTTCTTCCCAACCTTCTCATGAACCATTCAAAACCGATAAGATTATGTTCGATTAATGTAAAATGCAGTTTAAACAGTTTTTAAAGCAATCAAATAACTCTATTAAATCGAAAATTTTAAATTGTAACTTTACAAGTTACTAGCGTTAAACAGCATCCAGAATAAAAGAAGCAGTCAATAGTTTATTTCAAACTATTCTTTAAAGTTCTGATGCCTATTGCACGCGCCGCCCGCTCCTAACACCTGCCGCACAGTTCTCTGGCGTCGAAACAGTTTTGTAATTTTACCCGGCTTCACAACCAGGTATTGTATAATGGATTATTAGCAAGTGTCGGTTTTGCGCAAATGAAAAAATAATTTTTATATATAAAACTTACATTTTTGATTTTATGGTGAGCTAAACTTTCAGATTATTTTAAACCTAAATTTAATTTTTTGAAATTTTATTACAGTACAGCCCACTATACCGAATTAATTGGGACTGAACACTTTTCGGTTTAGCAGGAATTTGGAAAAGGTGGATTTATACATGAATATATCAATGCATTCACTTGCTAAGCCATAAATTAAGTGCAGAGACATATGTTTATGCTAGCTTTAGACAGCGTTTATCTGCTTGTGAACATGTTCAGTGAAAGTGGGAAAGGAAAAGTTACATTCTATAACACATAGCGCAGACCAGGGACTTAGTGAAAAACAAATTCAGGCGTGCCCAAAATGGGAAAAAGGGAGAATTTCTCACATAAAGGCTTGATTTATTGATATCTAACTAAGAAAAATCTAAAATTTTCCGGGGGAGGGTTGCTACGTCCTTGGCGCAGACAATCGTGATGTTTTGTTTTAAGTAGTGATTGAAAATGATTCTACAGAATTGTGTAAATGGAACAGACATGTACTTAACGCAACCAGCTTTCTTTCCAATTTGGTTTCAGGCGTAAATAAACGTACGCTTGTTAGCGAAGGTATTTTTACCTTCTCATGTCTTTAAGTTAAAAAAATTGGTGTTTTTTAAACTTTGCTCGGAGTATCGGGACTCAACCACTGCCTCCTAGATATAGAAAGCCTAACCACTGCTACGTCAATAAGTTTCTACGTCATCAGCTGGCCTTCTAAAGGTGACGTCATCACAGATTAATTTTCATAAAGTAAAACTATTCGAAACTTCTGGTGAATTTACTCTCTCATTACAACATTTTAATGAATTGAGATAGAAAATTAATTTTACAAAAAAGAGCAGTTTTTAACTGTAACTAATTATATAATGTAATAAAGGAGTAAATCACAATGAATTGTTTTGTGTCACGAACATATTTTAATTTTTATCTTTCTCTGAAGATACCTTTTTAATATTTGTAGCATTCACCAGAAATCTGAAATAGTTTTACTTTCTGAGAATGAAAGTGTGGTGACGTCATTACTTGAAGGCCTAATGATGGCGTCAAAGCTTCAGCGCTCAGGCTTTCTGTATCTAGGTGGCAGTGACTCAACTGTACTTGTAATTATGGTACAGAATAATTTTTTCTTTTCAAAACCTATACATAAGAAAAAGGCCAATATTTATTTTAAGGATTTTAAAGGGGGGGGGGATGGATTGCCATGGTGGCTAGGTACTAACGAAATTTCGAAATTTTCTTACATGGATGTTAATAAATCAAACACTTTTTTTGAGAAATTCTACCTTTTCCACTTTTTGGGTATTACCCTCCCCGAAACTTTTTTCTGGCTGCCTCTGCTGCACATGAGGAACGTTATTGAATAAAGTAGAAATGATGCCCATATTTTGACAGAGGATCTTATATTAAAGATGGAAATCAACCAGTTTGTCAATTTTAAACATAAGGTTCGAAGAAACGTGATCTCGTAAAATACAACATGATTTGGGGCTTCAGGTGTTTTATTTTTTAATATTAGAATCTTCGATATAATAAGATATGTATACTTGTCTCAGTCATCCAAGAACAGTGCTGGAAAAATAAGGATTCTGTTGTTCAAGTCGCCATCATAGGGGATCATTATTGCTTTTGGATTAAGTACGATGCAAGTACTATTTGTTCTTAAGGTACTAGCACTTGCATCCAGGCCCCGCAGTGGTCTGGGCGCTAAACCAAAACCTCCTAGATATAGAAAGCCTTACCACAGCTACGGCACCGAGCTTTGACGTCATCATTTGGCCTACATTCAAAAGTTTGATTGTGATAAAATAAATAAATTAAAAATTTCTGGTAAATACTACAAATATTAGAAAATATCTCATATTAAACATTAAAATTAAAATATCTTTCTCATACAAAATTATTCCCTTATCACATTACCTAATTAGCTATGGTTAAAAACTGCCATTTGCCGTAAAATTATATTTTTTATCTCAAGTTATTAAAATATTGCCAATCATGGGTAAATTCTCCAGAAATTTATTTTATTTATTTTATCACAATCAAACTTTTAAATGTATGCCAAATGTTGACGTCAAAGCTCGGTGACGTAGCTGTGGTAATGCTATCTATATCTAGGAGGTGTTGCTTAAACTCCGTTCCCATAAGAACACGGCAAGTGAAGCAGCATCCGGATTAGCCAGTGCTTGGGAGGGTCATCTCCCTCTCGGCTCGTCCACTGTGGAACCGAGTACGCTAATGGGAGCTGGTGCATGTAAAATCCGTCGTGGCTCCAATGTCCTCCAAGTTGTTAAACGATACCTCTGGGTGTGCCGATTTCAGGTGGTGGTTGGTCCCTCATCTGGAATCGGTTCAAAATTAGGGACCAACAAATAGAAGTCCAACCCCCTCGGGGTCTCTGGCACCCCTCTTTCCATCGATAGTGTCGTCTACCCATGGACACGACAACAACAACAACAACAACTTGCATCCAGATATTTTATTATGTGTTATATCACTTACTGGGTGATTTTCTTTCAGCATGAGAAGCCACAAAATTTTTCAGGATGTCTTTCAGCATGAACGATAACATTACTCTTGAAATATTTCTTGTTGTGTTGTTTAAACACTTGTCTCTTCACGCATATATTATATTATAATCTGGGAATTCAATCAATGTACATTAACTGGTGATAGATGAAAACGAAAGAGTTATGTTTAATTTTTATATATGCATTAGAACTACTTTTCAAGATTATTTTGCACTGAATTTGGAAGTATTTAGAAAGTAATAAAATAACCATTGTGTTATTTATTTTTTATGACAGCTATTGATACCAATGTCCTACATATGAATGTTGTTATAAAAATTTAGTATGAATATTGAAAATATTAAAAGTCTGCATCTGTGATAGAAAAAGCATTGGACCAATTTCAGTGATAAAAACGTATCTTCAAAATTTCTGTATTAATTAGAAAATGAATATTAACATTGAATGTAAACGAAATATTCTGAAAATTCCATAGATTGTATTCTATCTTTTGACTGAGCTAAATAAATTTCCACTCTTGAAAATAATTGACCTATTATCTACACCGATTATCTATGGAGGTCTTTCTAAGGAGTTCTAAGCCTATTTACCTGAAGTTTCAGAGAAAAGTGTGGAAATCTTCAAACGGCTAGGTAGACGGACCTGGGTTTGAAGAAGGCACTTTCCATCTCCTGGCTTTTGATATTTTTATTTACGTTTGTGAAATGTCCCAGCATTTGTTTAACAATTTCTCTTCAAGTCAAAAATTAGAAGAAAAATAAAAGCTTCGTAACTGTATTATTCCTTTCTGTAATTTTACCGTACAGTAAAAAAATAAATAAGTAAACAAATAAAAAAGCGTGCAGGTAGTCTTTTGTTGAAACTAGTCCTGCATACTTTTTATCTTAGGATTACTTGCCAACTAGTTAGGTCAGTGTGACGAAATTTGTCAAAGTCACGAAAGTCAAAATTTCCAAAAGTCACAGTTTTCCACAGTTACTGGTGGCTAATTCCCCGTTTTTCAATTACCCATCCAAAAACGAAAGTTCAAAAAGTACAGTCGATTAAAAACAGCCCTTTATTGGCATTTATATTATTTAATCTGTTTTGTAAACTTTTTAAGAAAAAAAATGACATAAACAAAAATTGAGTTATGAAAATTGACAAAACTAGACGTCGAAATTCACAAAAACAGATATTAAAATTCACAAAATAAATAGTTTTCATAAAAATGGGACCCTGGAAAAAATTCCTGGATCAACATCTGTTTTCTGAGAGATTACTTTTACGTATAGTTATAAAATTATGTATAATGCTAAAAATTTTAATTTTGTTCAAGCGTTTCAACGCTTTTCCCGGAGAAAAATAATTCTGAACGAATTTCATCATTGAGGGATGGGTACCATGTGCATGATCGTTAATAAAAATCCACACATCTATACATATAAAAAACGAATGTTTGTGGGTGTGTGTGTGTGTATGCATGTTTGTATGACGTTGAAAAACTCCAAAACCGTTTGACCGATCACCATGAAATTTGGTACACCTTTGTCACGGTGAAGGTTTTAAGCCATCCATTTTCCTCTAGCTCGCCGCTAGGTGGCGCTGCGGAATGTCGAATTCTATTCAACCACTTGCTATGAAAATACCGTTAGACCTATCTTGACGAAAATTGGTACGTATGGATGTTTGACCACGGAGAATATTTTCACATAAGCCATTTTGCCATAAATTGCCGCTAGGTGGCGCTGCATAGCGTCGAATTCTATTCCGTTGGATCGCTTGCTATGAAAATACCGTTCAACCATTTTTTATGAAAATTAGAACATATGGATATTTAAAGAAGTAGAATCCGTTTAGCTCTAACGTACCGCTAGATGGCGCTGCAGAACGTCGAATTATATTCCGTTTAACCGCGTGCTATGAAAATACCGCTCAGGTGATTGTGATAAAGGTGTTACCGCTCAGGTGATTGTGACACATCGATACTTGAACATGGAGAATATTTTTACACTATTTATTTTGCTATAACTCACCGCTAGATGGCGCCGCAGAGCGTCGAATTCTATTCCGTTCGGCAGCTTCCTATGAAAATACCATTCAACCAATTTTGATGAAAATTGCTTTTTATGGGTATTTGAACACGGAGAATATTTTTACATCATGCATTCTGCTATAATTTGCCGCTAGATAGCGCTGCAGAACGTCGAATTTATTTATTTCGACCGCTTGCTATGAAGCTACCGCTCAACTGATTTTGATGAAAATTGGTTATTTGTGGATTTTTGAACACGGAGAATATTTTTACACTATCCATTTTGCTATATATCTTCCGCTAGATGGTGCAGCAGTACGTCGAATACTAATTCGTTCAAGCTTTTGCTGTGAAAATACCGTTTAACCGATTTGATGATAATTGGTACACATGGATATTTGAACATGGAGAATATTTTACTGTATCCGTTTTGATATAACTTTCCACAAGATGGCGCTACAGCTGCTCCGCATCAACTTCTATACCGTTCAACTAATCTCCATAAAAATTTTATACTTACACATTTGAGCACGGAGATGAATTCTAGCTATTCAGCTGTTACACACCATTAGATGGCAATTGATCTCTATGACTGACAATTGACTGACTGATGACTGACAATTGATCTCTATGAAAATTGATGTACTTAGATACTTGAACGCGGAGAATATTTTCGTGTGATCCATTTTGCTATAAATAGCTACTTCATTGTGCTGTAGCACATCATTACCTTAACTCGCCAATAGATGGGGCAGCAGCATATAAAGACTGTTCAACTGATCGCTATGAAAACTGGTATAGATAGATATTTGAACACGGAGAATATTTTGGCGTTATCCATTTTGCAGTAACTTGCCACTAGATGTCACTTCAAACCAGTAACTTCAGGACCATTGAACAGATCGCCATGAAAATTCGTAAACATAAATGTTTGAACGAAAAGAATATTTTCGCGGCATCCGTTAAGCTATAACTCGCCTTTTGTACTGTTCCACCAGTTGCTAAGAAAATACCGTTCAACTGATTTATGAAAATTGGTACACACAGATATTTGAGCAGGGATAATACTTTTACGCTGTCGGTTTTGCTATGACTTACCTCTAGATTCCGATGCCGCGAACCAACTTCAAAGCCGTTCGACTAATCAACTTAAAAATTGGTGTACATACACATTTGTGCAGAGATAATATTTTTTTAGAATTCATTTGGCTGTACTCATCACCTGGCACTGCAGCCAGGTCCTGATTTCCGGGAGGGCATTCGGGGCAAGCGCCCGGACCCCCAGCAAAAAAGAATCCCAAATTGTTCCTTAAGTTTAAAAATTTGTAAATTTTGAAAAAAATTTCGAAAGAGGGTCCCCTAATGAAATTTTGGCCCAGGGCCTCCAACTCGGCAAATCTCCTCCGGTGTGCAGCACTTTATTATTTTAACTCGCCACTAGATAATACTTCAGGAATCAACTTCTTGATCGTTCAACTAAACCACTCTGAAAATTGGCATACATACACATTTGAACACGGAACATATTTTTGCGTTATCCATTCTTAACTCGCCCTTTGATAGCGCTTTAACGCATTATTACTTTTAATTTGCCACTAGATGGTGATGCAGCGTATCTTCACCGTTAAACAGTTTCTATGAAAATTGGTACACACAGATATTTGAACATGAAAATATTTTGATGCTACCCATTTTGCAAAAACTTCGACAGTTGATGGCGCTGCGCCAAATCATCTTCTTCACCGTTCAAATGATCACCATGAAATTCTTTATGCATAATTATTGAACACAGATAATATTTATGCGCTATCAATTTTGCTATATCTGTTTATTATGATAAATAGTAATTACAACAAATCGTAATATAAAAAAAGAATACATTCATTCCCGTGCGAAGAACGGGGCCTCTAGCTAGTAATTTATAAAAGCTTTTATGCTGTGACACCTTATACATATTTTAAACAACTACAAGCAGGTATCATTGAAATTCTGGAGAATCATATATATTTACTTTCGTACACAAAATGGAGCTATCAAGTAAAGTGGCTGGAATGGGCGTCACATTGTAGCATTAGGCCCCACCATGGGCTTCGGCATAGAGCAAGGGCCTTCCCATGGATTTTTGTAAGCTGTCTTTCTCCCTGCTTTTTTTTCGCTTCTCAAGATAGTTACCATATGTTGAAGTAATCTTTGCCCCTCCCCTAGTAAAATTTTATTCGGGCGCCCATGGGCCCACCTACAGATTTTAAGGCCTCATTTACTGTCGCCGTTACGCCTTCAACCGAAAAGCGATTACTATTGACAGTTTTAGTGAAAATGAGTTGAGAGAAAATCATTTCAGAATCCAAATTTGATAGTGGGAACACAAAAAAACCAGTAAATCCTATTTAGGTTTCCAACAGGTACGATTGCCTCATGCACCTGTATTTTATGAGCCCTATACTCTCCCCTAATATTGTTCAGCTGTTAAGATTTCTCCATCTTTGTTTATCTTCTCGTAACGTAAGACCTCCTCCATACTATGTAGTATGGTGATTTGATCAACACCTCCTAGCAGGGGAGTAGCCAAGGGTAGGTTAGGGGGGTCATACTTCCCCATGAGGAATTTTTTGCCATAGAAAATGTATATTCTTCAGAACATTATCACACACACTAGTTGTAGTAGTCGTAACCCCCCCGCCAAACTACCCATGAAAAATTTCTGGCTGCGCCCCTGCCTGCTAGATATACAATGCCCAGGAGCAGCAACTTTTACGTCATTCTCAGGTCCAGTAGACTGAAGTTATCACACATCTTGCTTCACAAAATAAAACTATTCAAAGTTTGTGGTGAATTTATACTCTAGCATAAAACATTTTTATGATTTAATATAGAAAATTTAATTTTCGACAAATAGGAAAATTTTTAACTATCACTAATTATATAATATGATATAGAACTAAATCATCATAAATTATTTTTTTATCAGAATGGTATTTTAATTTTTATCTTCAACTTAAAATATTTTGTAAAATTTGTATTTTTCACCAGAAATTTTAAATAGTGATTCTGTTCTCAGGTGTCTATGTAGGAGGTGTTGTCTTGATCCAAGTAAAGAAATTATATTCACTGAGAATCAAGTTCCTGTAGTAAATCCTCATTTTCTATTACGTTTGGAAACTTTGAGGCAATGTTAAACTAACTGGTTGGCTTTTCCGCTCGGGAATTCAAGAAATTTAAATTTTTGAGAACCTGATTCTCAAAAAAATGGAAACACTTTTCTCATTTGACATGCCAATTCAATTTCAGAAAACATTGGGATAACACGCAGTTTCAATATTGTCAGCTAACAGCAAATCCTACTCAGACTGATTTTGAATTCAAAATATCGATTCAATCGATGCTTTAATACGGACCACGGAGATATATTTTAGGAGTGGACACTCACCACTGCTGCTATGCTGGATTTTTGGTACCCCAAATAAGTTTCAATTATGTAAACATTGGAAATCTAGTGACGTGCAGCGATCCTAGCGGCAAAAGAATAAAGCATTTCCTCTGCTGATTGATAACTAATTTTACTTGTTTTAATTTTCCTACCTAGCACGTGAATGAGATTATTAACGGGAGCACTAAATTTAAATTATTTTTTTCCCTTTTGCTTACATGGTTGCCTTAGTAACAAATGAATAAAAAAAAAGAAAAAAAGATTTTCTATCTTATGATTATTAAAATATTGAGTTTATATTTGTTAACGAGTGCATAAATCATGGCTCACAAAAAAGAAGTTTTCGTCTGCCACGGTATATACTTACATTAGAAAATGGCTAAGAATTCATTACTGAGTTCTTTATGTAACATGAATTTAATATTTTAATGAGTTTTTTAGCTGCAATTTAAAACTGTGTTAAAATTTGTCTCAGCATGAAATAAATGTAAATACTGTTTGAGTGTGATCGTTATTATAAATACTTTTTAAATATTGCATTCACGCATACTACATTCTTCCAAGTTTACTACTATTTCTTAAGATACAACTTTTGGGCAAAAAGATACCACGGCATTACATACATAATATTATTTCGCTTCGAAATTATTGCCTATATTAATTAGGAAATAGTATTATAAGTGAATTATGTAATTAAAACACACCTGAAGCCAGAAATTATTAAATCCGACGTTCATAAGTCTATATATTTAATTTTTTAAAGTTCTGCTAATTCGACGATCCCCATTTACTTTGCCTCGATAGAAATATAAACAACCTGAGATGTGCAGAAGCAGAAGATGCGCAGTTACCCAGTGTGCGTAGCGCCATCTGTTTGCAACAATGGCGTTATCCAACTTGCTGAGAGAAGTGTCCACTCCTATAAGTTTACCTTCCTGATACGGACCTTTGATATTTTAGAATCAAAAATACACTAGATGTCGAGGGGATAACAGGCCACACTTTAGTATCTGGCAACACTAGTTTCGAAAAGCAGACGACATCTTTGTACAAACAAACCACTGAAGTTATACTGTACGTTAGTATTAGGTTGTAACGAAAGTTTTCCGCCACTCCAAGTATTGCCTGCACAAGCAGTTCGCGTTGGTGTCTTTGCCAATATTTTGTAAAACGATTTTTTTTATTTGAAAGAAAACACTTGTTTTAGAGCACTGTGTTGTGAAATACGTAAAACAATATCGTTATGATTAAGTATAAGGTTTCTGAAATGGAACTACCACGCTACCAGATTGATCCATCATTTACTCTCAGTTCTGTCGCAAAAGGTCAGCTACAGAATGACACTGAATCATGTGTACAGCTTAAGGTACTACTGTTGTATCATATGACACTGTGAAGATTTGACACCGAAAGTTCAAAAACGAGGACTAGGATATTAGAGAAGCAGAGCGCTCTGACCGGACTACTGATGCTGATGTGGCCCGCCTACGAGAATTTGTGGAAGAAGATAAAATATTCATCCACGAGAGCTAGCTAAAAGAGTTAGACTTTAGTGTCATGTCCATTAGTGGCGCTAAGCATCGCATAAACTTGACATATAAGGTCAATAGCTGGGTACTGCCTGAGCTGACTCAAGCAAATCTGCCGGAAAACTTTCGTTACAACCTGATATATTAATAATTTGAAAGCGATTTAAATTTTGTTAAAGAGAGTTCAAATTATCAAATTAATTTGAATAATATTATTAAAAAGAATTGTGCTAATAAAATTGGCAAACATGGCATGACATGACAAAATTTTATTACATGGAACACCTAGGCCATTGAAGGCAATTAGCGAACATGGAGGGATTGATCTGTAAGTTGATGATTGTACAAGGAAAATATTGGTAGTTCGCCCGCTATTACTTGTTACCATCTCGTTTTCGCTACAACTTTGTGACGGGTGAAAAGGTGCTTGCTTGCAAGTCTTTAGAAGCCCACAATCTTTTCACAACTGAACTTATTAGTAAAAAAATGATGGTATTTCGAATATCCAACGAATCAACTATTGTGAAAATGAATGTAAGCAAACACGCATGTTTATATTAACCCGGTGGCCCCATGTTTATATTAACACCCCAAACGTATAAATCAGAGCCCGATCAAGACAACTTTGGCCCCTGGGGAGAAGAAAAAAAAATTGGGCTCCACGCAATAACTCCTCCCTTCAAAAAAGAAAAAAAAAAAAAAAAAAAAAAAAAAGATTATGATTGGTTTATTCTGAAAAGATTTAAATATATCTTCCAAACACAAATTTTGTTTTAAGTAATCTGAAATAAATGAATATAGTTACTGGATGTCAATGAACACATAGTGAAACACATTACATCGCAATGCCATATCACAGTTCCCATCACGAACGGAATACAACTACTTTTTGTAAACAGTAATTTTTTTAAATAACAAATAATTCAAAATGTTGCTACTTTTTTAATTTTAAAAATACTGTTTGGAAAATGTGATTGGTTATTTTCTTACATGCTGGTATGCTATACCGACTATAGAGAATTTCAAATAATTAAAAAGAAGTTTAAATTTACATATAGAGAGAGAAATGTAAATTTGAATTATTTTCATTTTTACTGTTTTAATAGCTAAAATATCTTTTGAAATATTTTTCTCCTTTGTAATTTAATATTAAAATTATAAAATGTAAGATTTTTGGGCCCCTAAAATCTGTGGGCCAAGGGCAGTTGCCCCGTTTGCCCTGCCGGTAATATAGAACTGGCATAAATACGAAAGAAATCTTTGAAATTCTACCAGTTATTACATTTTATGATTGTTAAATGTTTTAAGATAAATAATAGCTCAAATGTTGAATTATTTTAATAATTGTTAGTTTGATCGCAAATCCTACCTTCTGAAGAATCGCTTTTTTCCTCAGACTCAAAGTGACGAATACTGAACATGTCTACATTATTTGAATCTTTTAATTCTTCATCTCTAGAGTCTTCTCATCTGAAAAATCCTCCTCTAACAACTTTTGAAGTCTTTTCATCTATTGATCATACATCAAATGGGAGAAATACCGAACGACTTGAGCAAGCCATGGTTTCGCAGTAAAAAAATCTAAGATGACAGCGCGCTTGGGGTGTCCGCTACAGATGAGACGAATTCATTTGAAATTCACGATTGTGTTCGACCTCAGGCTAGTGAGAAAATTCTCCTTGACTGAGCATACTACTTGCAACCAGATTTTTAAAAATGTTTTGTGGGACAAATAAATTAACTTTTGCGGTTCCTTATACTGAAATGTAAAGAATAAAAAGGTGTATTAAGAGTTTGGCATTATATTTTTCTTTATTCTGATTAGACGGCAAAATTTAAGATATTCTGCTAATGTATAGCAGCCTACCTTCCCTTTTTCTTCGGGATATTTTTCACCACTAATTTTTATCTCTCAATTCATATACTTAATAAAACAAAAAATAATCAAAAATAAATCTGTTTAAAAATCCTGCTAGAAAATCTCCCGAAGAAAACGGGAAGGTTGGCAGTTATCTGTCAATGTAGTAATTGCCTTTTATTTCTCTATTAGCTGAAATTTCTGGCTCGGGCTTTCAAAAATGAGCTCAAACTCATGCCTAGTGTCCACACACCCCAAATCGTTCTATGAATCTAAAAAAAATGATCAGAACTCTTCATTTTTGGTCTGTACCTGAGGAAGGTGACCTTGCGGACGTGTACGCATGGACGTGTACTCGTGGGGTGTCACAAAACTACCCGCGCGCGTCCTGCCGGATTAAAATACTGAGATTATTCTTACACATATCTAAGATTAAATTAACTGCTCATCAGTCAAAAGAATACGCTGTACTCTTCAATACTTTATAAAGCAAACAACGTCATAACTATTTTAATTTATTTATTAAAATAAGAAACGCCAAACTTTTAGTACAATAAATTTTTGTTAAAACAGCTGAATGAAATGGAATTTTCAAAAATTCAGGCTTCTGTTTTTTTTTACCCCTTTATTTAAAATTACAGGACGAAAACCGAAACCAAATGTGAATTGCATATTTACTCATTTATTTAAAATTACTCGAGCAAAACGGAAATGCGATATATTATGTTTTCGCACAGAACTTCAATTTATTACGGCACACAACGCCATTATTAGAACTTGATTGTGAAGACAAACCTCAAATATACCGTTTTTTTTACATAAAATGAACACGCTGATACGGTTTGTTTGTACAAAACTAGCTTACGAATTTCACCGCTACGTGCGCTCATAGAAGTATAACGTCAGTGGAATACACCCTACCAAAAAAAAAAAAATAAAATAATAATCTATATTAAAATCGCCTACCAAAGCTGTTTAACAATTTTCGCCAGGCATACTCAAAGTACACTTCACATTTATAAATTCTGAAAAGTGACTCGACTTGCTAGTTGTACCAAAATCGTGTCTACACAAAAAGCAAGGTTGAAATTAATAGCACTCTGGTGCTAAAAAATGAAGAAAATCTGAAACCCTTTCAGATTTTAAATACGCACCAAAGTGTTATATATTAAAAGCGTATCATAATTTTTGCTTCGTCTCTATTTTCTTCCTTATTCCATAAGGTTGGAAAGTGTATCATTATTCATGAGTGAGCAGTATTTTTCTTCCTTGTTTTATTAAACCCATCTTTGGAATCGAAATTTATCTTGAAATTGCCTACTAAAACTATTTTACAATCTTCGCCAAGTATATTACAACTATACTTCACCGTTTTAAACATTGTTTCGAATGTGCATCATAATCCATGAGTGTGCCATGTTTGTCTTTCTTGGGTTGATTTCTACTTTAACGCCCCAACTCTCGCCAAGGTGGCGATCATTAAACATATACACCAACCATGACAATTTTTTTGTATTTATGTGGCAATTGTAATTTAGAATTAAAATGGCGATTTGGAACAACAACCTGTAAATACAGCATTCCGTTACATTTTTATTTATTTTGGGTTGCCAATTAATGTAGTTTTAATAATTAAGTGTCTTCAAATTCCTTAACTAGTGCGTTTATCACTAATTTGCTCACTTTAGTTTTCATGTAGTTGTTTAGGGAGCGTTGAAATTTGTGCATAACTCCTAGAGACCCATGACTTCAAAGCTCGCCAAACTGCGGGGAATTTTTAGGTTGGCGGAAGTAAGGGCGTTAAAATAGAATCAACTCTTTCTTGAACCATAAAGCACATCTTTGGAAACCAAATCCATCTTTGGAATTCCAAATCCGCCTTCTGATACTGTTTTAAAATCTTCACCAGACATATTCGAACTATAGGCATATACCAACTATATCTCGTAGACATTTTAAATACTGTTTGGAATGAGCATCATAATCCATGAGTGTATCGTGTTTTCCTTCTTTGTTCTATAAAACACTTCTTCGGTATAGAAATCTATATTAAAATCGCCTACCAAAACTGTTTAACAATTTTCGCCAGGCATACTCAAACTACACTTCACCTTTATAAATACCATTTGGAAAGTGTATCGTAATCTATGATGTGTGCCGTATTTGTCTTCACTGTTCTATAAAACACTTCTTCGGAATTAAAATCTATATTTAAATCGCCTACTAAAACTATTTTACAATATTCGCCAGGCGTTTTCTAACTATACTCAAAATATATTTATAATAAATTGTCGCGTTTTGGCACCCAGTTTAGCGATCATTTATCAAAAATTGCAAACCTTGTGCGACTTTCAACATTTTATTAACGCCTCCCCCCCCTCCACGTTATCTTGGCAAACATATTTAAAAAGTGACTCGACTCGCTAATTGTACCAAAATCGTGTCTACACAAAAAGCAAGGTTGAAATTAATAGCACTCTGGTGCTAAAAAGAAAAGAAGAAGAAGAAAAAAACTGAACTTATCTAAAGAGCACTGAAATTTGTGGAATCATTAAAAGATACTGAATTTTGTAATAGCACTGAAAAGTCACTCATTTTTTGAAGCCACTGAAAAAACCTGATGTGTACAACACGCGACTTCCTTGCACGTCTATTAAATTAAAAATATTTTCGGCGCACTTCATCTAAACTTATTTTGTTTGAAAGAGATAAAATACTGCAGTAATGCTTAGGTTTAGCGATTTCTTGCCAAATATATCCGATATCGCCAAGATGGGTTCAATTTGAAAGATTTGTTTCTGACAATTAATTTGGCGATATTTCGCCGAAAGCCGAGAAGCTTGAGATAGTTTGCGAAATTTTGGGTATAGCCAAAATAGTAATTGACCACAGACTTTCAATGAATTGAACGTACCCATACACCTTAATGTATTTAAAGTTATTTGGCTGACCTTGTAAATAAATTACCCAGTCGATTGCAATAAAAAAAGAGATGCACAGTTAGATGTTACAATTGTTCTAAATATAAAATTTCAAAATTCTACGGTTAAAAATTTAAGCGTTATGCGAAATTATTTTTGGTGCGAAATTTGGCGGTATTTCGGGGAAACTCGCCAAGGTCGAGGACAAATGGCAAGATTTTAGGCATGGACCAAACAATGACTGACAAGAGATGTACACACTTAAATCTATTGATTAAAACTAACACTCCTTTATTGATTAAATTTCTTATCGGCTGATTTAAATCCTTTTACGCTAAAAATTTCCGAAAAATACTCCTTAAAGATAATAATTTGTAAACTCCTCCATTCGCCTCAATGCTCCGAATTCGCTAGATTGTATTTAGCTCGATTTTCACTAAAATCTTCTCTATTTGAGAATTCTGTCTCTCCCCCACGAAAAGATGCCTGGTAAGATATCCTATTACTATCACGTGACCAACGCTCTGCAACGTAAAACTGTACATAGTCACAACGCGGGAATCGTGGCTTGCGCGGGCATCGAAGAACAAACATGTCGTTATCAAAATATCAATTAAAGATTTCTAAAGAGGATGCTGGATGTACTTTACTTAATGCTGAGTCCTTTTGCTGTGCGTGATTCCTTCTCCATGTATTCGCTGGTGATAATTCTATTTTATATCCGTATACCAAATGCATCTTTTTCATATTCAGAGTTGTGAAATGAATTCAACCTAAATGTGCAGAGGATGCTTTCGGTAAAAATTTTGTTCTAATGGACATAGTTTCTTACGATTGGATAATAGAAATCTCGTCGCTGTTGAAAAACAAATGAAGTTATGATATCTTCAGTCAAGTAAGTACTATTTTACCTTTTTCATGTAAATAAATTTGATTGCTGCTATAATTAAATCTCACAGCTCGTTTAACCATGATTGCATTTCTGTATTCTGACTGTACTGTGAATTCGTTTTATAACTAGAGACTATATTAAAATTATATTCTATTTTTTCGGGCTTATAATCATAGATTACAGCTCTGTTAATAAAAAATGAAGAAAACGAATAATTCAATATATTAATCAAAAACAGCAAATTTTCACAAAACACCCTTTTTCTAGCTTAAAATTATAATCTTAATTGAGTACAGATATATTAATTAAAAACGGACAGATTTTGTAAAAAACACTCCTCTTTTTTGATTATTATTTAGGCTAAATGGAGCTGTTGTACAATGCTCAAAAATTGAGAATTTTTCGCTCCATTGATTTTTGTCGATTACAGGAGCAAATTTTACTCAATCGGGAGAATTGCTGTTTGAAGTCAAAAATTGAGTAAAAATATACTCCGTTTTATTATTATTTTACACAGTAGATTTAAGCGTGTAATATATTGAAGATGTCCATAGACATCAATGTATTTAAATTCTTTTCAGTGGTCCTGTAAATAAACTCTCCAGTAGATTGGAACCAAAAATCGAGATGCCCAACTAGATGTTACAACAATCTTATATATGAAATTTTAACATTCTACGACTAACATTTTTTGAGATTTGCGAATTAAATACATAAAAACGTCCACCAAAAGTCGCAAAGCTTGGCGATTTTTGGCGTAATTCTTGAGGGAGTGACGTGACCGTGGTCGGACCATTATCTAACTGTATGGTAGGATGGCATTGTGCTTGAAATGGATGAAAGTCCCTAAAACTGCCATTGACCGTAATCTGTTGGAAATCTTTTGAGTGTTCCTGTAGCAGAACTATAAATGATAAAGACACTTTTTTCGATGGAGAAATTTTTTTGTAATCCTTAACAGCATATATCACTGCTGAGTCGTTAAAAATTGCCTAATACCTCTAATATACGCTTTAATGGATTTCTGCCCATAGAGCGTAATGTATCTAGATTCTTTTGAGCGGCCCTGTAGATGAACTATCTAGTCGAATGGGACCGAAGGGGGAGGTGCGCAACTAGATGTTATGACAATCCTAAGTATTAAGTTTCAAGATTCTACGTGTATAGTTTTTGAGATATGTGAGTTACATGCATACGCACGTACATGCGTACGTACAGACGGCATGGAAAAACTGGTCAAAATTGTGGTCGGTCAAAAGGGTTACACACGCATTTATATGAACGTGCATGCTAGTGTACGATGAGATGCAACGAAAAAATTCTTAAATTTAGAGGTAGACAATTTTTTTTTTTTTTTTTTTTTTTTTTGTCGAAATCTGGCCCCCAAATGTTTTCGGGTTCACACATTATTTCCTTATACTCCGAGGACTCCCTATACTCCCGGGCAGTAAAAAGAGCTGCCATTCAAATTTTTCATCAAAAATCACTGATTCTGGTCACCCTGAGTTAAGTGTAAGGCGCCCGTTCAAAACCTATGAATATAAACTTTTAATTTAATAATACTAGGGGCCAAGGTCCCTAGACTGGTTACGCTCGTTTTTCGCATGAGGCATTCTTCCTCATGAGCAATAATGCCTAAAAAAGGCATAATTTCAACAGACAATACCCACAAATCTCATGAGATGTAGTGTTACCGTACCACATTACTTGGTTCTTGCATGTTCTTTGGAACATAAAAATTTTAACTTTGCATTATTTTTAATTATGTAAAACCTATGAAACACCATACTTATTTGCCACCCATGACGATTTTTCATAATTTGGCGACTTACATATATGTATAGTTAATAATTATTTTTAAGAAAACGCTACTTCATATGTTTTCTTTGATAAAAACTAGGGAACAGCTAGAACAACTTTCTTTCAGCTTGTCACCGATGGCGACTTTTATTATTTGGCGATTTACACTTACTCATAACCGATAAGTACTGCTCATGTAAAGTTACCGGGAAAACCGTTACCCATATATTAGTGCTGTAAAAGTAACGACAAAATGAGTATCCGTATGTATTAGTTACTTAGATGTTCGCTATTCGTTACTAAGTATTCGTTACTCGTTACTTTCGTTACTACTAATAGAATCGGTAATAGGATGTTATATAGTGCCCCATAACAACATATCCGGGACAGTGTTGTTATGGGTATATGCCGCCCATACATAAACCCATAACCAAAAAGAATTTTTTTTAGCGAAGTTGTACAAAGTTGTATTTAGAGCTTATTTTCTCTGATTTACAGATTGTTTTTATACACATTTATGGTTTTATACAATGCTAAATTATCCGAATTACTGAGTGCACATAGAAATCTTCCAAAGACATATGCCATTCTTTTTTTTTCTCAACCCCCCCCTTTTTATAATTCTGAACGCTGGTTTAACCTGTTCATTCTTATCATAAAAAGTGTAAAGGAAAGCTTGTGACTCGTGTTTTTTCTGGGAGCGGGTTCTCGAATACTGAGATCCAGGGATTGGGCCACATATATAAAATTCACAGGGCAGGGGATCTCAGTATGATATCAACTACTTTGCGTCTCTAAAAGCATAATATCTTTATTATTTGTGAGTTCTTATTTCATATCAAAAACTTCTTTTGCTGGACCATTTTTCGAAGTAAATTAAAAATTACCATATTTTAAATTAAAATTGTTTTATTCAATGAGAATTACCTATTTTTAAGATATTTCCAGTTCTATTTCTGCACTTTTGGGATGAAAGGGGTTAGCCCCTTCTGTGGGTGCATATATGGGAGCATTCTTTAAACAAAAATTATCACTCCTTTCATACAGAAAGAATGGTTGCATTGGTCTATGCGTATTCCATGAGTTCATGGAATAAAATGTACCATAAAATAGGGCAGATGGCCCCCTAAACGCCGACATTTTAGAAACATACTGAACTTCATTGAATTATTTTAATACCAGTGGCTTACGCAGGAGTGGGCATAGAAATCCCGGGTCGCTCACAATTTTTTATATATTTTTTAAACAATTACTTAAAAAATGTGTTTAGGTTTCCATGCTAAATATTTTTTTTAGTTCCAAATAATATTTTAAATAATAAAAATGTGTGAATTCGTTTACTTTATAAAAATATATTTTTTAAAAGGTGTATTTAAATAATTTGTTATTTATTACTCATATTTCGATTCTAGCTAAAAAAAAAGAGAAAAAGTTAAGTTCGCAATCCTGCTTCGGAACCACCCTGAAAGAAAGAATTCTGATTGCACCACTATTTAGTACCAAAATGTTAGAAAGCCCGAAATTAGCATCCCTTACTAACATGCTTCTCTTATATGTATTGCTCCTCTACAATTATAAGAAGACCTCCTTCCCCCCCCCCCCCCGCAAAAAAAAGTTCAACTGCGCATAAGAACATGCTATACACCGGATCCTATCCTCCCATTGTACGACCCATATCAATAGAGCAGCAGATAGTATATCCATCTCCATAACTGTAACGATACATACGGATTCTTCCAAACCTCATCAAAACGATACCATCCGGCTCGGCACAAACGAATTGCAACCAGAACATACTACTACTCAAATACCGAAACTGATTTTTCCCTTCAAACAGCGAGAATCCATAATACTTCCGGTACCTAGTAACGGAACGGAACATACTATTACTCAAATACCGAAATTCATTTTCTCCCACCCGCCGTCTTGTATTCGAAGTTCGAACCTGGTCGATCCGAAATGCACACTCGAAAGTCATTTTCCCCCTTGAAACCGCGATCCGATATCCAGTAACTGCCAGTAACAAATAACAGAAGATATTAGTACTCGATTACTGGAACCTGTTCGCCTGGCAGTCTGTATTCGAAGTTCGAAGCTGCTCGATCCGAAACCTTCGGATCGAGTAACGATATCAACCGAAAAGTAACAATTCGTTACTTCGAGTCTGAGTGATTATCCGTATCTTAGTACCGAATACATGCGGTTTGCTTCAGCTCTACCATATATTCATATACATAATCTTTTGCAGATTGGCGTGTTTAGTAATACGAAATATATCATCTCGCCGTGCTGGCAAATATCCAAAATCCATACTGACTGACTGAAGTAAACTTTTCGGAGTACCTGCTCGGCGCGCTTATCTCCGGTGTGTTGTGTGTGGTATGTTTTGTGTCGGATGTATGTAGATGAGGCGGGGCCGCAGAAGATCCATACTGTACAATAACTGATATAATGACATAGATAACGCTGCCAAATATTTCTAATGGTAACAAATATCCAAGCTGAACCAAACCGGCTTTATTATAATCTGAATTTTAATTATTTTTCATTTTCAAGATAGTAGGTGCAAACATTTTTAAGACGTGGTTAAGATTAACCCTGGTTGGAGAGATAGTCTTTTAACAGATCGTACCTGATTCCAAAATGGCTTTTTTTAAATCAGCTACCATTAGTTATTCTGTTTTGGAAAAACGAATAATCGGTAATTCTAAACTCCTGTTATCTAAGAGAACTAACTTAATATTTGAAAATTGTCAACTTTGTGTAGAACACTTTGATTTATTTATTTCACATACTTTTAAATTTGACGTTAAATTGGTGTAATTCTACTTCATGTTTGCCTATTTCACGCGATTGTATTTATTGGAATTGCTTTGTTGCAACGGCATGAAGGATTTTATGCTGGCAAAAATCAAGGCCGTAGTCAAGGCGGGGTTTTGGGGGTTCAAACTCCCCCCCCCCCCGAAATTTTCAGTCACATAACTTACTGTTCGTAGAAAAAAAATTATGCCTTGTATCGCCAACTACAATTATTGCACTTCAGTTCATTCAAACCGCATGTAATTTTTTACTTGTGTTTCTCTGAGGATCGCAAAGTGATAAATTTCACTTAAATATGCTACTCTTTTCTCTGTACGTTATATGCATACCTGTCTTCTCAGTATGGCCAAAAGGAAATGCAATTTCCGTGGCACTTGCAAGCAGAATTTCTCATTCTCATCAAATAATTCTTTAAATAAACAGTGTTTAATGTATCATAGTAGTAGGAATTTGTGAAGGTGGTAGCAAAAATGTGCCCTAAGTACACTATGTACGGCTGCTTTATTTACACAATTTTACACAGTATTTACATTTCCCATAATTAGAATGCAGTATGATCGGAGCAAAAGCTCACATTCGTCTCAATGCTTCTCCACATTGGTTCTCTCTCTTCTTGTTTCACCCCCCCCCCTTACACGTAGAGAGAGACAAAAAAGAAATATCGTAACTAAAAAAATTTCTCTTTCTCTTCTCCGATGGAATCGAGAGTCATCTCTCGATTCCATCGGAGATCGAAACACGAAACAGTTTCACAGTATCGTGTTTATGACCTCTATAAATAAAAAAGTCAGAGTGATAAGTTTGTGATTTTTGGAGTTTGGGACATGTAGGCTCCAGTCTCGACCCATGTGGACCGGGAGGGAGATCCTACGTTGCATTATTCACGTAACCAGTCCGCTACTCCTTAGAATAAAAAGAGAGTGACACTGCGGACAGCAGGAGTAAAAAAAAAAAAAAAAAAAAAAAAAAAACATCCGCTGCCTGGCTAGTGTCGCCCCTCTCGAGTCAGCGCCCTAGGCATTCGCCTAGTTTTCCTATATGGTGCAGCCGGCCCTGCTCTGTCACACAGTGCTTGTCAATCTTTAAAGGCTTCACTGACACAGAGGTTCGCTACGCCGATAGGATATTGCTTACATAGCACTGTTTCAATTTGGATGCATTATTTTCGCGTTTTAAATAAAAATGAAAATACACAAAGCTTTGTTTAATTTTAATTTCAGTGTGCTGAAAAAAGTACCATATTAAAACATAAAACTTGAAACCACCCCCCCCCCCAGAAAAATTTTCCTGGCTACGGCCTTGGCAAAAATTGCCAAATCTGACAACCATTATGCCTACTTTTGAGTTTTTTATTAATATCTTCTAAAATAATTCGAATTTCGAAATTTAAGTCATCTTATTGGCTACTCCAGAATATTCCGAATTCTTGGACATCTTTGCCGAAACTCATATCCCGAGGAGATAGCAAGACAAGCTTTTGTTAGCGGCCGTTACATTTTTTGTTAGAATAGAGACGCCGAATAATTACCGATACTGTATCTTGCGCTTTTGTCCATATTGTCATAAAAATCTTCTGGTAAATCATTCTTTAGTTATCTGCTTAGTTATCGACCAAGTAAACTCTTCATAAGATTTTTTTTTTAAGTAAAACTTCTTTAGGCGCAACTAGGGAGTAACTCAGATTTATTTTCTGACGGAAGTAACGGTCAGTAAAGGAAATGACGTATCTTTCCCCCCCCCCTTGCTTCTTCATTCCGCCATGACTGCAAAAACATTTCAATGTCAAGGACAAAAAACCTGATAATTTCTACACCGTTTGTACGATCCCCTTGAAGATTTCCATAATCATGTATAAAAATATAGAAAACAATCAGCGCTACTTTAAAAATCTGAAAATCTACCCGTTCCCTCATTTTTAAGCGATTTTTCGCTATTTTCAGCAACATTTTATATCCGAGATTCAAAAAAGTTAATCATTTGCGTGACAAAATTAGCTATTGCAAGTGATTTTTACATCATATTGACGTCACACTTAACAAGCTTTTTCCAGATTTATAAGTTTAATTATTTGCTGAACAGCTCTCGGGCGTTCGTTCCTGAGAACGTCGACTGTGCTCCCTGCGCGTCGACATTACTCCCTACCTGTTTTGACGCAAGATCTTGTCTGATGACCCTGTTCAGTGGATAAGTGGACCGGCTCTTGTCAGAGCCACTGTGTGAAGTCTTTCGCTGAACAGGCGGCTGACTGTCTCTCACTGTTGTTACAGGCGGCGACCCAACCCGTCACCTCCGATAAACAAGGCCTACGCACCGAATACAGAAAGTGGCACTATGGTGCATTCCGTTGCTTTATTCACATGTTTTCAATGGCATTAATACAATATTTAATGTAATTATGAGTAAAAACTTGACATGATTGGTTGCCATGATACATAAATATTGTTTGTCTGTACTTAAATAATATGTAATCTTTTAATATTGCTCATGTGTTTTTGAGTTATTTATAATAATGAGCCAAATGTAAATTTTTAAACAGAATAATACTTCGAGCAAAAACAGCAGAGGAAAACAAAGGTTTAAGAACACTGCCATAGAAAAACACAATAATAGACCTTACGTGCATTCGATACCAACCGACAGAAGAAAACACCAGTTTAGGAACACAGTTAAAGAAAAATACCACAACAAAGACATTCTCTCGATTCAAACCCTACGGGAAAACATTTTAAGAAAACAGTGAAAGAATAATAGTTCAACACGGACACTTCCTGGATACTAACCCGATATCCAGACGGAACAACGGTTTAAGAACACGGGTATATAACACCACAAAGAAACAAACACTGGCTGCAAAGGGTTTAAGATCAAAATAAAAGAATAACAAATGGACACTCCGTGGATTCTAACCCAACCTCAAGACGGAGCAACGGTTTAACACGGGGATGGAACACCACAAAGAAACGGACCCTGGCTGCAATCATTCCCAAACAATAGATAGAACCTGCAGTTTAAAAACACGGATACAGATAAATAATTCGAAACCGACCAGCAGACGAAATCAACGCTTAAGAATACTGTGATAGAAAAACACTAAAAAAAAATTTTACACTACCTGCATTCGAACCCAACAATCAGAGGAAAACATCAGTTAAAGAACAGAGCTAAAGTATAATACTAGACTATGGACATTCCTCCCATTCAAACCCAAACTCCCGACGGAACAATGGTATAAGAAAACAGTTAAAGAATAATACTACAACATGGACACTTCCTGGATTCCAAATAATTATCATGAATTACCGGTGATTCTTAGTGGAGATTTTAATGTTAATTTCCGATACCAAGAATCTCAGCCGTCAGTTATTTTTAAAAAGAAAAATTGATTCTAACTATGAATACTTCTCGACTTCAATCAACAACGCGTTTCGGTACAACGATAGATGCTGTATTTTCAAGAAAGTTAGCAAATTTAGAGAGTAAAATTTATGTTTCACAGTATAGTTAACACAAACCTATAATTTCACACATAAAATATTATGATGACATCTCTTTACCACCCCGACCTTTCGGTCAGAGATGCCTAGAGAGGTTTACATCTGTATACACTCGTACAAGTTATGATTAAAATTTTTGTTTTATTTAAGAATATTACTATTTTAAATTTGTGGTGGTTATATCCTTCAGATTTTTTTTTCTTAAATAAATGATGTTAAAAATGTAACTTAAATATGGCACATATAATAAATTCCTACTTCTTTGTAATACCTATGCGCAATCAAGACTTGATATAATTTTTTCTATATTTAACACTAAAGAATGAGAATTTTGTATTACAGTTGAATGCGTGCAGAACATTATAGCCTAAGGACCAGGCTTATACAATACGGATTTATCTGATCACTGCAGCCCAGATTATCAATTCAACTAAAATTATAAAGGTTCAGAAATTTCAATACTATATTAAAAAGAAATGCTGTTTTCAGAAAGCGGTCAGTTATATTCCGTCCATGTTGGCAATTTTTTATATGCTGAAAAGACTTTAACATCGTCTCAAACAGTAAACTTAACGGTCTAATAGATTTGTTCTGTGACTAAATTGTGGAGTTTGAGAGGTGAATGTTTGTTTAACATTGATGTCTTTTTCACGTAATCTATTTTATGTTTTAGCTTGAAGAAAAATCTGCTCTAACATTTCCTCATTCAGTAAAATGATGATTCTAACAGGCGTGGCTAAGTGTTTACTAATAAACATCTCAGTTATGTCACATGGAGCAAATCTTTTGATTATTTTAGCCTATAAAAAAGCACGGATGTCATACAAACCTTTAAACCAAAAGCGAATGTGACCAACAGCAAGGAAGTAACCAAGGAAGTGTCCAGGGAATCCGAAAACCACTCAAAACAACCGAAATTCCGATTTCACTTTTAATTATTCCATTCCCCAGAAAGGAATAATCAAAAGTTGGTTTAAAGCAGCATAATTTTCACCTCAATTAGAAAAAGGGTATTTACTTTGAATGTAAATAGAAAATATTGAAATTTTCACAGATTGTAGTTTGTCCTTTGACTGAGATAAATCAACTTGCATTATTATTGGGTTTGTATAAAATTACCAGGCATTTTTTGGCGTGCTATATTTTAATAAAAATTTACACTATTTTTAATTAATTAATAAATTTTTTTTGTTATATTGTATGTTAACAAAATAATAAGGTTGAAGTCGCATTGCGAAATGATAAAAATGAACTTTTCCATTTCTTGACAATAAGTTTGTTGTGTTCAAAAAATTCAATTTTACGTGATAAATATTTCTGTCCACGTAAATGTCCTTTTGTCAACTGTGTTCCGGGTAGTCCCGATGGGCAGGAAAATTTCCTATCAAAGCATTTCTTTTTTCATTCGGCAAGTTCATCAATTTTCGACTTTCGAAGCGGAATGTGAGAGCAAATTCTGTCAACACTCACTGGATACAGAAAGCCTTAAAACTGAAGTTTCGACGTCATCACTAGATCTTAAATGAGGTTGTCACAGGTCTCTTTTCACAAAGTATATCAACTTTAAATCTGGGGTGAGTGTTCTCACTCATAAAACTTTTTAATGATTAAAGACAGAAAAATTAATTTTACGACAAATAATAATTTTTGACCATCATTAATTGTATAATTAATATGATGAAGAAGTAGATTAGAAGGAATTGTTTTGTATCAGAAAGGTATTTCAATTTTTTATCTTCCATTTAAGATATTTGCGAATATTTGTAGCACCCACCAGAAATTTGAAATTGGTTTACTTTTTGAAAATTGCACCGTTTTAAATTTCGGTACAAGCCAATGGCCAAAGCTAACTGTCCTTGAATATCATTAACCACTTCAAAATATTACCGCAAAACTACGCGTTAGTAATTATCAAAGATTTCTTTAAAAATAATTGCTGTATGCAAAAAGTGGTTGATTATATTCTGGAGCAGGTGGAAACTATGAAAATTCATCCATCATGGTTGGTAATTTCTTGATCAAAAGTTACGTAACTTTAGCTATAGAGTAAAATATAGAATAAAACAATATTCCTGGATACAATAATAGACAACTGCAGTATGTGTAATTTTTATTTACATTATACTGATCAAATATATTTTTTTATAGATACTATATTGACAGATAGATACAGATACATTTTAATCCAGAAAATATGCAAATCTTTGGTACATTCCAGATATGGCAAATTCACTTCTTAAATGCAATCATACTTTAAAATATTTTTATATCAAATTCAAATAGAGAGACAAGAAAATAGTTATGATAGTACATGGAATCTCAGAAACATTTATAACAATATATGGATATAACAATATGACAAACGTAAATTTACGCACGAGGTGTCTCAAAAGATCACTGTACGACTGGGGACAGGTACGGAACACCAAGACGACTCTGAATCATGTAGAAATGTGGCGTAAAAAACGCTGAATTTATGTGATAGTTCCCATCTGTACGTACGTATGTATTCCACACAACTCAAAAAGGATTAGCCGTGTATTTGGAAGCGTCATTACATCTAGATACGCACCTTTTTTAATTGCAATTAGGCTTGTTTATTGACAGGTTCACTCAAAAGACTTTGAATTCATTTGTCTATGAAATCTTATCGTTTGGAGCAAGCCCTAAATTTCGGCAACTAGTATCAAACTTGATAACGTTTGGCGAAATATCGTTGTCAAAAATAAGTTTCAGAAACTGAGCCCAATTTAGCGATATCTGCAATATTTGGCAAAGAACTACAGAAACTTAATTTTATTAAAGTATTATATCTCACTTTCAATTTAAATGAAATGTGTGGAAAATGCTCACAATTTAATTGATAAAAAGGAAATAATGTGGTGTCCACATCACACTTTATGTATATACGTACGTAGAGGATCAATTTAATATTCAAATTCTTGCTAGCTTAAACATGTCTTATACGCCATGAAATTATTTATTTACAGAATGATTCTGAAATAGAACAATTTAAAATGAAACGTGCTTTAAAAACATCAATATTAGTTTTTTTTTTCTTTTTTAAATAGCGATAGTATAATTGTTCGAAAACTCTAAACGGAAATTCGGAAAACCTTTCTACTTCTTCCTTAATTAAGGTGACTTATCAGTTAGGTGAGTTATCTGTTTTATAAAAGAAGTACATCAACTCAGAAAAAGTTTTCTAGTGTCCGGAAACTTTACTGAATAAATTGTCTTTCAAAAAATACACATCTAGAAAGAAATATGGGTAGATATTATTATTTACCGTGGCTGACGTGGTATACAGCCTACGGAGCTGACGCGTTAGTCACGCCCACAGTTTTCAACACTTTACCTTAATTTTCCGATTTTATCGGAAAAATTTTCACCACAATTTTAAAACAATTTTGCATTAAATTAAAATTTTTAATGTTGACTCGGGTGTTGCCTCACATTCTTTAAAACCCAAATAATCAGTGAGGAAGGAGGTGTGACCATCTTAAGCCGAGATTGCCATATTAAGATAGTCTCGCATACACGGCTCTTCAAGTTCAATATTTCGTCGGCACTGAATATTTACATGGTTCACTTCCTGTTCAGAACAATACTTAATACGTGGAAAAAATATTATGAAATTTAGCTTATATGCGGATACACCTTTTGAAACATGGGGTTTAAAGATAATTTCGTTAAATACAGTGTGTGCCTGTGTTGTGGGATTAAGGCCAATTATCTACGCATGAGATCTAGGCCTAAAAATTAATATACAATATATTAATTTAAATACAGTGATTAGAGTTATGAGAAAGAAAAAAAGAGCCTGTTCATATAATTCATGCATCTATCACCATAGACAATTTTATGTATATGAGCGGCTGAAAGGTTGCATAAAATAACCATGGAAGTTTTTGTATTTTTTGGAGTACAAACTAAAAGAATGCAAAGGAGAGTATGTTTGGAGTTCAGGTTTTAAAAGGAGTGCGCACATAACTGCCAACTCTTCTAATTTTTTCGGAATATTTCAAACCACAAATTTTAAACAGTTTTATTTTAGATTAAAAAATCGAAAATGGCTAGCATAGTCAGGAGAGGAGTAAAATAAAAAAAATTGGGAGTGTTGGGCAGCAGGGTACGGTGTACGCTCGAAAGAGGGGTATTACACGCTCTCAGAAAAGTATTCAAATATAGTCGAAATTTCCTATTTTATGTTTGCAATTAATAAGTTAATTAATTTTGGTAAACGCCCACAACTTGACAGAAATACCAAAAATGATAACTGTGTGAAACTTAATTCCTGTTATATTATGAATAATTTTAAATTTAAAAAATCTCACATAGGAAGTTTGACTTTTTCTTGAATACTTTTCTATGACGATATACAAAACTCCCTAAGCGGTTGGTCATTTTACTAAAATTTTTGCTAATTGGAACGTGAAAATTAAGATTACGACCCAATTATGTTTTTCTTTTCCGAGTCGCCTAGCGCCTAGGTATGCACACTGACATTATTCGAAGTTTGTAAAAGAACTTTTGGAACGCCTTGTAATGAGCTGAAATATATATTTAAACAATCTTATATACACTCTCTAAAATATACAAAATTGCCTTTGAAATGTACATTATCCAACATAGTTTAATATTTCAAACAATAACATGCTTTATATGTGAGCTCTAAATGGTTCCGATTTTAATATTGACCTTCTTGTTTCCATTTTCGAATGATGTTATTCATTATCATTTTTTTTTTCTAAATAATGAAATTTTAAAATGTCTTAGTTTTAGTTACAATGTTCCACATGTTTTTGGCTGTAGAATAAACTGAAAGAAAAGAAACAAGCAAAATAAACCCTTTGCAATATTATTTATATTACATCTACTTTTGATTAATTTTTTTTTACATTTTAAGTCAGATATTTATGCAAAACTAGGGATATTGAAGAAAGATTGACGGATAGTAAATATATTTTATTTCATCCCGAATGTTTTAACATATTCTATGTAGATCAGATTTTTTTATAACATTGACTAAAAAAAGTAAACTTTTACTGAAAATTGCATAGTTTTAAAAGGAAATAAGTACTTTAGTAGAACTGCGATAGCATAAATATTTTTTTACTGTGTTAAGAGTCCTCTGTAGTCGGCTTGCGGAGATTCAAGTCCCAATGCTTTGCTATGGAGAAAAGTGCCTCAACGCCTAATCATTTTTCACAGAAAGTATTAGGTATTTTTGAATGTAAATTTCCTGTGTGAATATTGAGAACTATTCGCAAGGATTGCGCGAATCAGATTTGAGTTAATTTAGCCGAAAGAGGTTTTATTGCAGTCTGAAAAGTAACATAAATTCTAGACTGCAATAAAATCTCTTTCAGCTAAATTAACTCAAATCTGATTCGAGCAATAATTGCGAATAGTTCTCAAGATTCACACAGGAAAATTTCATTTAAAAATACCTAATACTTTCTGAGAAAAATGATTAGGCGTTGAGGCACTTTTCCCCACTTCAAAGCATTGGTACTTGAATCTCCGCAAGCCGACTACAGAGGCCTCTGAATGATATATTGTAACACTGAATTTCATTATCACATTCTCTACAGCCTAACAATCACAGAAATGTGTGTTGTAGAATTCAAGCAAGAATCTGCAATATACGAATACTATTAAATTATTACGCAGTTTTAATTGCTCCAAAAAGAGCTATGCACCTTAAAA
This sequence comes from Cheiracanthium punctorium, assembly GCA_038373885.1. Classification (NCBI taxonomy): domain Eukaryota; kingdom Metazoa; phylum Arthropoda; class Arachnida; order Araneae; family Cheiracanthiidae; genus Cheiracanthium; species Cheiracanthium punctorium. The sequence continues at coordinate 613,874 of JAWZYV010015005.1, read as the reverse complement.
TAAAAATATCTTATTAAAACTCTAATTGGACATTCATAATTCAACTATCCAATGACCTTCATAGATTTACTTGTTCGGTAATAACCTGCTTTTTCAATTATTTGACAGATGTAAAACTGGACGTGAAAGAAAGCATTATTTCACAAAAGAAGTTTCTGTGACACAGACCATCATTATTCTTAGAAAGAAAAAAAAACCAGAGAATTCATGTATTTGTATCTATTAAAACAAACCTGTTTCAGAAACTCCGAAAATAATACTCACCTTTAAACAAAAACTATCAGTGAAAATGTAATTGAAATTTAACATGTCAAATGTCAGAACATACATATATTAGTAAACGCTCAAAAATACTCTACTGTTTCAGTAATTAGACAGTTTTAATCGCAATACCTAAACGGCAGGAAGGAAAACATAATTTGAGCTAATGATTATTTTGTGATACCGAAATTCATTATCATAATACCAGTAGAATAGAAATTGCTTAGAATTCAAATCCTCTGCAACATGTATTTGTTTTACATTAAGAATGTTACTGCTGCAAATGTTAATAGTTATAATTAGAATTCACTGTTTTCCAGTTGTCATAGCTACAGTAAACTACAGAAAGGCGTAATGGAATTAGTTTGGCAAAACTTATTTCCGTGAAAGTAATTTCCTGTCATAATTTCTGTTCTCCGATATGTACGCTGAAACCTTGCTTAACTGCTGAATTGAAATATGTATTCGCCTTGTTATAACTTTGTAATAAATTATTTATTGTTTTAAAAATAACGAGTTACTCTCATTATTCACATCCTTTTGACGCCGTGTGTTATTTAAACTACAACGACTCCTTATTTATATGAATTCAGCCGTATGCCTGTTTGAAAATTAAAATTGTTCACTCCTGTCTGAAAATTAAAATTGTTAGCTGACACAAAAGTGGTCAAATGGCCGTAACTTATAAATAAGGCATGAATACTTTTTAAATAATGTATTAAACTGAAACTTTTGTGGTAAAAATGTAGGTTTGAGTATATAGAGGGCACCTACCATGTCCGAGTAAATGAGATACTGAACATGGAAGATGGCTGAAGTTTGAAAGTCCAGGAATCTGGTCTACCGTGCTCGCTGTCGATCGCGCGGTCTACAGTTTTGGAGTATTTTTCCATAGGTAACATGTACTATATGTGAGAAAACAGCTTAACTTTTAACCCAAGGAGACTCTACCTAGACAGATACCAACCTTGCAAATTTGTCTTAACATTTCACTGTACGATTTTTCTTTCCCTTTGAAAATAAATATATAATTAAATAAACAAATATATAATTCCTAGCTGCTACTCGCGACTTCGTCCGCGTCGGCTTTAGAATTATGTCCAGAGTGAAATGAAGAAAGTGCGCATAACAAATATATGTTTGCGCTATCGACAAAAGTGACTGTATGTAAATATTATTTATTTTTTACTTATTTTAAATGAAGTGTAATACATGATATACGAAGAGTTACTAAATTTAGATCTGTTTTTTAAGCACTTGGCTAATGGAGACAGTTATTCTTGTAAAAGAAATATTTATGCTATATGCATGAATTTCAGCCTATGTTAATAAGTGGAATAGTGAAGCTTTCTATTAGTGAAAAAATTTAGAATCGGTTCTGTAGTTACAGAGATACCCATACAGCATAATATATTAAAATTATTTCGAGTGTTCCTGTAAAAGAACTATTTGTGATATATGTATGAATTTTAGCCTATAATACTCAGGAATGGTGTAGCTTTCTACCACTGAAAAAAGTCATGGAATCGGTTCAGTAGTTACAGAGATTCACATAGAGCGTAATGTAATTCTTATGAGTGTCCCTGTAAAAGAACTATTTGTGAGATGCATAAAAGGTAATCTATAATACTCAATATTCCAGCTTTCAATTCGGGAAAAAAGTTCTAGAATCCATTCAGTAGTTACAGATGCCCATTCAGCGTAATTTATTAGAATTATTTTGAGTATCTTTGTAAAGGAATTATTTATGCTATATGCATGAAAGGGTGCCTGTATATTAATATAAGGTATAAGCTATCTTCATTCCAAATTTTATCCAAATCCGTTCAGCCGTTTTTGTGTGATTGACTCACAAACACACAAACCTGCACATTTATAATATTAGCAGGATTTGAAAATTTATGAACTTTTAAGAAACACATTTGGACTTAATTCTTGCTTATGCCTTTTAATTTGGCGTGAAACTGGTATGATTTCCACGGTATTTCGTGTTTTTCAAATACACAGGATTCTTCATTGTAGTAATAGCATTTCTGCTAGCTCAAAAGCATGACTCATTTTATACAGGCGAAATTCGCCAAACATGACAACCCAAAAATGATTTTTAATTAATAATGAAAAAAGTAATTAAAATAGCAAAATTCTGAGCCTCAGGTGCAGATTACCGAAATCATCGGCTTATATTTTCAAATTTTCAAAGCTCTGCTTGCTGTAGATTTGTCTGGAAATCGATTTACCGACATTCATCCTTATTATTATAGATTTGGCGTAAACCTGAAGAAATTTCCATGCCATTTCATGTTTTTCAAACGCACGCGATTTTGTTTTATAATAGCATGCAGGCGAAACTCGCCAAGCATGACAACGTAAAAACGGTTTTTATTTAATAATTGAAAAAGTAATTAAAATTTTTAAATTCTGAGACTGGGGTTCACATTATGGAACTCATTTGCTTATATGTACAAATTTTCAGAGCTCTGCGTGCTGTAAATTTGTATGGAAGATCGTACACATACAGATTTTGAGACATTCATTTTTATTATTATAGATATATTTGTCATTCTAAAACAGCCCTGAATTCAGGAAAAATAATTTAAAATATCAAATTAATTATATCACCATATGAAAGTGACTTTTATGGTATGTATTGTGTGTCGCACAAAGCACAGTATGTTTAAATTTTAAATGTAGAAATGCAGCAAGAAGAAAAAAAAAACAGACATTATTCGTGAAAGTATTAAAAGACTGAACTCAATTTCAATGTTCCTGAAAATCACATTTTTTTTCAGAAAAAAATATATACGAATAGAAACTATTTTCGTGGTATTTTATAAAGAACTACAATTTTAATATGACATTATAGAGCGTGTTAACGTATTATTAAAACAGCATTTAGGCCATTGATGTCTAAAATAAGACTTTTTAAATGTTCAGTCTGATAGACCATTGTCTGGACAATAAGCCTAAATCGTGATTTCCACGATAGACGGAATTTTCGTAATATTTCCAGGGGTGCTGATTTCTATCCCACTTTCACAATTTTTTGATCAATGTGCATTAAATAAAGGCTAAACTAATACCGAAATGAGATAAGGACTGTTTCAAATGTTTCTAAAGTGAAATTGTTTTTAATAGGGAGAAATCTGCCAGCGCAGAAATAATTTCCAAAACTTTGATAAAAAGTAATGAAATTAAAAATTAACTATAATAATAAGTGAATAAACATTTTGCAGATACTACGATTTCAGAAATTTTACAGCCTAACTATAACTATCAACCTTCCCGATTTCTTCAGGAGATTTTTCACCACAATTTTTAAACAGCTTTATTTTATATTTCAATTTTTGGAGCTATTTTAAGTATGAATTCACAAGCAAATATTAGTAATCGGAAATCTCCCGAAGAAATCCGGTAGGTTCGCAGTTGTGGTCTAGCAGAAATTTTCAGATATTTAAAATGCTCATTATTGAAATTAATTTAAAAACTAGTGACATTTAGGAATTGTTTCAAAATAAAATGTGGAGTTTTCCATTAGAGGTCTGAATGAATTCCTCATCCGAAGCAATGTGATTAGTTCGTTAAATATTAGGTCATGGATTTCAGCTACATTATTTTAGTTTTAAAATTTCTGTTTGAAATCAAGTATCTCAACACATACCCTGCTTCCAAACACGGGGCGCTCATAAGTCGCACTGGTTGCATTTTTCCTCATAGCATCGATATAGAACAACTGGATAGACTGTCGAAATCGCCCCCAACGCTGAAAAAGGTGCAATTGTTTCCATCGCTCTGCTTAACTATCAGAAACAATAGGTTCGATCGAATTGCCAATTACACGCCACAGAGCCAAAGAGCTTATTTGGCGGGGATGGCTTTGTGACAAGCGATTGACTGACATCTTGCTGGTAGTTAAATCGAGTGATGGAAACAACTTTCACGTTGATCAGTTTATCCGGATGTTTTTCTATAAAGCATTTCGAAGAGACTAACTCTCTGCGATAGGTCCTCCCTTCTGCGTGATAGCTTTGGTTTCTCAAAATGTATTTAAATGGAAAGAATCCGATATTTACACAGCATTCAAAAAAGTACTATTAAATTAAAGCTTTTGGATCATAGTAATGGATCGAATGGGATAAGCAAATCACCGACTTAGATTTTCCGGCAGAATTTTTATATTTTGAAGTGGTTAAAGATAGTTTCTAATAGAGTTTTTCTGGGTTCAATAAAATAAGAAGACAATAGGAGAATCTACTCAGAAAGGTTGTGCAGTAGGCCGTCGCTGACACTCAGCTGACGTCATTGAAACGTCACGCCAAAATGCTCTATATCGATGACTGATATCCACAGTCAGAAGCAGTCTATCCAGATGTTTATCATTATCAGTGGTTGCACTAAATATCTTATACAGAGAAAAAAATGTCGGAGTTAAAATTAAGATTACATCTTCTTCAACTGTGAACTGGGATTGCTGTCAGAACTGTTTATAGTACTTGAAGGTTGTCGCATGATTTGGACCTGCCACTTTTGCCCAGCAACCTGTTGATGAGTCCTTTCGTTTTCAAGCTCGATCGGAAGGATCCCTTCATGCTTCCGCCATTTTTCCGTCTGGGAGAAGAAAATCCCTTGCTCTTCGAAGGCGAGGCAGTCTTTTTGCACTCCCGTATCCCTTCTTCCTTCTGCCGGTTCTTCAGGCGTATCTGACTGACCACGCCCACGAGAAGTTCGTCAACGTTGTGGTTGATGGCTGCTGATGTCTCTATAAATTTGCATTCATAGGAATATGCAATCGATTTCCCCTCTGAAAAATATAAAGTACAGAGTAAGAGAAAAAAAGAACATAGCACATTACTTACAGTACTTAGTGTTGCTTCTATTTAATCTTGTCCGGCTGTTTTTTGAGGAAAAGTTACATAAAACCGTGTTTATTTGATCAGAAATGATAGTAAAATCTTCTGACTTACTATCATAAGTTGAATGTCGCGCTGCTTCTGCAATTAAGAAAAAATGGGGGAAAAAAAGAGGTTTCGAATCTAGGTTTAATTTATTATTTTTCTGTTTCGTATTTTTTATGTTATTTAGTTCCGTAGGTATAGAAGAAAAACTGGATGGACTGCTCAAATGGCTTCACCATTGGCCTTGTCAGAAGGTGGAGGGGCTATAGAAAATCCGACCAAGAAGGGGTTAACAAGACTAACGTCCCACGATTAGTACATCTTTGCGTGCTTTTCTTGAATCATTCATAAATCAACAAAAGTAATTCCAACTGTGCTATCTAATAATATATTTGATTAGCATTTTCTGAGAGGTGTTAAGTTAAGGTTTACTTTTAAATTTTTTAATTTGTCTTTAGTTTACTTTTTAATTCTAAACATAATTAGGTATAGGGGAAGGGTGGTCAAAATGGTTTACTTAAGATTATTCTGGCCAATAACTCTGTGACAAATAGAAATAAATTAAATAAACAATATTTATTTTAGTTTTAACGTTGAAATACGCAGCGTATTTTGGGATCTGTATCTCAATATATCCAAAGCGGAAAATGCACAATCACGTTTTATAGAACAATTGCTTGTAATATTTCATCACTCTATCTCAGGCTGTTTCAAACTAATTAGCATTTATTATTTTCTATCCCATTTTTCTTATTTCTTTTATTTTTAGGACTCCTTTTTTATTTTAGGATTTTTAAATTCTCACTTTACAGCATATACATATTATTATATTCTCTACTCGTTTCTTTCTTTCTTCTTTTTTCTCCAATCAAAATTTCTTTGCATCACAACTTTGGCCTTATGTTTGCTTTCTATCCAAAATTTCTTGCTCTGTCTTATGTCTTTCCCAAATAACTACATACTGACATGTACTTGAAGAAATTAAGATATATTATACTTTTTTACTGTGGATGGAATCCTTTGGGAGCAATAGTGCGTCTAAGCCAAAAAGGTGAGCTTCTCACAAGAGGTTGAACCTTGCACATTTCTTTTTCCCACGGATCATTTAACTTAATTCAACGAAATACGTAAGTTTCAACAAAACACGTTCACGAAAACGGCCTAGGTCTAAACAGGATAATTTTAATTATAACTTTCGAACCTGTATAGTGGAACTCCTGTGCTTAGCTTCAGGTACTGATTTACAAATCTTTGTCAGATGTAGAAAATAACACTATAAACTTTCCACTAGCAGTAACAAGAATGTTAAATTTATGAATAATCAAACAGTTTCAAAAGCTTATACCTTATAATACCAGGCATTAGGGATTACTAAGCCATTTATTCTAGTTTAATACATGCTTTAAATTAATAAACTTCGCACTCATGTTGTTGATTTGTTCTCTGTGTGACAGGAATTTGATAAAAATCAAAAGATCTACATATATTTGAGTGTAATAATCTTGAAAATACTAAAAGTGAACTTCTAGAACTGTAATTGTTAAAAACATAACTCTCAGACCAACAAGGAGTTGCACAGCAAGCCATTTTAGATCACTTTAAAGCAAAGGAAAAATTAAAGAAAAAAATAGATTATTCTGTTTAAAAAAAGTCGGAAATTATCCGTACACCTAGTGAATATTGATTTTAATTTTCATATCCGTTTGCTCCATCAAAGCACTACACTGAGGAATTCAAAGACACTTCCTTTTTCAGCCTCACGTGTGCTATGTACTTTCTATCAGCTCTGTAACTGTACCATTCTCGTCCACTGTGTTTTCAGTTGATGCTCCCACAGCTGTCAACAAGACCGGAACAATAAAAAAATAATAAAAACTTTTTATAGACAACAACTTTCGCGTTAGCAAGTAACAAAATTTATAAAAGTTAAGGTTCTTATTTTAAAAAATACTTTAAAAACATACTATTTACAAAAAGTGGTGAATTATATCCTGAATTGTTGGAAACTATGTCTTCCGGACAAATTCTGAAATTCCACACACATCTGCCTTGAAAGTCAGTGAGAATATTCTTTACCCAGTTCGGAAGCAAATATCCACGATGCAGAGGAACAATTATTGAGTTTTATAAATTTTTAAAATCTGAATTTAAAGATTTAATGCAAATTTTATAAGGACAAATATTTGGTTTCAGTTTATGGCATATTAAATATGCTTGTCTTCCAAAGGCTAGGATGTGATGCAGACGAACTGAAAAATTCTGACATGAAGAAGTTACGAGAGTTCTCTACATTTTATCGAACCTTTCAATGAATATTTTTATTCTTGTAATGCCTGGACTGGTTGTCTTTAGCTTGAAATCGGTCAGAAATTCCATTTAAGCAGGAAATCGGGCCTAATTGCTCGAATAGTAGGTCTTGACGATCGAAATATCTCACGAAAGCTGTACCTGGAAAGTTCAGTTTTAAAAATCGAAAAGAACAACAATTAGAATGAGCGTACTCAAAGGGAAAAAAAAACTGCAACATGTCCTGAATTGAGGCGTCAATTTAAATGAATCTTGCAAATGGTTCAAAAGTTGTCAAGAATTGTTTTCTTAATCATATAGTAGTTCAATAGCCCTTTTCACAGTGTCTCATTAAATATAATCAGAATAATAATTGGAAATTGTAGTTACTGTACCTTCCATTGAGACTTCCCGTGTCCTGGCTAGATCAGATTTGTTGCCCACGAGAATGACTGCCTTTCTGATGGTAGCACCTCTCTCTCTGAGGCTGAACAAGATGTCTACCGCTTTCTCAAAGCTTAACCGATCTGTAACAGTGTATATTACAATGTAAGCATCGGACTGCTCATCCACTGCTTCCAGTACCTGCAACATTCATTTTGATTGTCCATTAAACGGGTTATATATATTATATTTAACAACTGAAATGGCTCGGAAGACATGCCATGACAAATTTAATTTCAGGGACCACTTAGGCCATACCAAGTTCCGTGTCCAGTTTATAAATTTTACAACCTTTCTTTACATCCCTTAGTTACAAACCTAACAATCTGGGTAGTCCAACTACCAGCTTTTCTGGTATTTGAGATATCACGTGCAATCCTCAAGAATTATCTAACTTCTCAGTCAGTTTTCTTGTCAGACGCTTTAGCCTATCCATAAGACACAAAGTAGGACATTATATTTTATAAACAACATTCCTCTTTGAAAAAATTGGTGAAACTTTACAGCAATAAGCAGTGTGTCAAAAAGAAATTCATAGCTTCCAAGTACTACGGAATATAAGCCGGTTTTTTTAAACAATCATTTTAGAGTTAACAATACAGCAGGATTTTTATGCTGTAAGTTGGAGTTAACAGAATATACTGTTTACAAAAAGTGGTTAATTATATTCCGTATTAGTTGGCATCAAATTATTTAAGTTATATAGTGGTGTCCTGAGTTATGGCCAACTTAAGCAATTTTAAAGATTCAAGAATTTTTTTCAGTATTAAAAAAATAACAGAAGATTTTAAAAATAATATGCGATACATTTTGAAGTGTGCAAAATAATTCTTTGCAACCAAATTTATTTTTATAAGAACATACTTTATTCATATAAATTATTAATATTTTTCTGGCACTTTCGCCACTTACGGGCTCTTTTCCCTTTACATCTATTCTCTAGTTATGGCTACTTAAGAAATTATAAATAAGTGAAAAAAAATTAAGAATTTATAAAAATCACAAGTATACAGTTTCATTTTAATAACTTTAACGGGAAAATGTAAATATAATGTAGATGTTTTTGTCCCTTTTTTCCCCCATGTAGAATAATCAACAATATATAGAACTGATTGATCAACAGATATAAAATCAAAAGTTTTGAAAACATCAACAGTGCTGGGAAATGTGTTTTGCAGAACATGCCCTTTTAGAACGGGTTGAAACAGGGGTTATTTTCCAATAACTTCAACTATGTTGATTGTAAGAACGTCCGTTTTGATGTAAGCGAAATAAGTTTTAATTTTTTCAAAATTTACACTCTTTAAACACTTAATCAGATATACTTCAAAAGAAATAACTTTTACAATTGTTGAAACATAACAATAGGTTACCTTAATTTTTTTGCCCTTTTTTTCTATTTTTTTCATTATCTCTAAATTTTGTAATGGCAAAGTCTCTTGGTTCTAGACTTAACTGTTGCAGTCAAATCACTGGCTTCTCACTTCTTTTTGCTTTATTGTAATCTTCATTAGTCTGGTTTTCATCGTCTGATAAATTTTTCTAATTAATTTTTAATTTTATTTTTTATTTACTTTTCATTTGCTGATTCTTAATTTGCATATTTGTTTCACAGTCTTTATTTTATCGTTTTCTTACTTTATGTAATTTTTAATTTATATTTCTCATATCTTCATATACAAGTTATTAATAACTAGCTGTACAATAACAAATGTCTAATTTTTTATGTACTTTTTTCTATTTAAAACGCAATTTTTTAAATTCATAATTGTTAATTTTTAGCAATCTGTGAATTTTATTTAATGACTAAATATAATTGTGTAACTGGATGTGCAGTTTCTTTTAAAGCTTTTATCAAGCATAACTTAAATATTATGTTTCAATATATTTTGTACTAAATAGCCATTATTATAATTTAACCCAAATATTAAATATTAATATCATTTTTAAAACCCTTGTTACAAATAAATAAATTATATAAACAAATAGTGGACATAACTGGAAAAATTGTTTTTATATATAGATACCAGTTATGGCCACCCTATTTTCTTCTAGAATTTAAAATATGAATTCAGTATCACTGAAAATAATGGCTCAAAATGATTTTATGTTACCTATAAATGAAAGACCTTCCAAATATGCATAGATTCTTTGGATTAAAACTGATGCAAATAGATGATGCTTAAGCAAATTGTTCTGAAACCCTACTCACGCTGGTGACCAACATAAAATAAAATAGCATGTCTTCTTTTTGCATGTTATTACCAAGTAATCACAGCCCACTTAAGAGTATGTTGTATGTAGCTTGTTGCATTTTACAATTTGATCTATTGGGCTATGTTAAAGTCTAGAAAAATCATAAAACTTGTGAAAGTGGCCATAACAGGGGTAATGGCTATAACTGGGTACACCACCCTAAACTTCACTTAAATTTCGCATTTACAGTGATTCAAAATACATCTTACAAATTGCTGAAGGGACACTGGAATCTTTAATTCGTACCAACCTCAGTCATGGGACAATTGGAATGGTTCACTGTGCACGTTCTCGTAACTCATTACATGCGGTTTAAGTTACTTCTGGTCAAAAAGTCATTAGCTATAAAACTGTGAGCTTGGGGGTGGGCGAGATATGAATCTCAAGAGGGTCGGAAAAAAATTACCACAACTGGATTACACCGACGCCTCCTAGATATAGGAGGCTTTACAACTCTGACACCATCACCAGGCTTACAGTTAAAAGTTTAATTTTCATAAAATATAAGTAATAAAAATTTCCGGGAATTTACCAAATAATAGCAATATTTTAAAAATTTGAGATAAATTATATAATTTTCGACAAATGTCAGTTTTTAACTATGACTAATTAAATAACATGAGAAGGAAAAGATCATGATGAATAATTTTGTATGAGAAAGTATTTTAATTTTGATGTTTAATTTAAGATAATTTCCAATATTTGTAGCATTTACCAGAAATTTTTAAGTTTTATTTTATGAAAATGAAACATTTTTCTTAAAGCCGCAAACTGACCGATTAACAAACAATGACATAATCTTTCTGAAGCTGCTGGTGTATACGATAAAGAAGAACTGTAGACTGAGGACGCAACGCCGTAGCAGGGTAACTTCAGCTGACGGAAGATCGTCTCTTTGTGGATGTGGCACCCTTTTAGGGAGACGTTGGGCGCCTGCCTCAGTTCGTTAGCTGGTTTCGTCCCGGAAGATCATCGCTTCTCGCCAACCATTCCTACGATTGAATTGGACCTTTTTCTTCTTTTTTCGAAGATTTTTTCTTTCTCCATGCTCAGATTTTCTTGTTTATTTTCCATTTTTGGATTGTCACACTGTTACTTCGCAACATTTCTACTATGGTCGAACTGAGCAACCCGTTCAATGAAGACCGTGTTTTCACGTGGGGAGAACGGCTCAGTTTTCATTTCTCTCGTCGTGTAGATTGTCTCGCTGCTTCGCAGCTCGTCTTGTGCTTTGCCGCGCTTGCGCGACTCGACTCGACATTTCCATCTGTCTGCACCGTTCGATGCTGACATGGCTGGATTTTGCCCGGACCGTTTGGACTTTTACTACATCTCTGGAGATAAGCACTTCGCGCAGGTGCTCCCGTAAATTCCCTCTTCAGTCAGTCAGTCAGTCAGCCACAATGTGACGGAAGAGTAGTAAAGCTTTCCTATGTCTAGGAGGCGTTGATTCACACTTACCAATGAAAGAGATTTTAGCATAAAAACATGTCTGCGTGCTCGAACACCCACCTTCTTCTGATTTGCCACCTGCAGACTTTTTTTCTATTTGCCGAACTAAATGTGCTTTTAAAGCTCCAACGTGCTGTGATCAACAGACTGAAGGAGGTACATTATCAGGGATTCCGTGCGTTCTTTCGCCAGTTATTACGATCGATGTAAACATTGTGTGGAGTAATGTTTCATAACTTTGAATCTACGTAATGAAATTTAAGTAAAACCTTTAGCTTGCATATAATGCTGGTAGTATCTACAATTATTTGCTACACTGTGCACATTTGTTTTGACAATTTCCCTATTTTAAAACCATTCAGTCCTGATTAAAATTTTCTCTTCGAATTACTAAATATTTTTTATAATAACACAAATAAAGAAAGAGAGATAGAAAATCTGAAACACTCATATCTTGAATTGTATTGAAAGCGTGCCATAATCCAAGCGTCAGCCCTATTTGTCTCCCTTGTTCCAGACATCAGTTAATCGGATTTGAAATGCATTTTCAAACCTTCAACTGAAACTGTTCGTCAGGCATATTTCAACTGCATTTCACCTTTATTGATACTAATATAGAGACCTTTATAAATACTAATTAATATATTCCATTAGAGTTTTTCAATTTCTCGCCATATATAGAAGATATCGTCACGATGGGTGTTTTGGGAACTTATTTTTTGGCACCAAACTTGGGGATAAATCGCCAAAAGTGAACAGCTTGGTGGCTTTCAACGTTCTCCTACCCATCCATCTGGTAACCCTTGAAAAGTGATACGTCATAGCTGGTGCAAACACGCCAATGTCTGAAATTATTAGTACTCGAGTGCTAATAAATAATCTCGATTGTTATGTGATCCATTAAAGTTGGTTATTATTTATGAACAAAAATTAGGATATCCATTCAAATAATTTTTTACATAAATAAGAATCTAACCTAAGTACACACACACACACAAAGAAAAAAAAAAAACCAAACACTTTAGCGGTTAAACTTTGCAATACCATTCGTATTCAACGTGTCGAATTATTAAAATTGTCATTTTGCTGTTTGTAAATCGGTTAACCAGAACGCGAAATTGGGAGTTCTGTATTTCCCTATTGTTTAACATTTTTTGCCGGTTCCTTGTCTAATATTAGTAATGTCGCAAAGCTGAGATCAGTTTAGGCGATTTATTTTTAAAGCCAAGTTTGGCGTTATTTCTCCAAATAATTGCCAAGCTTTGTGACATTAAGCTCGATTTTATTAACGGATCTGTAAAGTTGGTTTCCCTGCATAAATATTACGCAATAGTACTATTATTACACAGTCTATTAACTGGAGACTTCTGAGAGTACTGCTGAAGTAATACTGTAAATACAACTGTACTGCTGTAATGTTCGTGACGCATGTACAAAAAGTATAAAAGGGAAGCTCTCCTCTAGAGAGCAGTTCAGTTCAGTTGTGAGTCATTGCTTGTAGAGCAAACTGCACTGAGAACTGTGTATAAGAGATACTTACTCGCTTGCTTTGAGAAGCTTATTTTTGAAAGCCGTTCGTGAATTTTTCATTGTTGTATGCTGAGGGGCAGGTGAGAGTTTACCCTGAGAATATAAATGAATTTTAGCATGTTTAAGAATTTTGCAGTAAGCGTAATATAGTATTCGAGAGGTGTTGGCATAGTTGACTGTCTATAGCTGCTAGCCAGTGGCGGCTCCTCCATTTGAGCACATGAGCACGTGAACCCCCAACGGAAAAACTGAAGAATAAACACATTAACAAGTTAAATTTAAAGAAAATATTAAGCACACTTCTAGATTTATGTGAATTTAAAACGTGAGTTTTACTCTCTCCCCCCTCCTCCCACTATTATTAAATACGCTTATTATAGCTAACGCACTGTAGTGTAGGTTACTACAATCAGTCGCACGTGCGAACGGAAATTTTTCCTTCTGAACCGCTCTCTGGGATAAGAAGCCCAGACAGCTGGGAGGAAGCACGGCACTCATGAAATCTGTCCGTTTGCACAATATAATTGTGCACCCATGGCCACTTTTTTGCGGTATCGCTTCTGGATTTTGCCTTGTTTGTTACGTTCGGTTAGTTAATTACAATTTTTATTTCATTTTCTTAATTTTTTTTTATTCTACAATTTTTCACTACATTATTTTTTTACAAACCAGTGTAAATAATTAAGATACGTGTTTCGGAGCTAAAGCAATGGCATTTTTCAATATTATCCTTTGATAAAAAAAAATTTAAAT